>JANRMT010062854.1:99253466-99270813 GCA_026402145.1 Polypterus bichir lapradei | reverse complement strand
AATAGGTGATCTGTCTTTCTGCGTTAACCGCATGCGTTTTCATACGTCTCAAACTAAGGGGATGCGAGGTTAAAATAAATCGAGAAGCGCGCATACATACTTAGTGCATCCCCTCTCGGGAATCGAACCTCGGAGCTACAGGCGAATGCTTTACTATCGCGCCACGGCGTGTGGTGTATCTATTTGAGCGTAGCAGTGTAATTCGGTTTTTGTTCAGCACTCTTTGGAACTGTTACTTTTTGTCTGCGCACTGCGTCAGTTCACGTGAGCCGCTGAATATGGTTTTATATGTCACTCGCTCGCTTCTAATTGTTTCGCTGCCTTCTTAATTATATAATGCATGTTTTCTAAAGCGCGTTTTGTAGCTCTTCCTGGCTTTCTACGTAATGCGTGATTACATGAGAGGCGTGATGATGTCATACGAAACTCCGCCCCTCCAGCTGAACTCCATTACAGTAAATGGAGGAAAATAGCTTCTAGTTATGACTATTATGCGTAGAATTTCGAAATGAAACCTGCCCAACTTTTGTAAGTAAGCTGTAAGGAATGAGCCTGCCAACTTTCAGCCTTCTACCCACACGGGAAGTTGGAGAATTAGTGATGAGTCAGTCAGTGAGTGAGTGAGTGAATGAGTCAGTGAGTGAGTGAGTAAGGGCTTTGCCTTTTATTAGTATATATATATATATATATATACATATATATATATATATATATATATATATATATATATATATATATATACACTGAGTATCAGAGGTGGGTAGTAACGAGTTACATTTACTCTGTTACATTTACTTGGGTAACTTTAAAAAAAATTGTACTTCTAAGAGTAGTTCTACTGCTGTACTTTTTACTTTTAAATAAGTACATTTGTGAAGAAGAAACGCTACTCTTACTCCGCTAAATTGGGCAACACTCGAATCATTACTTTTTTTCCGTAAGATGAAGTCTGACAGGCAATTTTCAATCTGCTCTGTGTAGTGTATGCTGTCAAGTTGCGCACACACCTTCCATTGCGTCTCCAGCTCTGACGCGAGCTTTTGGATGTTCCCCAAATCAAGGCACTGCAGCTTTGAGGACAGATGTTGCATTTTTCGTTTGAAAGCATTAACTGAGCTAATCATATTGACCATGGTTTTCTCTTTTCCTTGCAGCTGTAAATTAAGCTCATTCAACATGTTCGTCAGATTGGATAAAAAAATGCCAAGTCTAGCGGCCATTGATCGTTATTAAGTTGCTTGTATTCTACATGTTTAATGTCAAGGAGAAACTCCTTTTTCTCCGGCCAGGGGTCTTGAAATCTCAGCAGGAATTTCTCCCTAACCATCTGTCTCAACAAAGGCCTCTTTTATCATCTCTCCATCTTGGAAGGACTTCTTATGCTTAATAATTGAGTGACTCACCTAGAACGATGCTTTGGTGTGTCTACCTTTGCTTTTGAATTCAGCCGAGTGAAAAATGATGGCTGTCTGATTAACTGCGATTTTAGTTTCCTCTCCTTTCTCTTTCTCAGATCGCTTTTCGGAAGGAAGTCACTTTCGTAGTTTTTATGAACAGTTCGAAAGTGCCTTCCCATGACCCTGTAGGTAGGATATAGCGGGTTGGATAATGGATGGATGGATGGAAAATGCCTTTCCACATTTTCCTTCTTTGGAATAGCAATGATAGATTGACAGATCAGACAAACGCACTTCGATTGTGACATTGTGAGAGTAAAAAATCCCCTTCTAATTCTACATCCCTTCTTTAGCCGATATAAATTGGAAGGCTAACTAGATCACTTAAATAGCCGGAGTTTTGCAGTAGCTCGCACGTTTGATCATATGTGCGGGATGACCAGTGTGTTAGAAGAAAAGAGATCTCAGACTGGCCGCCCTGTATGTCAATCAAGTGGCAAATGCCATAGGGAGGATATATGATAGACTAACATTTAAAAATAAATTTTTTTTAATGCAACGTGATCTATCTGCACTACCTTTCCGATCTGCTGGTTGATCGCGATCGACATATTGGGAACCCCTGTAATAGGTGATCATCGTTAAGAAGCAAATTCATAACACACCACACAATTTCTGAACATTCCTTCCAGAGACAGGATTTGGTCTCACCTGTTGCAAGAAATGGACGTTTGAGACAGTGCTCCACTGGCAGCAGTGTTATTTAGATTTTTTATTATCTATCCAAGATATCTGTATTTAATCAACCGGAAAGAAATTAAATTATGTGTTTATTAAAACATTGGCAGGAAACCAAGGGGTCAGAAAGAGAAGGAAAAAGAATCGTAAGTTTCATCAGAGTCTAAACTGGTCTTAGGTTGATATTATGGCCTGCCACAGACTGATTTGTAAGAGACAGGCAAAAGAATGAATCAGCCAGGACCTCACACTGCAGCATGGTGGAGATGGTGGAAATGAGCTGTCTAAGCTGTAGTTATTGATTACCACACTTAGAGTAAAAATAAATGATGTAAAGGAGGATATAAAAAAGGATTAAGTGGGAACACACAACAAAACAGACAACAGAATAGACAAGCTGCTTTATGATATAAAAATCCAGGAGGTACTTTTAGGCAATAACTTTGATATAAACCTAAAACAAATGTAGCAAAAATTGATTAAAAAATACAAGATATTTTGTACTTGTACTTGGTGCTAACCTGGAAGAAGTAGGAAAATTGGCATCCACCACCAATAAAAAAGCAACTGCTATAGAATCCAAATGCAATGTGTTTTGTAATAAATTACCAGCATTAGAAGACAACTAAAGAAGGAGCAACATCAGAATCAAAGGACTTTCTGAAAACTGTGAAAGTCCAAACCTAGTAAAATTCAAAGCTTGACTATTTTCTAAAATAAAAGGAGAGGACTTTAAATTATACACTGATCTTGAATGCTTCAAAGCTTAGAAGTCTAATTGTCCTATTCAACAGACTACAACTTGTAGAAAGTGTGACGTTGATTCTCAGACAGAAAAAGATTATATTTGAAAATAACCATATTTGTATTTTCCCAGATTCCTCACTGTCTTGGTAATGCAAAGAAAATTCCACTTACAACTTTGTAGCAGTGCTTGAAACTTCAACTCCCAGCAGTCCCTGTAGTGGCTCTGATTGGTCATCTGCTGAGGGTGCAACGGCTGTTGGGTACAAAGAGGCCAGTGTGACATTAAAAAGGGGGCTAGTGTTACCAAAAAAGGAGGAAGTCTTTTGTGTTTCGTGTCTGGAGTTGCCTGTCTATCTGCCTTCCGTTTTGATACCTGTGGATTCTTGTTTTGTCCTGGATCATATCCTGTTTTGAGTGTATGGACTGTCCGGTGTCTTCCTGCTGCATAAGGACTGTCTGAGGATGTGTTGTCATCTTGCGATCTTGATCCCATTCATACAACATTATCTCATCTGAAATACTGGTAGGACTGACCTTTACATTTATATATAGTGTGCTGATCACTGGACTATCTATCATCATTTCATTTCATCAGTTGCAGTTTGCATGGACTTCATAGTGTGTGATTTTTGTTAGTGGTTTGTTATTGTTGAATTTGTGTTTATTGTACATCGCCGTAAGGGGAACTGGGTTTGGGATCGTTGTTTTCATTTATTATTGTTTAGTACATTTTTTAATTGCTGTTTTATTACCGGTCACTTTTTTGTCTCTGCTTGTGAGTGTGTGCGTGGGTGCGGCCCAGGAATCTCCACCATAAAAAATAAATAAATCACTGTCTCTTCAACGGTGTGAATCTTAGCAGCACCAGACCGCTACAACTTGTTCTAATATTTGTAACTAATATAACATTTGGTGTAATTATACATTCTATATCATTTTTGGCCACTTTTTTCAGTTACTATATATTTTGTTACATATATATTTGGGTAATCATAAAATAACTTTAGTAATTGAATATGTCATTAGACTTCATTAAAATTTCCTCTTTTTTCTTTTCTTTCTGTTTAACCTAATACACTAGGTTTATTGTATCTGGACTGTACTATCATAAGATATCTCGATTTCTATAAACTCCAGTTCAGGGGATTTATTTCATATTATTTTGTACTGGAAGGGTCTTGTCCCTTGGCAAGACAGAGGGCTGGAACTCTGTGAAGTGTGGTCTAGCCACACTTGTTACATCTTATTTATCATTTAATCCCCACAAATGTAAGTGTCAACATAATAATAAGCTCCTTAGCCATAATATCTGGCAATAATATGAAATCAAGGTTAAAGCTAATTTATGAAATAACGCAGTGTACAAGATTTCCTCAAAAAATCCAGAAGCATTGTCTCCTTGACCAAGCAGTGTACTTTGTAAGATTCAACGTCAAAGGTCTCAATCATGATATAAAAAGAAAAAAAAATATTTTCCCACCTGACAGGCCTAAATGCTAAGATAGTATTTTTACAGGAGACTCACTTAACAAGAAAGGACAAATTTCAATTACAAAGAAACTGAATTGGCCACATTTTTCAGCTATACAAAGAAAACTAGAGGTGTGGGAATCTTAACACATAAAACATAAACATAAATCTAATTTGTATAATCAGACGTAGTATCTTATTCTGAAGGGTGTTATATCATGGTATGGGTAATTTATTTAAATCTACTGTAATTTTGATGTGGATGATAGAGACTTTATCCAAAATGTATCTGCATTAATTACCATATGAGCATTCTCTACTCTTTACTTTGAGGTGACTCACTATCCTTAAAAGAACTGCTTGTCTTTTGCTGCACTAATTGGAAAAAGCACCTGTGAGTATGCTGAACTGCTGTATATAGATTTTCCAGTTATATATGATGTAATGTCAGCTCATTCTTTTGATAATTCATCCCTGGCTGATGTAATATGTCCAGTGTCGTTGCTATAGCAATGTGCGTGCAGCTGACCGCTCCGATTACATTTGGAAAAACCAGACGTTGCTGTGAATTGCACTTTTATGTTTGCCAGTTCAACCACAGTGTAAGGAAATCTTACTTATCTGAATGACAAGCAGATAATACCATACTATGCAGCTGACATGGTGTGACTTGGTGATATTTGTGAAATGCCCAATTGGTCAGCAAGTTTATGTTGAAAAGCTCCTATGGCTAAATTCCCGAGAGTCGACAGAACTTGCAAAGGAGCAAGTAGAGCACAATTCCTCAAAGTCTGACTTTGTAAAGCCGGCGCCTGTTCAGCCCACAACTACAAGAGGATAGCTCTTGGAAATTGAAATTGACTTAGAAGCCAATCATCACCATCTAAATACTCACTCTCTTACAATTCTTCTATTTGCGCGATTTGTCTTCTTACAACACTACACCAGCCATGATAGTTGGAATAGTTTGACCATTCCATGCACCTTTATATTGTTACAGAATCATTACAATCCAAGTGAATTACATTTGTAAATGATATGCAATTAATTTCAGTGTATTTGATAAAACCTGCATCATAGATGTGAATCTAAAAAATAAAAGTAGACCACAGAAATAGTACCACTGCTGTGATGCTGGGTGTCACCAGTTTGCAAAACCAAGCAGAAACATGCTTACACAAGAGGGGACCCTGCTGTGAAAATGTGCGTGGCTTTATGCCAAGTTTAGTTTTTATACATCTCAAAGTGAGCGGGGAAAAGGGCATACGCACTGTTTATATCTGAGGCCCCAAGTCTCCAAATGAGGCACTTTATAAGAAAAGACGGGCTGTACATTTAGAATTTACCCTGTTGACAAAAAAAGAAACAGAACAGTTCATCTTTAATTATGACATCATTATAATGAACCCGGGAAGAAGGCTAATAAGATCTTACCTCAACAAATCCACAAGAAGGAAGTTCCCAACGCAATAACAGAGATTACCAACAAAGATGGAGATAAAGTCATTGACCATAAAAATGTAACCCTCACATTCAGGGAATACTCAAAGTCTTTATATTCTACTCAGTTTAAAGGAGACAAAACACAATCTAAGGAGTATTTTTAACATAATACAAGTACCACAACCTCTGAAACTCTCAGAACTACTGGATACTATAAACTCACTCCAAAGAGAGAAGACAGCATGCCCTAACAACTACCAAATGGAATTTTATAATAAAATTTCAAATAAGTTAGTTTCACTATTAATAGAGATGTTTATAGAAAGTAGAGATAACAAAATACTACAACTACTTTTCACTAAGTATTAATGACCATCTTTCCAAAGAAAATAATAAGACTTATTACAATGTGCTTGATACAGATGAGTTTTACTTCTGAATAATGATGTTAAGATACTCTCTCTAGAAATATTGAGATTTATTCAAGGCAGACACTTCACTTCAAAGCTTCAGACATCTATGTAATGTAATATACTTGGCCATAAAATCTAACAAACCAGAGATTTTATGTCTTGGCACAGAAAAATTCTCTGACAGAGTTGAATGGGACTACCTATTCACCACTTTGCACAAATTTGGGTTTGGCCCAAATATATGTGCATGGATAAAACTGCATTATACCAGACCAGAAGACTCTGTCTGTATTAAGAACATTATCTAAAACTACTTCAAACTAGAAAGTGGTACTTGACAAGGGTGACCTCTATCACCATTGCTTTTTGTAATTCCCATTGAACCACTGGCCATTCACTTTCGATAAAGGGGACTATCATAGAATGACGTGAACAGAAAATATTATATTATACGCAGATTATATGGTACTGTATATATCAGAACCACAAATCACTTTAGCAGTAACCCTTAACGCACTAGCAGAATTTAAAAAGATATTTGAATAAAAGTGTGCTTTTTCCAGAGAACTTTCTAGTACACAATATTAGACTGGACAGCTAACCATTTATTTTATCAGAACAGTTTAAATATCTAGGTGTAAATCTCACAACTAAATATAAAGATCTAACCTTTATCTCACATTAGCAGGGAGAATCAATACTGTCAAGATTAACATCCCTCCAAAGCTTCTTTTTCTATTTCAGAACATCGCTATGTAATACTTTATAACAAATCATTCATTGAGAGATTAGACTAAATTATAACCTTGTTTAGCTGGAATTTGAGACATCGACACATTAAACAAGCAGCACTACAAAGACCTAAAGCAGAAGGTGGCATGGCACTAACTAACTTTCATCTTTATTACTGGGCAGCAAATATGCAAGCTACAAAGACCTGGAAATTAACACAAATTTATGAACTAAAATCTTGCTATACTTCTTTATATACCTAGCATATGCCTTTTATCTCCCCTTTTTGCACCAGTAAGTACAAATTATCAATATACCAATAATCTGATTGTCCATCAATCACTCAGAACATGGAACCAATGCAGGATGCACTTCAAGGCAGAGAAGCTTTTATCTGTTGCACCTGTATATGATAATCACCTTTTCATCCATCTCAAACCTACATAGTATTTAATCTTTGGAAAATGCCCAGAATTAAAACACTTAGAGAACTGTATATATGTAATGTTTTGCATCTAATGAACAATTATGTTTTAAATTTAACTTTTCAGCAGCTCAATTTTTCTGCTACTTTCAAATTAGATATTTTGCTAAAACTAACCTGCCAAATTTTCCATACCTCCCTCTCATTTCTATTACAGGACAATACTGATCGGTCTTAATGAGCCAGCATTACGACAATATACAGTATAAGAACATCTCGAAGTCTCTTCCTAACAAAGATCCTGTGATATGGTGGGGAAAGGACCTTTCACCTCATATATCAGAGAAGGAGTGGAAGGCAGTCATGCATAGAATACACTCTGGCTCCATATGTGCAAAACTCCATCAATCACATTTATCTCGTTTAAAATTGTCCAAAATGTATCCCAGGCAAGTTCCGACCTGCGAGCGTTGCAATCTAGCTCCAGTCTCACTGGGCCACATGTTTTGCATCAAATTAATATAACTTTGGACAAAAATTTTGAATTCTTATCAGGCAGCCTTGGTGTCGCAAACACTCATAACTCATTAACAGCTCTGTTTGGTGTACTCACAGATAGGGTTAAAGTGTGCCGATACCACTAGCACATAGACTTATCCTGCTTGATTGGAAGACTCCTAACCCACCTTTTATAAGTCAGTGGGTAATTGATGTTCTATAGTATTTGAAATTGAAAAAAATCTAATTCTCTCTTAGAGGATCTGTTCAAAACTTTTTAAAAATACGGCAAGAACTAATTAATACAATTTTAGAATAAGCTTTTATATCTGGGAATAGAACATTCTCTGTTCTTTGCTGTTTCTGTCTCACCTCTCTTTCTTTTGGGTGGGGGTTGGATTCTGTTTTGTTAAGTTCGATTTGATTGTATGAAATTGTATATATGTTATTTTCTTAGTTGTTTAAGTTTGGCTTAATTGTATGAAATGTTATTTTCTTCAAATAAAATGTAAAAAAATTCTTTCCAGGTCTATATATACAGTATAGTATATGTGTTCAAGACATTAACAGTGGAATTAGTGAAGGCATGTTTCAGTGTGCATTTACAAGAAAAAAAGCCAAAGGTTATTCTCTCATTCAAAGAAAAAAGTTCTTAGTACTCCCTAGTGTGTTTTATTTGCTATGCTCAGTATTTTATTTTCCAGAGAAGCCGCCTCCACAAAGGACATGCCGCTCATTTGGTGACAGTTCAGTTGCATGTACCAAGGAATGCTGTAGCTCCTCATCAGGATTAATCCATTTGTCCATTTCAACAGACTGGCCTAGATGCTGTAGAATGTCATCCTGCTTACATACATCTCTGATTGCCTCCAGTGTTACTGACTGTAGCACTTGAGCACACACAATCAGTACTTTCTGCACATAATACTCTTCTACTCACTTGATTCAAAGAGGGAATCTTTTGGGCAAGGGAAACCCAGAAAACAAATTGAGAGTATTTCAGTCATAAGGTTTTAATCTCCTGCTGAGTGTTGTATATGTGGTCCAAGCAATGTTGCTGTTTTGTGCAATGTTCTGAAATGTTCAACTATTCTGTTTGGAAATAATACTTTTTTATGATGGTAAGTGAACAGTTGGCAAAAGTGGTTGGCTTTATTTGTCCATTTTGCTGTGTTTGCAAGAGCAAGACTCTGAATGCAGCCAAGCTTGTATTACTTTTTACCACCGTTAATAAAATTAGCTGAAAATCATCACTTGTTAAGGCAATTTTCATTTCTCTGAATGACCTTTCTGTCTCTGTTGTGCACTCCCACTCTACATCATTTCTTGTGAGTTCTCGGAGTAGCTCTGAGATATCTGGATAGTTTGATATAAACCTCATGAGATACAGTGTATATATATATATATATATATATATATATATCTACCAAGAAATGACCTCAGTAGACTTACATTTTGTGGTCTGAGTTTTTTAGATTTTCTAAAGATCTAGAGTGATCACTCCACACATGACTAAGTGATCTAAAATGTTTAAGTGACCCAAAATCTTTTAAAGGCCTTTTTCATTGGGCATACACCACTACATGATCTAGTCACATCTCTCAGCTCTAATCTATAGCTCTTTAGTAAGCCATGGGTGCAGTAGATAATTCAAATGTGATTTTTCAAAAACTATACAACAGTACCCACAGTGTAAGATAAGATGAAGGAAGTGACAATGTTTTGACTCTTCTGTAAAATTTGCCTGCCACAACCATTTTCTACCACTTATTTTTGCAAACAACCTGGCACCACACATGGCTTGTAGAAAGGTATCTACAATAGAAACTACATGTTTTTTTTTGTTTTTTTTTATAAATTACTGTTTTTGTCAACCTCTCTAAAATCCACACATATTTTCACCTCAGAAGTATGTTTCTCTGGAACTTGCAGCAGATTAGAGAAAGACTCTGCTTCTTCACTGATTTCTTGGATCATGCCTTCTTCAATCATCTGATCTAATTCTTGAATGACAGCTTTAGTAACATTTAATATTATACAACAACATTTATTTCTATAGCACATTTTCATTAAAAGAAATAGTTAAAATAAAAGAAAAACAAATTAAAATTAGGTTAGAAGAATAATGAACAAATACAAAAATAAACCAATATGGACTTATATAGCATAGATAAATAATTTGATGTAAAGCAGAGTACTTTTACATAGTATGGTGTTCTAAGTATCTAATGATGAGTACAATGATAAGGTGAAATGGCAGAGAGAACAGAGAAATACATTTATAATAAACAAAATCTGTAGGGGTTCCAAGGCCAAAACACCACCCAGCAGAACCCCCACTGGGCATTCTGCCTAACATAAATGTGCTTAAGTCACTCCTCGTTGTTTCCAGGCTTTGTCTCAGGGGATTCGATGGGGTAGGCCTTGTGGACAGCAGGCCCCCCATTATTTCAACCATCACAGGGGGTTGCCTAGTGCCTAGATTATGTGGAAAATGGAAATGAAACCAGAGAGGAGATTAATAAAGATTGCATATCCATGAAGATTATGTTACTTCCATGCATGTCTAGTCTACTAGGAATACAATTAAACTGTAGCAGTGAAACCAAAAATCATAAAAGTGGGTTTTTGGGAGTTTTTAAAAATGATTTATGATGTTAAAGTGGGGCATCTCTATTGGTAAAGTATTCCAGATTTTTGGTGCATAACACCAAATGGCTGCCTGACCTCTCTTTTTATGATTAGCTCGTGGAATAATAAGCAGAACACTATTAGAAGCTCTAAGGTTACGATATTTGGAATGTAGGGAAACAGATATTTCGAAATATGAGAAAGAGCACGATTATTTAAAGCTTGATATACCATTAATAGTATTTTAAAGTCAACTTTAAATGACATGGATAACCAATGTAACAACTCTGAAATTCGTGAGATGTGCTCAGATTTTCTTTTTCTAGTTAAGACTTTTGCTGCTGCATTCGGCACTAATTGCAATCAATTGATGTCTTTCTTTCATAGTCCTGTTAGGAGAGCATTGCAGTAATCTAGTTGACTAAAAACAAAACAGTGAATTTATTTCTCAGCGTCTTGCAGTGTTATAAGAGGTTTAACATTTGCAAAATTCTTTAAGTGAAAAAATGATGCCCAAGTAATATGGTTAAAACATGATTTAATTTTTTTTTAGGTCCATGATTTTTAACAAAATTCTTTCACTCCGCCTTGACTTTTAATGCTATGTGATCAAGTTTATGTCTAAAGCCTTGTCTATGCCCACTTTTGTCATCCATTTTTCCCTTTATTGATCATGAGCCAATACTGCTCATCCTTTCAGAAATAAGAGTAAGACATTGCATTATTAAGCCCAGAGTGCCAGGGTCATTGGGTGCTATATATAAGATCTAAACACTAACGTGGAGAGTCAGTCGTGTACTGAAGAGTCTATAGCTGTAGGTGGAAGCTGCCATTAGCAATGCCTTAGATGGAACTGAAGATATAGGGTGGTCCAGATCTAATTATGCAGTTTTCATTACGCTATAACTTATTGAGTTTATTACATAGAAAATCACCCGAAAAATCCCGGACCATCAAGAAGTATGCAAACTGACGACATGAAGAATCATCCTCGTGCCAAACTGGAATCATCCCCGCATAAATCAAAGTCATCCAGACGATCTGGATCTGCATAATTAGATCTGGACCACCCTGTATAATAGTATCATATATGAAGATAGCGAAGAAAGTGATATCAGCGATTGTGAGCAACTTAGCTTCATAAATTCTGACACTAACGATGAGGAGTTCTTGGGGTTTCCAGAAAACTAAAAGAGTGCTTGAACCTTAAAGTCTCTCCTCATTTGTTAATGACAGTGAAGATGGTTCTTAATACCGCTGTTGACTTTACATGGTTGAAATATTATTCTGCTATATTTTATTAAATATATTAGTACACCATTTGGTTCAGAATATTTTTTTCTTGTTTTCCTCCTCTAAACCTAGGTGCATCTTATGGTCAGGTGTGTTTTATAGTGCGAAAAATACAGTAACTAACTGCTAAAAAACTGCTTTAAATAGAATTTTACTTAAAAAGGTAGATTAGAAATTGGTCTAAAGCTGTCGAAGACAGAGGAATCTAGATTTTTTTTGAGCAGGGGTTTATCTTCTGCAGTCTTTAGACAATCTAGGAAAGCGCCCGCATTTAATTTAATGATGAGATAACTATGTTAAAAACACTATCGACTAGCACATTGGAGACTTCTTTAAAAAAGCCTGTTGGGATTGGGCCAAGGATAGAGGGTTTAAGTTGAACAATTACTCTACGGAGTCCAAGTAAACCTATGTAAGTTAAGGAATTTGATACACTAAAAAAAGCATGCTGAGGTTCAACAGGATTAGATTTGGATATAATTTATTTTGTGTAAAAATGCTGCAAAAGCTTCACAAGTTTTGCTGGAAATTTTCAGGACACGTTCCACTGAGCAAACTCGGTTTAGAAAATGACAATTGGATTTCTACCACTATAATTTATAATTTTAGAGAAACAGGATTGTTATATTCAATTATTTGTACCTTAAATATTTCATAGTGGACTGTTTTAGTTTAGTTTTCCTCCATTTACACGCATCTCTGAAATATCTTTTCTCGAGTTCAGACATTCAGTGAATCTTCTGATGTATTTTAGTGCTTGAGTATTTATTAACAGTGTTGCAGGGGCCCTTATGTCAGCTGCAGCCTTGACCTTACCATTCAAATGCTCCACCATACTGCTTACAATGCAAGCTGTGTTAGGAAAGCTCTAAATTCAGACTGATTAATTAGAATATTAGCAAATATAGAGGCTGCTGAATCATTAAGATAGTGTTTTTGACCAATACACTTCTTTTTAGTTCTAGTTACCAGTATTTCTAAAATGCAAAAATGGTCAGATATGCCAATATTTATGACCTTCCTCACATCAATTTTTAGTCCTTTTCAAATTACTAAATTCAGTATGTGTCCTCCCTTTTGTGTAGGGTTACTGACATGTTAGCTAAGATGAAAGGAGTTCAGTACGTTCATAAATTCTCTTGCTTTATGATCACACTGGTTAGCCATATGAAAACTGAAATTGCCTACACTTAGGAGCCTGTGACAATTACTAAGTATTATAGATACTAAGTCAGACAATTCCTTGATAAAAGACGTATTATATTTTGGCAGTCTGTAAACAATCGACAAAAGAGATCCTTGATAATAATATCCTTTGAATAAAGACAGCAAGATAATTGAAATTCACAAAACTTCCAAAACTGGCATGTGTTACAGTTTAATTGGCTTAAGAAAATACTTGCAAGACCACTGACTTCCTTATCTTGGTGAATAGAATTAACAAAATGTATTAATTGCTTCAATTAAAACTGCCATGCTGTCGCTACTAAGCTACATTTCACTCAAAGTAAGAAAGTCTATTTTCCTATTATTGATAAGACTGTTAATGTAAAAAGACTTAAGTTCAAGTACTTTGTTGTCATTGTGTAACACAACAAAACTACTTTTTGAGACAGCCCCAATGTGCATTTAAAGCAAAGACAAATAATTCCAAATATGTCGCATACAGTGTTAAGTGATCAAGTAACCAGAGCAATTTATTATTGCTCAAAGCACAGCAGCATAAATTGTTATTGCACCTGTTAATGAATAGTACATTATATATTATATATTGTATTACATTAGTATATTGCACATTACCAATATAGCTTATTGCACATATTCAATTAAAAATGATCTCAGACTGAGGAGATTCAGAATTCAGAAAGTTTATGGCAGATGGGAAAAAACTATTTTTTAGTCTGTTTGTGCGTACACGGATTTACCTAAAGCATCTTCCTGATGGGAGGAGCTCAAACAAAGAATTTCCAGGATGAGTTTTGTCGTTGAGAATGTTTTTGGCCCTTCTCACACAGCGAGACTTATACAAGAGTTTGAGTAATGGCAGTTCAGTCCCAATAATGGCTTCTGCTGTTTTTACAACCCGTTGCAGGGCTTCTTTAGCAGCCTTGGTGCAGCTGTTGTACCAGGCCATCATGTAGTTAGTTAAGATGTTCTCTATAGTGCATTTATAGAAATTAAGCAGCAGCTTCTGGAGGAGGTCAGCTCTCCTTAGCTTCCTGAGAAAATAGAGGCGTTGTTGTGCTTTGCCTATTATAGCCAAGTTGTTGTCAGCCCAGGACAGGTCTTCTGAGATAGTGACTCCTAGAAACTTAAAGCTGGAAACTCTCTTCACAGCATCTGCATTGATTGTTATCAGACTGTGATTGGTCTTTTTGGTGGTCCTAAAGTCCAGAATAACTTCTTTGGTCTTTTTGGTATTTAAGACCAGGTTGTTGGTGTTGCACCATGCTGTCAGATTCTGAACCTCTTCCCTATATGCAGCTTCATTGTTGTCTGTTACAAGCCAATGACAGTCGTATCATTTGCAAATTTAACAATAATGTTTGATTGGTGGATGGGTTGACAGTCATCGGTGAAGAGTGCATAGAGACTTAGTACACATCCTTGCGGCACACCAGTGCTCAGGGTAAGGGTGGAGGATGTGTGTTTGCCCATCCTGACAGACTGGGGGCGGTTGATGAGAAAATCCAGTAACCAGTTGAATATGGACGGAGCAAGTCCTAGTGCATAGAGTTTTTTGATCAGCTGGTTAGGTAGATGGTATTAAATTGCAGAGCTGTAGTCAATGAAGAGCATCCTAAAATAGGTGTTGGGCTTTTCCAGGTGCGAGAGGGTAGCATGTAGAGCCACACAGATGGTATCCTCAGTTGATCTGTTTGACCGATAGGCAAACTGGTGTTAGTCTATAACTTACTGGTTAATGCTCTAATATTTATTAAAGACGCATTTAAGGTCTCGGTAGAGCACAGCTGTATTAGAGTGTTATGGCAGTTTGAAATGGTAATTAAGTTATTTTCATTTACAGTGCTTTGTCCAGGCCATTTACTTAAACTATGGTCATTAGAGTGCTTATATACTGCACATCTATAGGTAAATCTAATGTAGAAGTATAATATCCTCATATAGGTGTATAGCTACCATTAGGACTAAAGCTACACAGTCAAGAACGATAAATTAATTTTGAGATACTGTTGGAGAGGACCTGAGTGCTGAATATGTCGGATGCAGGCCATCATGTCTGAAGAAAAATGGTCTCTCCCAGAAAAGATCCCAGTTGTCCACAAGGCTGATGTTTTGCTTCTCGCAGAAGGCTCACATCATGGCGTTAAGGCCAGTAGTCAACTATAGACTTCATCCGATCTTCTTAGCATGGGAAGTGCACCTGAAAAACTGTGATTCACAGTTCTAACTGTCGATGTTGAATGTTGTTGATGCCAGAGTGAAATACAATTGTTCCAATAGTTCTGCCCTTGATGCTTCTCAAAGACTGTCGAGTATTTTCTTTTCACATCTTTAACTTGTGTACCAGTAAAATAAGACACAAAAGTTTTATGATTTGATAACTTTAAGTTCAGGAGGCACATGATTGAGTCTTTAATAACAACAACATCACCACTATCTGCAGGCACGGCAGGAAAGTGGAGAGGGTCAAAGCAGTTTTGAGTGGTGATGGCTGCTTGAGTAAGCAGGGGTGTCCAGGATTTGGGCCCACACTTGAGGAAGCTGTCAGATTCCACCTTCGATGTTGTTGTCTGGAACTGGACTCTTAGTAAAGCTAATTTGGCCTGGGGTACGAGTGGAACCATGCAGGGCTGAAGTAGCCTTATCGATCCCAGACACCAAGGAAGTGTCTAAGAGGCAAGCTTTCTGATCCCTGAAATGGCTTTATCTGGCAAGGAGCTGTTGGATCAACATCTCAAGGGATTACATCTTTTCTTCAACACACTGTAGCTCATGGTTATCCATCTCAAAAGAGTTCAACAGGTTCCCCTTTCTCGTATACAGTGACTTTGTGTGAACATCTAATTATTAGCTCCAGTTTTGAAAAGTGACCAATATTCCATAACTATTTCTGCACATCTTCCTGGTAAATGCTCAATTATCTACATTTTATATTTAGCCGCAACATGCTACATTCCTAAATTGAGTCATAACTTTCTCCAGGGCAATGAGTTAATGTTTCACTATATCACATAAACAGAGTCCTTCCATGTAATAATGCTATTATATCTTGTATAAAAACTCCTGGATTATCTTTGATCATCATCACTAACAACAAATAGTCCATAATAATACCTTTAAAGATTTCTATTTAATTCACTTGACATGGCCACAAGTTATGATTTACTGAGCCCCACATGCTTAAGTTGTTTTGTTGTCAATTCTTGTGAGTTTTTATAAAAGCTAAAGTATCTATATTGGGAAAGAGAGGCTCTTTATGGTGTTGCATTGGCATCCATTTGGGTGTTCAGGTTGTAGGGATGGTACTGAAAACACAGTCAAGTGATGGAGGTCTCAGCAGACTACACAGAGGTTGGATGACTAGGTTGTTACTACTCTTAAATGGTCTTTTATATTTAGGGTGAGATGTACAGTAATAAAACATAATGGTTATACACTGAGTGGATGGTGGCTTAGTCAGATAGCTTCCAAGCTTCAGGAGATTGTTCTCAATTCCTGTTCCAGAATAATGTAACAGAAATCTCTTTATTAATGAATGAGAGATTGAATGTGTGAATTTGCCTTGTGAAATCCTAAGTTTCAATTCAGGACTGTTTTCTAGCATTCAGCCCGTTGTTACCATAACCAAAGCAGGTGTTGTGTATGATTCAGTGTCCCCATCCACACACCAGAATTTTCAATCACACTTCAAAATCAGTGATGTTTCATGATTAGGGCTTGCAAAGAAATTGGGGGACTTTAGTGAATACAACAATTGTATAATACTAATAAGTATTTCAAAGTAGCCAAGATGCAAGACAGATTTATCAGATACAGAGTATTATTTACAGTATTTAAGCCTGTTCATAAGTGATGAGGTCAGATGTAATTTTGGTCAGGACCAACAGACCTATATCATATAACATCCACCAAGATGAAAAAACCAAGGCACACACCTAAATACAGGTAAGCCCAAGAATGGACATGTTTATTTAACATTGAGTGATCATATTCTGAGAAGTAGCCCCTTTAGGCTGTTATGGCTGAGGGAAGCACCTCATTAAACAGCAGACACTAACTGGCAACTAGGCACAGCTATTCTTGTGCTGTGCCTTATGTCACATTACTACTCCAGTAATCGTTTTCCACTGTCACGCTTGTCTTCCACATCTCTTTCCAGAATTCACTGGAGGCCAAGTCTTCTGCAAGAGTTTCTATCTGTTCCCTGCTCTAAGAGTCCCTGTCTGCATCATTAAAGCTACCCAAGCTTGTAAGGTGATCATGACTTTTCTCTATGGAATCCAGAACTCAGAGTACCTTTGTGACAGTCTGCTGTCCAACAAGTATCCAGGCCCACCCATCTTCAGTGTAATCTGCTGACAAGTAATATATCATAT
>JANRMT010062854.1:99242847-99253066 GCA_026402145.1 Polypterus bichir lapradei | reverse complement strand
TTTTTGTATTTAATGTGTGTGTGTGTTTGTGTGTGTAAAATCTTAAGAACTATTTTGTTTGCTTTTTAAAGTTGTAAAGTTAATTCAGACAATGTAGATCAGATTAGTTTTTTTGTTTCACATTTATATCTGGCTTGCATTTTCAGCTATTTTCCTAGGTTTATTTGTTCGGGTGGAATACAATACTTCAAGGGCGATACTAACTACTTGCATTTCTTAAAATCACGTTGATCATACCACACAGGATCATTCAGGCTGTACTTGATTATGGTTAAAACAAATCATTGCTGGCACTGAATACAACCATACAAAGCAGTCATTAAGGGTGATGACTGCTTTCAGGATTGCGTGCTAATCACATGCGTGAACAACCTGTTGTGCTGAAAATGTAACTGTTGGGATTTCACAGTACAGTAATTTGAAAAGACAACTATGTTTCCATATGAGGGCACTTTTTTCATTCATGCAGAACTTCTACTCACCTTATTTGCACTACACACTCCATATATTTGTCAAAAAGGTCTTTGTTGTCAACAGCCTGTACCAGCCTGTGTGGTGAATGGCACTGGATTCAAATTTGCGTACACATTTTGTTGTAAAACCACAGACCTTAAAGTGAGAGATCCACAAATGGGCAGTGAAACTGAAGAACAAAAACCAATCAATCTCAGACACATTTACTCTAAACAGTAAATCGTTGCTCAACTTAGCAACAAGTATTTGGCATGTGGGGGAGATGACAACCTTAATTTTTTCATTCACAGTAATTCTTTTTTTTAGTTTAGGCTTGCAGATATGTTAAACCGCCTCATGTATGATAACATGGAGACACTTATTTATAGGACATGCAAAAGAAGTAACTGATTGTCTTAAAATGACAACAGAAAGGATTAATTTCAAATGAAAACATAAGTCCATGAAACAAACTGGTAACACCTTAGTAGTGTTAACAATTCGGTTCTTTAAACACTGTGATCCTAGTTCTGAAAATAAAAGTTTAAACTGAGGTGGTTTGTATACCAAGCCGGTGCTTAATTGTTCCCTGTTAAGCTTGAGTTCAGCAAAGATGATCTAATGCCATCTAGTGGACAATGGTGAGGTAACCATACATTATACTATAACTAAGGACAATTTAATGCTTATTTTTTATATAATTTATAACCTCTTTAACCGTCTGTATTTCAAAGGTCAACATTTTTCCACAGTACTGGGAACATTTATATTCTACTGTCCAAATTATCTCGAAACAATCTTTAGGCCAAAAGTCACAAATTATCTTTGGCTCAAATATCCATTCCTTAAAAAAAATTCCTCTCATCTGTTGGGGAATTTATTGCAATCAAGAATTTTGTTTATTTAGTTATTATCATTATATTACTTACAAATTGCTGATTTTAGTTGTAGCCACATTTTTATTAATGTGAAGAAATCCTAGTGGATAGAAGTGTGGATTTGTGCATTTCTACAGTAAAGGCCAACAGACTCCCTAAAGGAAACAGAAATGAACATCCTAAGTAGAGACAGAATATGTATCTACAGATGCATCAAAGTAAGTATTTATAGACAAAAACAAAAGGCTGCAGACCAGTGTGAGTGCCCACTTGAGTCTCATTACAGGAATCCAGGCATGTCCCGACAACATTCTTCTCGTAAATGTACATTATCTTTCTTCCTTATTGATATTGTGTGTAATTACTAAAAAAGATAATGATTTTAACATTTGCGGTTTCAGTTATTTAGCTCATTTGGAAAAAGTCAATGTGTTCCTAGAGTATTGCTGGATTAATTTCAACAGGAGTCTTAAGTCAGGGCAGTTTCTGCTGTATTAGTGGGTTTAAGTAAAGAAAAACCCATAGTAAACATCCATCCATCCATCCATTTTCCAACCCGCTGAATCCAAATACAGGGTCACGGGGGTCTGCTGGAGCCAATCCCAGCCAACACAGGGCACAAGGCAGGAATCTAACCCGGGCAGGGTGCCAACCCACCGCAGCATAGTAAACATGGTTTATAAAAAAAAAGATTTATAAAATTAGTTCTAATTTGACAAAAATGAATTATTAAAATATGATAAACATTCTGACATGTAATGTTTATGATGTATTTGCATACTGAAGATAGATGGATAAAGGTGCTATATAAAATGAATATAGAGAGAAATACATGGAAGGTGCTGTGTAAATTAAAAGTAGATAGATAGATAGATGGCCTTATGAAGTGGTGACAGGAACGTAATCTCTTTCTTAACACCAGCAACATGACAGAGATGATTACTGACACACGGAGAAAGAGAAATCAGCACCCATCACTGTACATTTGAGAAACTGAGGTGGAGAGAGTGGACACATTTAAATTTCTTGGGATTAACATCTTTGAGGATCTCACTTGGACCTACCATGTCACAGACCTGTACAAACAAATGTACAATGTACAAACTGAGAGTATCCTCACCTACTCCATCACAGTCTGGTTTGGGAACAGTACAGCACGGGACCACAAGGCTCTACAGTGGGTGGTAAATCGGCACAAAACATCACTGGAACAGCACTCCTTACACTAGAGGACATCCATAACAGCACAAAACTCAGGAGGGCCCATAACATTATTAAGGACACAACCTACTCACACTATGAACTGCTAATACTCAACCATCAGGGAGACACTATAAGAGAATAACAGTTAGAACATCAAGGCCAAAAGACAGTTCTTTCCATTATGCTATCAGGTTTGTAAAAATTAACCCATCCACTGTCCCTCCCCTCAGCACTGCAGGATAGCTTGTGTCTGGAGGATGGAAGGCCATCTTGAAACCATATACCTGCAGAGCTTACATTGAATTATTTATTTATTTGCATGTGCACTCATACTTTTGTTTGTTTTTGCATTTCTTTTTCACCTGAGTGTTTTTAGTTTATTCTTGTGAATTCTTGTCTATTGCTGGAGGACTTGCAGAATACGATTTTCATATAGATAGATAGATAGATAGACTACTGGTCAAACATTTTAGAATGCAGTTTAATGTCTTAATGTTTTATGAAATTAAGGCACAAAACGAATAAACAATGGCAAATACAAAAATAAGTCAAGGAATCATTAAGTGTCCAAAATTTTATTCACATTTTGATTCATCAAAGTCACCACCTTTTGCTGATATAACAGCCAAACTGTGGTAACCCTTTTGATTCAGAATGCCAGTCACATTGTGCAAGTCACCAATTCTGTCTCCAGCAAAAGAACCCCAGACCATCACACTTCCTCCTCCATTTTTGACAGTTGGTGTCACACATTGAAAAACCATCCTTTCACCAAATGAACGGCCTACAAACACCCTGTGTAATGGACCGAACATGTCAAATTTTGATTAATCGGTCCATAAGACTTTCTTCCAGTCTGCATGACTCCACAGCTGGTATTTCAAGGCCCTATGTGGTCCTTTAAGAAATTACTTTCTTACTGATGCTTGCCGGGTCAAACTTGCAGCACAAAGTCTCCTCTTCACAGTCTAAACTGAGACTTGTTTTTTCAACCATCGTTAAGCTGTGCTTGAAGGTGCTGTGCTGTGAGGCACCTATCACACAAGCTGGTGACCCTCAGAAACTTGTCTTCTGATTTGGTTATGACTTTGGGTCTCCTATCAGAGTTTCTTCCAGATTCCAGTTGCCTTTGGATTGTGTAGGACACCGTACTCACTGACAAGTTGATTATTTTGCAATTTCTCTAAATGAAAGGCCAAACAATTGTAAGGGTAATAATGCTCTGTCTCATTTCATTTGTTAATTGCTGTTTTCTTTCCATTACCACTGGAATTTACAACTTTCTACAGTGTGACATTGTTTAAGTTGTACTTCAGATGGTATAATAACACAGTCTGATCCAACTCTGCTTTCAGACAGACAGAGGGCTTCTACGAAATCAACAGAAGTTTAGACACTTGTGCAAATTGTTTACTTCAACTTGCAAGGCTTAATTTATTTTAATTGCTGCAGAACATCTATAGGTTGTAACCTATTAGTTGTTCCCTGAAGAAGGCCCATTTGTAATATTGTGATACTTAATTTTTTTCAGTTTTTGCTGACCTAAACTATAAAACCCAGGTTTGCTTCCCAGGTCCTCCCTGCAGTTTGCATGTTCTCCCCATGTCTGAGTGGGTTTCCTCCGGGTAATCCAGTTTCCTCCCACAGTCCAAAGACATACAGGTTAGGTGCATTGGCGATTCTAAATTGTCCCTAGTGTGTGCTTGGTATATGGGTGTGTGTGCGTGCCCTGTGGTAGGTTTTGCGCCCTGCCTGGGGTTTGTTTCCTGCTTTGCGCCCTGTGTTGGCTGGGATTGGCGTGACCCTGTAGTTAGGATATAGCGGGTTGGATAATGGATGGATGGATATAGATAGATAGATAGATACCATACATTCCTGCATCTGGTGTGGTTATATTGCTCTATATAGTACAGTATGCTGTATACAATATGCAGCAATCAGTGGAAAAAGGTGTCAGAAATGTGAGATATCTTTATGATGGACAAAGTGTAACAATACCAAGGACTGAAATGGTTGCATGTAGCAGGACAGTGATATCAACTCTCTGCATTAAAGGATCATTCCAGAAGTACAGGAACCTAAAGCCACTGTTAGTTCATTGCTCAGTGCAAGTTCCAGAAGATAATGGAAAGACATAGACACATCACACAGTGGATGAGAAGATCTCCTTGAACTATCATTGTACATTTAATATACATGAAATAAGGAGTGGACAATGTAGCCAGGTATTAGAGTCAATTGTTTGGTGGCTTCAAGTAGAGTGTATTTCAGTGTATAGAGTGTGGGGCATCCAGTAAATTTAGTCTTAATACAAACCTTAAATTAATTGATAACCAAAAAATAAGGTTTATAATTAGACCAAGGGATAAAACCAGACCCTCCACCAGGGGCATCTGTAATAGAAATTTACTTCAAATTAAAACAAAAAATATATCACTAGTTCAGAAAAAACCATGCAGTTTTAAATGCTGTTTATTGAACATTCGCTCTCTTGGCACTAAAGCTGTTTTGGTAAATGATATTATATTAAGTACAAAATCTGATCTGTGTCTTCTTACTGAAACCTGGCTTAGTAAATGTGACACTGTTCCCCTAGCAGAGGCGTCACCAGATGGATACTCGTTCCTTCATAAGTCTAGAGATTCTGGTCGAGGAGGAGGCCTTGGAATAATTCATTGTAACAAAATGCAAATCACTTCTAAAAATTTAGGCAACTTTACATCCTTTGAGGTATTCATTTTAAATATTAAAACAGATTCCAACACAATTATAGTTCTAGTCTACAGACCACCAGGGCCATATTCATTGTTCATGACTGAATTTAGCAACCTTCTATCTGATTTGGCTATAAATTATGATCACGTAGTGCTGATGGGGGATTTTAATGTACACATTGATGTGGAAACTGACACTTTTAGCAAATGTTTTACTTATTTGTTAAATTCAGTAGGATTTTGTCAGATTGTCAAAGGTCCAACTCATAATCATAACCACACATTAGATTTAATTATAACTTACAAAGTTGAAATTCAAAATTTAAATATTAATCCATTAAATGAAGTAATTTCCGATCACTTCTTAATTACATTTGATTTAGTTCTGCCCATGCCAACGCACTCACAGATTAAAACAAAGACAGTGCGACATCTAGATTGTAATTCTGCTTCAAAATTTATAGATACCTTGAGTAAGTCGAGAGTAATTGTGGAAAACCATTTAGATCAGTTAACATTAAATGTAAACATGGAAAACAATTTCGATCAGCTAACATCACATTATAATGTGACCTTGAGAGATGCTCTGGACACAGTGGCTCCCCTTAAAACAAAAGTGATCAAAGCACATAGAAACTCTCCCTGGTTTAATGAAAATACTCGAGCTCTTAAATTAGAGTGTAGAAAACTGGAGCGCAGATGGAGAACAACAAAGCTACATGTCTTTCAAATTGCATGGACAGAGAGTGTTAATAAATATAAAAAAGCCCTCTTTAAAGCTCGCTCAGAATACTATTCTACATTAATAGATAGCAATAATAAAAATCCTCGGGTACTGTTTAGAATAGTGGCTAAATTAACAAATGGCAATTCAGATCAACAGTGCAAAATACCAACAGATATTAGCAGTACAGACTTTATGAACTTCTTCAATGAGAAAATTAAAAATATAAGATCCCAGATCTCAGCATCACAGTACAAACCAAATACTAGCTTAGCAGACCCTGCCGCACATTGCATTCAGCACTTTAGTAATTTTAATCCTGTAACTGAGCAGGAAGTCTTAACTTTAATTACTAAAATGAAGCCCACTACTTGTTCCCTAGATCCAGTGGCAACAAAACTAGTAAAAAGTGCCATGGATGTTCTTGCGGCGCCTATTCTAACCGTTATCAATAGTTCATTATTGCATGGCACCGTACCTGATGCACTAAAAGTGTCAGTCATTAAGCCTTTACTTAAAAAGTCAGACCTAGACCCACACATACTAAATAATTATAGGCCTGTTTCAAATTTACCATTTCTCTCTAAAGTACTAGAAAAAGTAGTCGCCAGTCAGCTTCAGTCACACCTTATGCATTACAATTTATTTGAGAAATTCCAGTCTGGTTTTCGCACTGGTCATAGTACAGAAACTGCACTAACACGGGTTGTAAATGACATTCTGATATCCTCTGATGAAGGAAACGCCACTGTAATTATGTTGTTAGATTTAAGTGCAGCATTTGACACCATTGACCATTCTATTTTACTGCACAGGCTAGAAAACGATGTTGGGCTTACAGGCCCCGTGCTCGCTTGGTTTAGTTCTTATTTATCAAATCGATTCCAATACGTACAGAAATGTGCTGACAGTACTCCATCATTATACACAGAAGTTCAATATGGTGTCCCGCAGGGCTCAGTACTGGGACCTTTACTGTTTTCACTTTACATGCTTCCTCTGGGATCTCTCATTAGGAAACATAATGTTAATTTTCACTCGTACGCAGATGACACCAAGTTATACCTTTCATTTAAATCAAATGAAGTTTCTCCGATGTTGTCTTTAATTAGTTGTGTTAGTGAATTAAAGGAGTGGATGAATGAGAACTACTCGTCTTTAAATACAGATAAAACAGAGATGTTAATTGTTGGAGGGAATGACGCTGATCACAGCAATATTTTGTCATCAGTTAACTCAGTTGGAATCCCAATTCATTTTACTGAATCAGCCCGCAATCTAGGAGTTATCTTTGATTCTAGCATGTCATTTAAAGCACATATTACAAAGTTGTCCAAAACATGTTTCTTCCATCTTAAAAATGTTAGGAAATTAAGGCGCTTTCTAAATAAACAGGATTGTGAGAAATTAATTCATGCATTTATCTCTAGTAGGATTGACTACTGCAATGCGGTGTTCACTGGCTGTTCAAACTGTTCTTTATACAGCCTCCAGTTAATCCAAAATGCGGCTGCAAGAATTATTACAAGAACAAGAAAATATGAACACATAACTCCAGTTCTTAAATCCTTACACTGGCTCCCGGTTAAGTTTAGGGCAGATTTCAAAATCCTCCTTTTAACATATAAAGCATTAAATGGCCAAGGTCCGGCCTACTTGTCTGAACTTATCATGACTTACAAACCTGAGCGCACATTAAGATCTCAAGATGCCGGTCTGCTTATGATTCCAAGGATTAATAAAATAACAGTGGGAGGTCGAGCCTTTAGTTACAGGGCCCCTAAATTGTGGAATGGTCTTCCTGCTTCTATAAGAGATGCCCCCTCGGTCTCAGCCTTTAAATCTCGGCTGAAGACTCACTACTTCAGTTTAGCATATTCTGACTAGAGCTGCTGATTAACTGTACAGACTGCATCTCTGTTGTTAGTCATTAGCACTAAAACATAAGTAACATGATTGTTATAATTTGTTACTAACCCTCACCTATTCTGTTTCTGTTCTTGGTACTCAAATGTGGCAATTGGTGCCACGACCCTCCTGCCAAGTTGTTGCCTGCCAATGGTAAAGTCATCCCTGATGGAGGATCACAGGAATCATGGGAAAAAGGGGTCCTTTCATCGGATTGGCTGGCTGAGCAACGTTTCAGCCGTGGAATGGCCAAATGAGGAGGCAGCTTGATGGATGAGGTCTCCAGGACTCTAAAAATATCCAAATCTTATTATGTGATATCATCTACTGTTAAATTCTGCTCCGTACTTCTCAAATTTTTATTTTTATGCTGTATTAAGGATTTGTTCTGTTCTGTGTATTGTATTGTATTGATCCCCTTCTTCTGACAACCCACTGCACGCCCAACCTACCTGGAAAGGGGTCTCTCTTTGAACTGCCTTTCCCAAGGTTTCTTCCATTTTTCCCTACAAGTTTTTTTGGGAGTTTTTCCTTGTCTTCTCAGAGAGTCAAGGCTGGGGGGCTGTCAAGAGGCAGGGCCTGTTAAAGCCCATTGCGGCACTTCCTGTGTGATTTTGGGCTATACAAAAATAAACTGTATTGTATTGTATGTTGATTTTGCTTTGTGAATTTTGTTATTTATTTATTTATTTACTTATTTATTGTTGTTTTTCATATTGTATCATTTAGCTTGACTAAGTAGGGTCTTACATTAAGTCCAGGATCCAGGATGGCCACTATGCGATGATATCATAAGAGCATGATGTAGTTGGCATAGTCACATAATTAGGTATTATTGGTGGTTGCTTCCCCGCTGCATTAATTAAGCCTAAAACAATTCAGCCTGCAGATTTTTTTCTGAAAAACTAGACTGGTTTTGGCATTTGATTCGCCTAAGATTAAATTCATCCATCTTGCTTGTGTTTTGTTGCATATTAACTATTGTATTTTCAAGCATTGTTTGTGTTCTTTACTTTGGTTTTAAGTTAGACTTAATCATTTCATGTTTTAAGATCTCTAATGTATTTTGATTCATTTTTTAGGAACTAATTTGGGCATATGCTCACATATGTTCACATAGGGAATTTTTTTGAGAAAAATGAAGCAACAAGTCAGAACTGAAAAAAAGAATAACAAGAGACTATTTAGCAAAAGATCTGGTAAGGTTTTAAATCTACAGATCAGATAAGAAAGTACACCGACCCTTTAACCAACAGGTCATGACCTCTGAGGCCACACCCCGACAACAAATCTAGTGATGCAATAGAAAGAACAGCATCAAAAGTAGGAACTTAAAATGGTGGCCACAACACACCGAAAAAATTAATAATTCCTTAACCTTTTAAAAAATTGAAAAACAAATGCCAGAAATAAATTCTCTGTGTTAGAAAACCAAAAAAAAAACAAAAGAAGCATAAAACCATGCCAAACAAAGGAAAGCCTTGTGAATTCAACTATATGTCCTTCATTATTAATTTAATTTTTAGGGGTTGTTGTAAGGCATATAATAATTTTTTAAAACCATGTGCATTTTCCCTACATTAGGATATTCAGCGGGTTAAATGTAATTTGGTGCTGATTTAGATTTTTTCATATTTTGTTCTTCAAAAAAAAATGTTATTAGTTGTATGTGTTGCCTTGTTTGCTTGACATCTCGGAAGTAGTCTCTTTAAGGGCCAGGGTTGCAGAACAGATTTTGTGTCTTCTTTAGGGGTAAAAGTAATGTCTTAATGTGGCTTCAAGCCGCAAGATGGGAAACCTTGAGTTTCATTTGCATGGGTGCATCAACAATTATTCAAACATGTGCTCTTCTTGCTGGTATAGAAATGGTTCTACCATTTGAGAGATTTCAGTGTTTCTGCAGGGAACTTTGGGACACTCTACTTGGGCCTGGTTCATCTCAGTCCTTAATAATCATCTGCCACATTTCAGATGAAGTCATGACTAAGGCCGGGGTTATACTTCATGCGACGCGACACATGCTGCAGCGGACGCTCCTGCTACGCAAGCATTGTACTGTTTATACTTGCGTGGGTACTGTACGTTGTGAACGATAGGGGGCGCTCTCGCTCCCTTGAACCCCTGTCCACAACTCCAGACACCAGGTAAAAGTCCAATTGTTGACTTTATTTTCTTGCCACAGTGCACAAAGCACACTCTCCACCACAATACTCATATAATAATCACAATACTCAATAATAAACAATCCTCCAGCTTCCAGACGCGTTGCCACCCTTCCACCGAGCTCAGCTTGCCGTCTGGGAGCTCCCACAGTCCTTTTATAATCCCTGACCCGGAAG
>JANRMT010062854.1:99154769-99231562 GCA_026402145.1 Polypterus bichir lapradei | reverse complement strand
ATATATATATATATATATATATATATACCATTAGTTAGAGGAAATTACTTATGTTTGTATCACTGGTGGCACACCAAAGCAGCCAAATGTTACGAAGTTGTAGTGTTCATAACAGGGAAATATTCTTTAACATTTATGTATGTGTAGAAGGTATATTGTTCTCAGAAACAAGTACAGCATTTGTGGATCTGTACAGAAATGGATAGTGCCTCAAAGATCTCATTAAGGTGCACATTCATCTATTTACTGAGGAATGTACTGTCAGCAATCTCCATTAGGATTACAGTCTAAAGAAGGGTGCCTCCCTGCACAGCATACACGAAATAAGCTGCACAAGTAAAAAAAAAATAAATGAGTAAGTAAATAAAGCTAATGTTAACTAAAACCTTATGATCCCGAAATGGGATAGCGAAGTGTGCAGATTCAGGATGGATAATGTGACGCAAGATGATATTTACCAATTTTTTCTAAAACTCTTAAAACATATTGCAATTAAAAATACTGAATTACAGGATATTAAAGTGTTAAAAATATAAAAAAAACATTTTTTTAAATAAAAAAAACTTTTTGAATTGTCTGCCAAAAGGTGTAATAGTAATAATATAGGTTAACTAGCCATGTGCGCCCAACTACGTTGTGCATGTTAAAGTTGTCTTGAAGTGCTCCCTGTTTAAACGCGGCTGCCAGTTGTGAACTGGGCCCTTCATTGCACAGCATTATGATTTTTTATAAGGTAAACAAAATTACAAAAGAAAACCCTTGGACATTGATTCGCTAGGAACGGCCTACTCGGAATCACTATCTGAATCGTAATTATGTGGTGGTGTAGGAGCATTTCTGCTTCTTTCCATTCACAGTCCATCTTGTTTTCACAACACTATCGTTTCCTCTCACGATGTCTTCTCAACCTTTCTCCAATCTCGCAGGTTGCTTTGTGGCAATCCAAAGAGTAAGGCAATATACACGGAGCAATGGTTATAAAAGGGGGACACATAGGTATCCAGGCTCTTTAAAGCATAAATAGGGATCACTTCACTGGCATGTGAGCAAGCCACGGTACAACTATGAGACGCGCAGCACTCGCCGGCTACAAAGTAACAATAATAATTTCCGGAACTTGCTGTTACGTTGTCATTCATTATCCCCACTGTCTTTCTTTCATTCATATGTTACGTAGGCACGTACCTTTTATCTTCGGCAATCTCATTCTTTAACCAGGTCTCAGGAGCTAACCAGTGTAACACTGTCCACCACCTCTTTCGTTATTCTGGCACATTGTTGACATCCGTGAGTAACAACAACGTACTAAACTGGAAGGTGGTCTACGCATGCGTGGAATTCGTGGACAAACAAAGATCAAGATCTAAATGAAGATCTCTTTAGTTAATTTAAAGCACAACAATTTGTTTAGTTTGAATGTCTGTGTTTTGAGGTGTGACTGGAGTACTACAGTCTTCAGTAGTATAAGCCTGGAGGAGATTCTTAATGCAATGCCTATGTTTTAGCAGTCCCTCTACTGCCATCTAGTGCTTCTTCTTCTAATTCATTCGCGGACAAACAAAGATCAAGATCCAAATGAAGATTATATATAGAGATATGGAAATTTAGCTTGAATTCTAGTCACATTTGTTTCAAAATGGGTCTTTCCTGAAATGTTTACTGACCAGTGTCAAAATTCACTCTGCTATAAAAATGTTATATTTGGTTGACCAATGTATTCCAATGAATAGAGAATGGGACAAAGGCACCTTTTCTTTGTAACAGTTTATGTCCAGTGTTCATTTAGGGTTTATCTACACATTTCTATAACCCTAAAATGCAAGCCTGTTGATCACAATACATCAGGCTGCCAAATGGATTGTAGTCATACGTCATGTTCCTGCCTGCCTACAAGTCATCACATGGCACTTGAGTATTCCTTCATAACCAGAGTTTCCCAGTTTTTTCTGAAAAATCTAAATTATAGATTTACGTAACACTGTGCCCATTATCTTGTTTTCATTTGTGCTGCAATGTGGTTTATCTCTCAGTTGGCATGTTTGTCAAGAGATTATTGTGCATTCATCATTAATATTTTACATTCAAAATTAAATTTGACTTTGGATTTCTCAGTTGTAATTTTTTCTTTGTTGTAGTTTCAACTTAAACCTTCAGAAGAAGATTAAGAGGAAATGTGATCGAAGTGTTTATAATTATGAAGGGAATAAGTACAGTGGATCGAGACTGTTACTTTTTAAAATGAGTTCATCAAGAACACTGGGGCATAGTTGGACTTGACACTATCAACTGCCAGACAGTGTTAAGAATCTATTAAGAAGGCTAACAGAATGTTAGGTTATATAGCACGGTGTGTGCAGTACAAGTCCAAGGAGGTTATACTCAACCTTTATAACACACTGGTGAGGCCTCATCTGGAGTACTGTGTACAGTTTTGGCTACAAAAAAGACATAGCAATGCTAGAAAAAGTCCAGAGAAGAGCAACTTGGCTCATTCCAGGGGTACAAGGGGATGAATTATGGGGAAAGATTAAAAGAGCCGAGCCTTTTCAGTTTATGTATAAAAGAGATTAAGAGGAGACATGATTGAAGTGTTTAAAATTACGAAGGGAATTAGTGCAGTGAATCAAGACGGTTATTTTAAAATGATTTCATCAGGAACACAGGGGCACAATTAGAAACTTGTTAAGGGTAAATTTTGCATATTAGGAAGTTTTTCTTCACACAGAGAAACATTGGCACATGGAATAAGTTATCAAGTAGTGTTTTAGACATAGGACTTTAGGGACTTTCAAAACTAGACTTGATATTATTTTAGAATAAATAAGTGCATAAGCCTGACAAGCTTGCTGGGCTAAATGGCTTGTTCTCGTCTAGATTGTTCTAATGTTCTTACAAATGTTCTTTGTAAGAACATTTCTGGAATGTGCATAGTTAGATGCTGTTAGAATGAAGGATATCAAATCAATGTAGATCGACAGGAACACACTAGTGCCACATGTGTAGCTATATTTATTTTGGAATAACCGTTGTACAAACATTAGTGTAAGAGACAAGTAACTTAATTCTGGTGAGAAAACCTGTCAGAGCCAAGGATATTTTAACAGTATTTGGTATACTTAATGCAGATAGACTCTCACTTGAAACCCAACACCCGTATCGGGAGCACTCATGTTGCTCTGAATACATGTATTTGCTGCTATTAGTAACTGTGTGGTAAGAAAGATGTAATATTAAAGGGATTGTTGTCAAATCAGTTTGTAAATTCTGGTAATATAGCCTAATATATTATATTACATATTTACAAAATATGGTCGATATATCAGGTTGATGTTTCCCGGTAAACAGAGTATACATTCAATAATAGAAATTGCTAATCACTGATAACCTTTGTTCAATTGTGCTACACAACTAATTTGTTGAACTAATTATCCAAGTACCATTTTGCAATATCAAGGTTAATTCATGCTATACAGAGGATGTCTGCTGCCTCTTTCATATTTATACATTATATTGTTCTTGTGTACCCCTGAACTCAATGCAATCACATCTGTGAGAAAAATCAGAGCTCTATAAAAATTAAGTTAATAAAAAAAGCATAGGGCTTAGGTAAAAATCGTACACTCACAGCAATTTACTTTAAAAGTTCACATCTGATCTTTAACTAAACTAAAGAATACAAGAAAGAAAAATATGTGAAATAAAAATGTAATGATACATTAATGAACTCTTGTGAGACTCACTTTTAGGCAGTGTGAATGGCAACGCACTACCCAATAAGAGAAATCAGCACCATTATATACAATATCAAAGTATTGTACAGCAGAATACTTAGAGGATGATGTAAGAAAAAGTCATTCTAATGATTGAGATAAAAATATTTTTACATGAATGTAACAAACACGTGTCCCATTCTTAAAAAGAAAACTGCCTGGCACCTGAAGAAGAGAAATGATATGTGTTGGTCAGTCCTGTACTTCACAAAAGTAGAATGAGCTAAAAAAAATAAGCAAGCAATGCCCTTTCTTCTGGAATGCCATCTCTTGCAGTTCTCCACTTTGAGAAAATGTTTCCTGGTATAACCTGATAATACTTGTCCGAAGATTACTGAGGTGCAGAGTGTTTTACAAGGTCAGTTCCTTGTGCTTGCTCAGTAATCTGGGGCCCACCTGAAACAATGAAGATAAAAAGTGTTAGAATGAAATACATGTTTTATATGTTTTAGAGATGCTAGACTTTTTAGCTTTCAGTATGGGTGATTATCATATACTTTTAAAATGTTGGTTGCTAAGGTGGGCAGAAATGCATCCAGTTTGAAGTGTATAATGCTCGATATTTATCTTTTTAACATTCATTTTTTCCTGTTATTTATTCCAGGACTTTTTGAACAAAGCCAGTCATACTTGCTAGTAATGTTTGTCAAATTAAAAAAAAATATAAAGGTGATCAGTGATCCAATCTTTTTGCTGTATGTATCACATTATAGTGTATAAAAGTAAATTATTATGGGATTTTAAACAAAGCTGATCAGTAAGACACTGTGCCTACTATTTGCAGTGAATTAGTTATGGGAAAGAAAGGAGAGGTCACCTATTCAGTTGCTGCTCTGTTGCTGTCCAAGTTACTATAGAATAGTGCTGCTTGATTTTCTCTACCCTAGTGATATGCTACTACATGGGACATATTATGCATGCTGGACATAAAATATTGCCTCTCCTTGAATCGCCCATTAAGCACCATGACTTGTTGAAGTTGAAGCCTGTTCTAAACTTCTCATTTTAACGTCAGCAGTCTTCGCAGGACAATAACAGTGGCGAAGAAAGTAGAACTTCTACTTTATAGTACTTGCTTGCTGGGGTGCTATGAAGTTTTCATGGTTTCCCTGTGCTAAACCAGAGTTCTACAAACACTTCATTTTTATCATAAAGTTCAAAGCTTTGTGGCTTGTGTCTGTTCCAGCCAGGCTTCTCTTAATCCAAAACAGGGACACAATGGTTAAAAAATCTCAAGGGCCAGAACAGTGCACATATTAACTCCCTGAGTGGTCTGTTTTAGAAGAGTGGCATGCTGTGGCATTTTAAACTAAATGTCAAATGTGTGTGATTTTTCATTTAACACTGCTGATATGGATAATTTATACTTTACCTTCTGAACATGTAGGTCCCATCCAATTTAAGGAACATATACAGTTTCCATTGTGAATGTTACATTGAGCCTGACTGCTGCATTCACATGTTAGCAAGCACCCAGGTCCATATTGGTTGATTCTGCAGTCTTCACAGAGAAAAACAAAATATACACTCACAAAATGTACAGTATATAGCATTATACATTATATAACATAATTTAATTTATATACTGTAGCATAGCAAACATTCTTAAATATTCTTAATCCAGTACAGGGTGGCTGGTGACTGGAATCTGTCCTGCAAGGCAGTAAGTGAACCTGAATGGGCAGCAGTCTATTTCTGGACCACTGCATCTCCATGTTTTATTTCTATATTGAAAAATGCTTTACACTTCTAAATTCAGAATATATAAAATGTAAGAGAAGTGTTTTTACAAATCAAAATTAAACAAGACATTTGAAATACATTACACACTTGGCACATACTGGAGTGAAACGATAAACATACTATAGGTCATTTAAGGTACACTCAGTTAATACAGACATTTTTTTGCCAAATTATTGTAATCAGTTTCTTACCAGTATCACACCTTTCTCCAGTTCTTCCAAGGGAACAAATACATTTTCCAGTTACTGCATCACAGGGTCCACCTGCATCACAGTGGCAGCGATGTTGGCAGTTCTCTCCATATGTCCCATAACTGCAGCCTGTAGAGAGATATATTATGACTCCACTGTTCAGAAATCATTGTTCTTTATTCAGCTAACATTGATTTTTTTTTTTTTGATTATTAACTGTGGCCTGCATGGGACATCTCTAAGCCAAAACCCCAGGCACAACAACACAGAGACAGTCCAAGGTATAAATGAACTTAATTTATTTTATTTAACAATGACAGGTTCCAATCCACAATCTCCATTCTAATCACAGTTCTGTTCTTTTCTTTTTCTACTTTACTCCTCCACAGGCAAGTGTTGGTCTTCCTTTTATGCTGGACCTGGAAGTAGTTTCAGTGCCACAGCATTACACCCAGGAAGCACTTTCGGGTCAGGTGGGACCTCCTTCAATTGGAGAAGAGCTCCTCCAGCAGCTCCCCTGTGTGATCTCCTGAGTACCCCAAGAGGGCTACCCATCAGGACTACAACTCTCATGTTGCCACATGGATATACTAAAGGGAGCAATGCTGCTATCCTGTGTATTGGGGATATAAATGGTCCCGGGAGGCAATTTCCTTCTGTGCTGCTATTATTATGATGGCCCCCTGAATGCAAATTCCCTAGCAATTAACCCATCCATGTATGACCTTCCATTATAAAGACATTCAGGCCAGGTAAGGAACCGTCCATCTCATTTCATCTGTGACACTGTATGCACACATATTTATTCCACCTTGTTAATATTCTTAAAAACAAAGAATTAGACATTGTGACAACAGCCAACACAAGCCAGAAAGATGTGTTTGGTAAGATGGACCAATACTAAGTGGAGTAGGGTATAAAATGTAAAAAGAAAAAAAAAGCCAAGGAAACCAATTATATAAATGAAGGAAAAGTACTTTTGAGAATGGATAGTCTGATGTAAAAATGTGAACTGACCCATCTTAATTTTGACTACAGACTACAACCATAATTTACAGTAAACAAGGTAAAAAGACAATCACGAGAGTCATTCTCAATATACCTTTTTCACATTGAGCTCCATGGTATCCTGCTGGACAAAGGCATTCTCCAGTCTGCGGCTCACATGAAGCACCATTCTTACAGTTACATGTCTGAGCACAAAAATACCCGTAAAATCCAGAAGGACAGCCTAAAGAAACGAGAATTGTGTTAGATTCCTATGCATATCAGAAGCATGACACAGGTTTACTTGGGTATACAGCGTTATACCATTTGGAAAATCAGGGTTTAAATGCACAAAATGAATCATTTATTAAATAGGGATTCAGTGCCACCTACTGTATGTTTTACATTGTTCAAGTTCATAGTTTGTTTTCTGTACATTAGATCTGAATTCTCACTCTTATTCTCTGAACAGCAGTAAAAATGAAATACTTTAAATATGATATAATATGCCAAACTAAAAAAAAAACAACAATCAAGGAAAGAAAAAAACAGCATCCTGCAACATAAAAAATGTGCTATATATTATGCAACAAATGGCCTGAAATGTCAGATGGATTATACTAAGCATTATATAGTGTTCACTTTAGCTTGGGAAAGTTGAAAGAACTGCAAAGCTGCAATTGTGTTTAATATTTATTCTCTTTCATTCCTTTATTTCCCTTGGTTAAAGGTGCGTCAATTACTATAAGCAAGCTTGGGCTCATACTTCATCAGTTAGAGAGTCTGATTTCCTTTTTATTGTATGATATATAATCTGGATTAAGAGAAACAAAATCCACTGGATCAACTCTCATTGTTTTGTAAATATTACTTTGTACCATATTATTATCAGCTACAGATACAAGTCAGATACGGGGTCAGCAGCTTTAGCATACCGTACTGTTGTTACTAGAGAGAAACTTAAAAAGAATTTGCCCCAGCCTTGAATGCAAGTGTACATTTTAGAATGGTGCAAATTTTTCCCACACACCATACAGAAGTTCAACACACTGCACATCTGTCTAAGAGGACAAAGTCATGAATTTATGATGAGCATAGTGGGGTTGGAAAAGCAATGATGGCAGCTGGAAGGGATTTGCAGGTACTACAAAGAAAAGAGAACAGAGCAGGGATATCAAACTCCTCTTTTGCGGTACCTGCTGTTTATTTTGTTCATCATAGCAGTACTATTCATTTAAATGCATATATGTGCTTATATAAATAAATACTGCATAATTATCACTTTGTATAATCATTTCCATTTGTACATTTGCATTAATACTCTGAACTTCTCTTCAATGAAAGTTCTATAATAGCCTTTTTGAGATTTTAATCAAGGACAAATGAGGCAACCTTCTACTGGCAAAATGTATTTATTTATTTAATGGGTTTTGCAGTATTTAATTTCTTTTAGAACACATTCCAATGGCACATAATGCCACTTACGGAAACATTGAAAGATGAGGTAGCAAGCAGGTAGCAAATTAATCCAACAAGTTTAGTGTGAATTAGGCTTACACGTTGATGCAGGTCTTAATGAGATCCCAAAGCTACAGCAGTAGGAAAAGGATAAGCAACAAACGCCATATTTGACTCCTCATTATACTCATCCTTGACCACAATCTCCTTATATAATATGCCATTTGTTTGTCTGTCCAGGATTTTAAATTGTAGCTCGCAAACCGTTTGACCTATTGACTTGAAATTTGGTACACATATACTACGTGACTTCTACTGTCCGCTTTCAGGGTGATGATTTTTATTATTCTTTTTCTTTTATTATATTATTATATTATAGAATTAACTCTCAGCAGCGTACAGTAGATCGGCCGTGCAGCGCATGTGTATGGGCGCTGTTCTCAACCCTACCACCTTCGCCGTCACTTCCCCTACCTCTTCATATCTTAAATCATTCTTGAAGCAGATTGAAGACTTAAGTGCCAGCTTAAGTGAAAATTAAGAAAACCGTATTAAGTAATTGCAACACAAACACTGACTTAATCAGTTTTAACGCGAAAAGATGCAGAGAAGAAGCGGGCCACTATGGTGGAGAAAACAAGCTGCTCATGAAGCAGCAAATGCATCAACCTCTGACCAAACGAATGCTAAATGTACAGAGAAAAAGTATGAAAACTATAAGTCAAGTGTATTCATTGCACATTATCGTGCAATACGCCGTTACTGGTAGGATATAATACATTGCTAAATCATAACATGAAACGTAATACATAATACAGAATGTATGGAATCTGGCCTCCTATCTACTCTGAAATGGATTAAGAAGGTATAAAAATATTTTGTCATGTCATTTTTTAACTCTGAACTTAGAGGCTGAATGCTGTGAGGATGGTTTGATTCAAGCAACAAGCACTTCCTTCCCTTGCTGACACAGCATTCCCATTTCAAAAACCCAGGACTCCTGCTTGTGCCTCTAACAAAATTCATTGCCAAGATGTACAGGTCTTGCCAGTCAGAATTCATGCTCAACCTAAAGAAGGTTGATGGCAATGTGCAGGCACCTCCTGCCCCACATATTGATTAGCTTCCCTGTGACCATCTTCCGGCTGGCTGGTACTGCTCTCCAGTGCTCTGTACACCATCCATTGAATCATGCCTGCTCTTAGCAAGGTGAATGCTAACATGGTATTTAGTAGAGAAGATGGGAACTACTTAGGGGTCTCAGAGACTGATGCTGGAAGTGGTTAGTTCAGATTCAGATTCCTTTTATTGTCATTGCACTTAGTACAATAAAATTGCAGCAATTATAATACAATAAAATAGAATAACTAAATATTGCACTTTGGTATAATGCCATATGAACTAAGTGCAATAATAGAAATAGATACGTAATATAACTTACAAAGAATGTAAACATGTACTTGTAGCACAAGAGTGTCTATTGTTACTGTATATTGGTCATTGGTCAATCATTATACGTGTTTAGTAGTATTCAGTTCTCCTATGGCCCTGGGGTAGGAACTTGTCTGTAAATCTGTTTGTCCATGACTGGATGGACCTGAACCAAATATAAAAGGGCAGCAACTCAAGCAGGTGATGTCTAGGGTGGGAAGGGTTTTATGATGTTGGCTGCTCTGTTGAGGCAGAGAGAGCTTAAGAGTTCCTCCAAAGAGGGCAGTGTACAGCCAATAATTTTCTGGGCAGAGTTTATGATCCTCTGAAGGACTCTCATCACTGCCAATGAGCTGCTGGAATACCGAGTAGAAATGCAGTATAACAACACACTCTCAATGGTGCAGTGGTAAAAGGACACCAGCAGCTTCTCCTTCAGGTTGTTTTTCTAAGGATCCTCAGGAAGTAGAGTCTGTACTGTGCCATCTTTTCTGCCACTGTGGTGTTTATGGACCAGGAGAGATCTTCTGCAACATGTTTTTCCTAGAAACTTGAAGGCAGGAACTCTTTCCACAAAATCTCCATTGGTGGATATTGGGTTGTGATTAGTGTTGAACCCTTGGAGGTCTCTTATAAGTTCTTTCATTTTGGTAGAGTTCAGGGTGAGGTTGCTCTCAGTTAGTCAGAAAATATTAGATCCAGTGGCAGACAAATAGTGAAAGTCCTAAGCCAGTGAGTTTTGTGACCAGTCTATCCAGGATAAATGTGTTAAAAGCCAAGCTGAAGTCTACGAAAAGCATCCTCTCATACCTCTCCTGCTGCTTAAGATGGGAAAGAGCAGTATGTAAGGCTGCAGATATGGCATCTTCTGTGGACCTGTTTGCTCTGTAAGCATAATGGTGTGGATCCACGGTGAGTGGGAGTCTGGCTTTGATATATCATAGGACCAGTTGTTCGAAACACTTCATAATAACGGAAGTGAGTGCCACTGGACGGCAGTCATGGAGACTGCTGATGACAGTTTTTTTTTGGCAGCAGAATGATCGCAGTAGACTTCATGCAAGATGGAATAATGGACTTAGACAGGGTTAGATTGAAGATCTTTGTGAAGACCCCAGGGAGTTCATCTGCACATTCTTTCAGTACCATTCCTGTCACTCCATCAGGACCGACAGCCCTTCTTGAATTGACTGCTCTGAGCACCCGCTTCATATCATGCTCTTGGCACTGTGATGGTCTGGTTGTAGATGGTTGGTGTGGGTGAGGTAAGACTGCTGAGCCCTTCTCTACTGTTTCCACCTCAAAATAAAAAAAGAAATAATTCAGTTTCTCTGCCATTGAGATGCCCACACCCACAACCATGTGGTTACTGGTTTTGTGCTTTGTGATGTGCTGGATGCCTTGCCAAACTCGCTGTGGGTCACTATTGGCAAAGTGGTCCTCGGTCCTTTTAGGCCATTTTAGCCTCTTTGATGACTGTTTTTAGATTGGCTTTGGCCATGCCATAAAGGTCTTTTTGCCAAACCTGAAGGCTGCGTTGCAGTGCTTGAAGACAGATCTGACATCATTCGTCATCCAGAGCTTCTGGTTGGGGTATGCATGAATATGTTTGCGGACAGTGACATTGTCAACACCAGGATGGTACAAGATGGCTTCTCCCAACTCAGCCTCTGCCTACTTAGCAACAGCAAGTGTTTCCGCAAGGCTTGCAGGCACTGCCACATGTTCAAGATGTTGAATCTCCTGTGATGCCTGGGCTCAAACAAAAGCCTGCTGGGTCAGCTTCTTATGCAGATTTCCCAGGAACTGTGATACTAATGATGCTCATGTTGCAGAAGAAGAATGATTTATCATCATTGCATTTTGTTCTCTATAACAAAACATGTCAAAATGTTTAATACCATAGGCCCTTTATTTGTGGTGTGCCTTGCTGTGTATCATGTCAGACTGTAACTCTGAAGTGCTGGATCATGGCCTTATTGGAACGTGCAAGACATGGGATATAAGGAATTAATGAATATTTCATGTTTTTTTTATTTTGTTTTTACCACTGGTATCAGGAATTCTGTTGGTGATGTCAGCACCATTTTTGCTGTTATTTTTAAGAGGCATTTGCATGTGCACATATTGTGTGCCATCTTTCAAAGACCAATTGGCAAAGCAAAGTCATCTCCTGTGGTAATTTATTTTTGATCTCTTGCTTAAAAACGTACTCGTTTTGCTTTTCCATTTTGGTTCTGCTTTTCTAACTACTCCTGTGGATTACCCACTAAAAGCCTCTCATCACCTTTAAATAAATAATTCAGTACTACTAGAATGATAAGGGGTAGGAAATGCAAATATCAATGTCTTTTTTTCTTATTTATTCACCTAATTATTTGGAGACACCTCTAGTTGCAATTAATTACAATTTCAATGTTTTAATGTATTCTAATTAGAAGAAAAAGTTATATCTTCAGAATATATTGGCATCCTTGGAACAATAGTGCCTCATAGTTAACCATTCATTAAAACCTTTCTTTTAATACATGCAAGTTTGACACTTCATAAACTTTTCCCTAACCTTCCCTTTTGATCTGCTGTTCTAACTATAGTTTCTAGCTTCTATAAATATATAGGTAGTATAACACATTGATTTCAGTGCTTTCAAAGAGTAGACCTCTTGATAATCTGATATGACATTAGTAAAGGGACTTTCAATTAAATTTTCTGAAAATTAATGTAAGTCAGCTCTCCAGAAATATACCCTTCAATATTTTCTACAGCCCAAATTTGTACATCATACAGACCTTTCTTGACTCAGACTGATATATTGAGGTCAAGGCCCTAATTACGAGCAATGTCATCTTTCACCTGCTTCACTGGGTCACTTTTCAGAACTACCCTGTACTCAGGCCTTACTCTAATATATAAAGATCAATGTATGTGTGTTTCCTTATACAATTCCACACACTTGGTCCAATTTCAACAAAATTTTGCACACATATCCCATTTTAATCAAGACGAGACATTAGACTACTTTGGAATCAAAACCTCTGACCCTGGGGGTATCATTTAGATAGTGGGGATTATTTTTACTACAGTGAGTTTTAAGGACAGTGCCTTCTTCCAGATTTTGAGACCTGAAATAAATTTAATTAATTTAATTTGTCTCTGGAAGAGTTCACTTTAAGAAACACAATTTATTGAAGTTAGGTAATCCTGCCTTCAAATTACTTACCCAGGCACACTGGATACAGCTGCAGGTTGACTTATAATCATTTATGTATCAGACATTCACAATAATAATATTCACAATAATTCATAATAATATTAAAATTCACAATAATATTATTCACAATAATACCTAATCCTTCAACAGGGCTATTTATGCTAACACTTAACAGTAAAGGGAACAATCTACCATAATAGCTTCTAACCACTTTGCTAACATGCAGTCTTATTTTGGCTGACATGAATTGACGTTTCTCTATTAGGATGGAAAGGGGCACTGTCCCTCATATCCCAAAAGATATTGCTGTTCTACAGAAATTTAATAGGCCAATTTTTATTGACAAAAGTATTTCTTTTTGGAGTATGTGCGATTTTTGAGAATTAAACATAAATAGGGGGAAGGCACAGTAAAGATTCAAACATAATTAAGCATGCTGAACCATTGCTAACCTTTTGGATACATCAGTATCTTTGAGTAATTATTTCACAATAAATCCTTTTATTTCTCTTTAATTTCTTCTCTTTTCTTTTTCCAGTCTAAATGAATAGAGGGAGGGCATCTGGTTTAGATAACATGCAATACTGTGTGACTAATTTTTTAATTAATTAATTTAATATTTTACTATAGAGAATCTATTGAATTAAATTTAATTAAATTAAACATACAGTGGCACAGTGGTGAGCACTGCTGCCTTACCTCATGTTTAAGGTGTAGCTGGGACTCTTTCTCTGGGATTTTGTAGACTCAGCTTATGCTTGAGTGAATTTTTCTTTGGTATAATGATTTCCTGACACATGAGAAAGGCAGATTTGGTTGTTGCTGTCACCAGGTATGCCCAGATGCAGTGTGTGTGGGTGCTCGGTGACAAGCTACTTTAGCACACATTGCTATCTCCTGCCTTGTTGATAATATATACTTATGATGTCATACTTTGTAGAACTGCATTACATGTTCCTATAGTTCAGTGCATATCTAATTATCAAGTGGAACTTTAAATGATGTAAGGAGTTATATTCATGCAAAATGCATGCTAGGCTCCAATTTTTATCCCTAAGGCCCCAGTGTAGATATACATACAGGTAGTGCTGCCAATAAAAGAATAATAAGGCCTAATCTGTATGTAATATCAAGCAAGAGATGTTTATCTATCCATCTATCAATTTTTTAAAAATGTTCAGTTCACATTGGATATGCAACAGGTAACCACACTCAAACTTACCTGACTTTAATATTTTACACATACACATTCTGTACACACATATAAGAAAAATCATAAAGAATGTTTTGATAAGAACAGGGCATTCATGCCTACCTAGTTTGTCAACTAAAACTACTACTATATACTACAGTATAACAGTATCCTACTATCCAGCTATTATTCTTCATGAAAAAACGCTTTTGAAGACTAGTGCAATTACCCTTAAACAACTTCTACTTGTTTGGCCAGGCTCTTGGTAAAGAATGTATTTTAAAGCAGCAGCTAGCATCTACTATCTCTGTTTAAAAATGTAAACACTTCTGTCTTTTTACCTCTTAACCCCTATTTCCATAAACTGAAAAGACTGAACTTTTCCAGCCTTTCCTCATCACTCCTAATCTACATGTCCTGTAGCTCTTCTGTGAACTTTCTTCATTCTAATATCCCAGATGGGGTCTCACAAGAGGACCACACAGTTTAAGGATAACCTGATCAGTGCTCAACACAGCATGCTTAATCACTTCCCTGCACTGCCTCGTTGTGAATAGTGATAAGTCATTCTCTTTTGGTTTTTAATGATAGAGCATCCATTGTGTAGTTACTGCAGGTAAAGCATTATATTGTGCCCCATTTAAAATATGTCATTAAAAAATACATACTACTAAATATTTATACATACACAATGGGACAGGTGATGATTACAAATGTGGTAGGATACTTTAGTGCCTGGGTAAAGCTGGCATGAACACGAGAGGAAAGTAGACGATCATGTCTGATATGGAACTGAAGACTTGAGAGCTGTAAGGCATAAATACATTTCCTATCTGATAAAGTACAATTTTTCTAAAGATCTGAGAGTTAGCCTAAACTCATCTGGTGCTATAGGAAAGTGAAAATTTACACTTCACATGGTCAAAATTGTATAAAGATATAATGCAAATCACTCAAATATTAGCATACCTGTGCCAAACCTGCGTATTTTACTGAACATGACATGCTGTCCATCTTGTACAGAACAATAAAATAGATTAAATGAGCTCTTTCTCATTATGTAACTTTTTACCTACTTTATGTAGGGTCTTGCATGGCAAAGAGAATGCAAGTGTTTCATTGAGGGTCGCTGCATAGGAAGTCTTTGAAAAAACATTCATGTAGCTGTTGAGATTTTACAGATGAGCTGACCCTGAACGTAGTCACATTATGAAATGTTTCATGGAAACAGAATGGATTCTAAGAAGTTAACTCACCAAACAACTTAAGGCTGCTTCTACACTGTCCACTCACCGTCTTACTTTATTTGTCTCCCTCTATGACCTTGCCTGGAGCTCTGCACATAGGAAACAGTCATCTCATAGACTTTGCTTTCGGCAAAATAAATATCTTTCAGTGAAGCTCTGCAAACTTCAACCAGCTAAAACCTGTCTTGGCTGCAATATCCATAATATGACCACGTTGGATAAATGACATTTAACAAGCACTTGGCAAAGTTAACATATTAACAGAATAAATTGCATTGCTCCTGGTGGGAATGTACCGTGAAAAAGAAATGCTTCAGTTGACCTACCAAAAAATGTTAGCCAGTTGCTGCATTTGTTTTCGCTTATGTTGTAGGAAGCCAGAGTTAACACCTTAAACAATATGCCATTCGAAATGCACAGTACAAAAATAAATATAATAGCTTACTGTGTTCACAAGAGTGCCCATAGTAACCCGCAGCACAGTGACAGCAGCCTGTAAATCTATCACATGTCCCATTGTTTTGGCAGGAACAATCCAGCTGGCAATTAGCACCATATTTCCCTGAAGAGCATTCTGTACCAAAAGAAGAAAGAAAGAAAAAACAGACACAGCTGAAACAGTTCTCACAACCTCCTTGTTTGTCTTCTGTCCCCTTACAGAATGTTCTTCTTTTGTTACCCCTCACATTGCAAAATGAGATTTTAGTTTAGTTTTCTAGTTGACAGAAAGGTGAGATATACTTTGAAGCACTCAATGTAAAATAACACCTGGATTTTCAGTAAAGGAATTCCTTCATTTACAGAAAAAGATTAAATGCTAGGAACTCCAGCAACAAAGACTAGTGCTACATGAGAAAAAAAACATTATTTTAAAACTATACATTTTTTATATTTTATAATGCAGTCAATAGCATCCAGGAGAGTTTCAGTGGTGTGACAAGGTGCAAGGCTGTCCATAACCACATAGAGCTTATACGCACTAGCTTAGGTTGTTGATGGGTACACAAAGGTTTTTAGCTTAGGATTTCAAAAATGGTAAACTGGAATTTAAAAAAATGAGTTCATCATGCAGCACTGCTACCTCTTAGCTCCCGAGCCCTGGATTTTAATGCTTGCTTGATTAGTGTCCAGATATGGTCTTCTTGTTTCTGTGTTTCACTCTGCTTTTCTTCCCATGCCCCAAATTACTTACATGCTAGGTTAACTCTAAACTGGTGCTATATGAATGACTGTGAGTGCGTACTACAGTAGATTTGCTTTGTGTCTGATTCTGATAGCATAGGCTTTGGTCCTGTCAAGTATGAAAAATTACAATTAAGGCAAACAAAGTAAACATGGTAACATATAGTGAAGCAGAAAGTATCGTTTAGATTGTTCACCATTTACATCCAGGCATGGTTAATATCATTGAATAAATTATTTGCACACCTCCATAAAGGTTTTCACTGAGTGTTACAAAAATACCTTAAAATGTCAGCTAACTGCACAGGTAAAGGTTGAGTATATATTTTAATATACCTAGTGATTGTCAGTTACTGGACATGTCCCTGTTGCAGTGGTTAGGGTGGCTGCTTCAATTTTCCAAGGGCTTGTGCTCAAAATCCAACCCTTTCTCTACTATTTTGCTTCTTAGTTCATGTGGGTTTGCTCCAAGTACTTCCAGAAGCCAGTGGCATGCATACTAGCTTGATTAGTGACTTCAGTTTGGCCTTCATTCTGTAAAGGAGTATGTGTTCATGCCTAAGTATATATGAGCATGCCCTCCTTTGGAGCTGCATGTCACCCACAGATGTTGTCTTGTTCTCAATGCTTCTATTTAACCTTCATGAAGTCACTTAAATTGTACTGAACTAATGTGATCTGCAGGTGGCACGATGGCATAGTGGTAGCACAAGGAGACCTGGGTTCGCTTTCTGGGTCCTCCCTGCTTGGAGTTTACATGTTCTCCCCGTGTCTGAGTGGGTTTCCTCCGGGTGCACCGGTTTCCTCGCACAGTCCAAAGACATGCAGGTTAGGTGCATTGGCGATCCTAAATTGTCCCTAGTTTGTGCTTGGTAGGTGTGTGTGTGTGTGTCCTGCGGTGGACTGGCGCCCTGCCCAGGATTTGTTCCCTGCCTTGTGCCCTGTGTTGGCTGGGATTGGCTCTAGCAGACCCCCGTGACCCTGTGTTAGGATATAGCAGGTTGGAAAATGACTGACTGAAGAGATTTGCTCAATCCCTTAGTTCCACTTTTTTGCAGTCATAACCTATAATGTGTAAGACAATAGTATAATATCACTTAGAAAATTAATTAATTAAGTTAACTTAATTTTTTTCTTCTTCTAGTAAGATTCACTGGATTTAATACCTTTCTCACAGTATGGGCCAGTCCATCCCAGTCCACAATAACAAGTGCCATCCACCGGATTACAAATTCCATCATTTTGGCATCTACAGACCTGCTCACAATTCAAACCAAAATAACCACTGGGGCAAGCTAAAGAAAGAGAAAACATGAAAACATATAGACTATTTTATATTATAAAAGGAATTACTGACATTATATTAAATAATATTTATCATGAAATGTATACATATAGAAGATTTTCAGTGGAACACCTGAGGAATAGACTAAATTATTTCTTTGAAGTGAATTAAAAATGTCTTTAAACCAGAATCTGACACATGGAGCAGGTTAAGCTCAGAAAATCGATCAAACCAGCCACCTATTTATAAAGCCCATTTAATATAAGTGAACGGTCTTAGGTGGTGGAAGAAATGTGCCAACGTGCCATCTATCACAGGATACCCAGTCAAATGTTTGAACAAACCCAGAAATGTTTATGCTTTTGATATAAATGAATACATTTTTTTTTTTTTTTACAACTATTAAACTGATTAATCATTACTACTGCTGCTAATGGCTATTACTGCTTCAAATGACTAATTTTTCATTTATTTTTCACATATGCGTAAAGTTCCATTTTCAGCACCCATTCCTTCAGTGTCCTAATGTTCCACTTCATTAGCTTATCCTTAATTAGTTATGTTAAGTGCTAATTGATTGTTAAAGAAACCTTTGTAATTCAATTAGCATCAATGAAAGCTGTTATTCAGTTCACTTGTGTTGCAAGGTACTGGTATTGCTAAAGTTCAGTTCTGAGTTCAAAAGAAGAAACATGGAAGCCTTTGTTTTTCATGAGATGGATTGCCAAGATACAGAAGATTTCATACAAAGGTGGATATTACTGTCATGACAGAAGAGGGCAAACTGAAACTAACCAGGATAAAAAAAGAAGGGGAAGACCCAGATGCGCAACTGCATAAGATGATAAGGACATCAGAGTATGTAGTAAGAGGAATAAACTCCAGGATGCTGGTCTAAGAGGTAGAGTTTTAAAGGACAAGCCATTTCTGAAAATGGCAAATAAAAAGAAAGATTAAAATGGGCAAAAGAGGACAGATATCGCAGAGAAAATGACTTGAATGGTGCCTTATGATCAGCTTCATGGAATCATATTTCTCTGAAATGTGTTTTATGGTCAGCACCCCTGAATAGTCTTTTTTTTCTGTTAGAGATGACAATGCCATTTGGCATGTACTTAAGAAAGAAGCCAACTGAAGACCTGTAAGGCATTTTCCGAACCTAGAACTGAACTTTAGGAATGTCAGTACCCAGTGCCGGTTTTATACATGGCGAGGCCCTAAGTTAAATAAAACCTGGAGTTAAAAGAGGAGGTTTAACAAAGGCAGGGGTGTCATTGGGAAAGAGGAGGGTTTCCTTCTTGGAGTAATGAGCGTGATCGAAGAGAGGCTTGGAGGGCGGTGAGGGTCCCTTGAGAGTGTTGTATGCAATCGAAGATCACATTTGTTCCCTGTAAAGTGATGAATGCAGTTTAAGAGTGAGGTGCTGGGGGTAGTTCCAAAATCTGGCAATAAGTGCACCCCATAGGTTGGTTAGCAATTGTCATTTGCCAAAGTTTCATTCCCCATCTTTTCTGAGACAAGTGGGGGCCCCCTGTTGGCCACAGGGCCCTGTACAGCTGCTTAGTTTGCATATTCCTTGGGCCAGCTCTGCCACAATCTTGTAACCCAAGTGAACAGAATAACAGGTTTCTGCAGTGATAATGCAATTACAGAGGTTTCTCCAATAACCAATTAGCATTTAGAAAGTGAGTAATTAAGGATAAGGTAAGAAGTTGACTATTACAAAACTGAAGGCTGCTGAAAATGGGGCTTTGCAGTCATATGTAAATAATAAATTAAAGAAATTCAAGCAGTAACAGCCATTACCAGCACTAGTAATGATATGTAATGATATCTTGATAAAAATGCATCAAGTCCTGTCAAAACTTTGTGTGTCCAGACTTTTGACTGGTAGTGTACCTTCACTTCCAAACCCACACCAAGCCAATTTTTGAAAGAAATAAAAAAAAAAACCTAGAACTTTGAATCCAACCAATGCAACAAACATAAAGTGCTGCTATGGAGTTCAAATTGCAAGCAGAAAGCTCCAGAATCAAAACCCTCCCTCTTGAACATTTTGTAAAATTTAGCAAGCCACTTGAACTGTCTGGGTGTGAAAAACATTGCACACACTATTAAAGGTATTACATTTAAAAAAAAAAAAGTTAAAGGTGAACTTAAGAGTATAGCTAAATAGAACAGTCTTTAAATTAGTTAGCTGGGCTAGAAAGTACACAAATGCTGGTTCCAGCTCCAGTGCAACACTTAACCTGTGTGGTAGTCCAACTATATGCACATAGAGCATAGTTTAATGCAACAAGAAAAACTGATAAAGAAACTTAGAAACAAGTTAAACATAGTGTCACACGCATGCGCATGGGTGACCCTAAAGGGATAACTGTAATTTTCCACCAGAACCCCAGAAGGCGTAGATGACTGATACCTTTTCTCTTCCTCCCTCAGCAGACTGAATGATTGAAAACCTTACATCTCTGACCTCATTTCTGGTGTCAGCCTGCCTCGAACCACCTCTTCCTACCAAAATCTCATAAGAACAGAATCTCCACCATCTTGAGCAGTCTATTTTGAGACTTGCATCTTTCTGATGTTTTTCTTTTGGATTTTCAATGCCTTTGAACCTGTATTTTCTTTACAATATATGGGGTTTGCCTTTGGGTGCCCCTAAGATTTTTTTTGTCTGTTTATTACAATAGACATCTATCCAGTGAGCTAACATTTTCCTTCTGCTAGCAATACCTTTTTGGCAGTTCTCCCCTGTTTTGCCAGGATAGCACAAACATTTCCCTGTGACATGGTCACACTGCCCTCCTTTTCCACATGAGCACACAAAAGCACAGTCTTTACCAAAGTAACCCTCAGGGCATCCTAAAAAACAGATAAAGAAGTTATAGTCATAAAGGTAAAGTTTATGTGAGTACTTCTGAAAGATATTTCTTATTTAAAAATAAAGTTTGTATACTTTACTTATTTTAATTTACTGTACTAATATTCAGTCTAACATGTATATTTGAATAGAATATGTTGAACTTTTGACGTAATACAATAATACTATGAACTGTTTAACTTATGTCCTTAGATATTCAAAATTTTGTTTTACTTTGACTAAATCCCATGGTTTACTTTTCTTCTTCAGCAGGTGTGGATGCCTTACTTTGACTGCAGTCAGCTCCTAGATATCCTGGAGGACACGTGCATGTTCCCATCTTAGTATCACAGTGACCTCCATTCTGGCATTTGCATGTTTCTTTACAATAAGGTCCATATTTTCCATCTGGGCACTCTGAGTAAGAACAACAGAAAACAGTTACAGTATGTGGGAGAGTCAGTTGATGCTTATTTAATGAAGCTCTTTTAAGAAGGAGTGCCATGTCAAAACACTTAATGCCTTTAGAAATGCACAATTTTATTGAATTACATTTAATTATTTAGCTGACACCTTTATTCATGGCAGCTTACAACATTTATGATACAATTGGTTATTTCTTTTGGTTTTCCAATTGGAGCACAGCAGCTCAAGTGACTTGCTCGCAGTCACACAGTGTCACACACACACATACAGTATATATATATATATGATGTATATTTTCATGCATAAAAATATATAAAATTCTGAAATCTTTTATACTTGTATTAAAATATCAGCAATAGCATTTCTCTGTTATTAAATATACAGTAGCTATTCTGAGAAAACTCAGTTATCAACATGAACTCATAAGAGAATATCTGTTCACCTGACATGGAGTTTTGACATTTTACATATTAAAGTGTTAATTGTTGCTAGACTTGTTTTTATTTTATAACAACATCTTCAGATATAAAAATTCATTAAGGTAAACTGAATCAAATGTCTAAAAATCTCAAAATGTGTGTAAATTTGTTTGTTTCATTCAAGAAGAGTAACAAAGATGAGACCATTCAATAAATGTTTATAATTGTTTCACCTGATTTTTTCTTTAAAAAGGACATAATGAGTAAGTCATTAGCAAATAAGTAAAAACAAAGGAGTGGGAGAGTAAATGGAGAGGCAATTATATGTGGCCTAACAAATCTGACTTAAACTACATCCAAAACTGACATTAGCAAACTGTGATTTTAAAAAGTCCATCCATCCATCCATTATCCAACCCGCTGAATCCGAACACAGGGTCACGGGGGTCTGCTGGAGCCAATCCCAGCCAACACAGGGCACAAGGCAGGAACCAATCCCGGGCAGGGTGCCAACCCACCGCAGGACACACACAAACACACTAGGGCAAATTTAGAATCACCAATCCACCTAACCTGCATGTCTTTGGACTGTGGGAGGAAACCGGAGCGCCCGGAGGAAACCCACGCAGACACAGGGAGAACATGCAAACTCCACGCTGGGAGGACCCGGGAAGCGAACCCGGGTCTCCTAACTGCAAGGCAGCAGCGCTACCACTGCGCCACCCCATTTTAAAAAGTCTTTATTTAGTTTTAAAAGTATTTATTTATTTATTATATTAACTTTTTTACAACAAATAAGCCCCAAAACCCACCCAGTATTCTTTATTGAACATATGGCATTCAGAAACAATCCCAGCTATCCCACTGATATGGCCATATTAGAAAGTGACATACTGAGTTTGCATTGGTTACCATAGTAACCAGGTAGACAGGTGCATTTGCCAGTTACGGGGTGGCACTGCTCATTCTCAGCAGAGCACTGGCACAGCTCCTTGCAGTTTTGGCCATAAGTGCCTGGAGGACAACCTGCAAAAAGAAAAACAACAAGAAAGGTAGATGAAGTGTCTCCTCCTTCTCCTCTTCCTTCATTTATTACTCAAAAAGAAACAATTATGTACAGTAGGACAGGGAGATACTTAGACAACCAACAAAAGAAACACTAATGGATATGGGTCAGAACTAACAGTAACTGTAGCAGATAATGTTCAAAAGGCAAGACAAAGTCACTTAGCCAAAGGAGAAAACCATAACTACCTTACAATAAAAAGTATATGCATTATCAAGAAAAATGTAAATCAGTCACAAATGCCAAAATTTAGAAACATTTGTAGCATGCTGGGTGTCAACAGTTGTGTTGTTCAGTACCTGACTTTTTCATTTGAATTGTGTATTATTGCTTTACTTTTGAACTTCCTAATGGGAGCTGAGGTGAAAATGCACTAGGTTACACCAACCAGATCAACTTATCCTCTGCAACAGTCTAGGAAATACCCAGATGCACTCAGGCCAGGTGAGATATATAATTTTCCTAGTGTGCCCTGGCTTTTCTCCCAGATGTGCTGGTATATTCTTTGTCGGAGGCTTCCTAGGAACATTCTAACTGAATGCTCATGTAACCTCATTAGGCTTCTCATAATCCCTGAAGCAGTCAGTAGTCCTACTCCAAGGTTCTTCTGTAAACTCGGAAGCCCTGTATAGGAATTGCTTGTGCTTGCATTCTTGTTTTTTTAGTCACTACACATAGATTGTGAACACAGGTGAAGTTGCAGGTGCAAACTTCTAAGGACTTGAGTCCAGTTTCACTACTAGAAAAACAGACCCTGATGGACTGATTTATTTGTAAATTTCAAAATTACCTGTACCTTAACTCATGAACCTCTCCATCTGGAAGAGCTGCTCCTTCCTTTCCTAAACAAAGTAAGACACTTTTTTCCAGAAAAGGGATGGATGGACAGCCCAATAAAAAGGGAAGATGTTGCTCGTGGCTTTTTTCTCCTTCAGTATGCTAGATCGCAGTAGCCCCGGTCATCAGTGCCCAGTGGGAAGCCAGCAGGGTATGCTGGTGAGATGTAGTTTGGCAGAGCAGCCCTGCTAGGATCACTGGGTGCAATGAGAGGGACTGCAGGGAATCCAGCTCCCTGTTATAATGAACTTCTATGTGAGCCAGTAATACTTCCATTGGGCAACTGCCCTGGCAGCGGAATACTCCTGGGTCTATATTAAAACGGGCTGTGCTCCCTTATCCAGGTGAATCGGAGCTGGGAGGAAGAGAGGCAATACTCGACTGGAGGAGGGCAGTGTGGTGGTGAGAGAATTGTGGTGAAAAGAGGAATTGTGGAGAGAAAAAGTAGTGTTTTGGTGTTTTTTGCAACTGGTTAAGGAGTTTGGTTAATAAACCGCTCTTTTTTTGAACCTGGGACTGTGCAGGTGTGTTTGTGTGGGGCTTGCTGACGTTCGGTTTTATATCACTATACAGTATATATTGCTTGCATGGCATTAATTTTAAATTTATTATGACAATATTTTAAATTGTATATTGTATTCCAAGCTTGTGAGCAACATATAATAAGTTTAATTGAATAAGGATTAATGCCAGTGCAGACATTATATCGATAAAAAATATTGACAAACCACCGGCTGAATTCTTCAAGGAAATGCACGAGCAATTGAGCTTTTTTATGTGAACAAAATAAATAATTTTTAATAATAATAATAACAGAATAATAAATTCAGTGTCTTACTTTCTTCACATCCATTTCCAATAAATCCTATTGGACATCCACATTCTCCTGTGAGGTGGTTGCATGGCACACCAGATGAGCATTCACACTGCTGAGCACAGTTGTCACCATAGGTTCCAGGTAGACATGCTGCAGATTGGACAAAAAGCACATTGTGTTCACATTCAGTACAAAAACACGCTGCTGTTTGTGTCGTATAAAGCAAGGATAATTATTTAAGGACACTTCTATTTTTGTATTGGATTGGGAAGTAGATTTTACTAACAAACTGTATGAGATCTGCATTTCTGAAAACACGCAAAGCTTTTTGGGAGGCAATCAAAGTGACTACTGCATACATATATTCTTAAACCCAGTTAACCCGAATCAGATTGGTGCTGTGAGAGAGAGACTATTGCGGTAACATTTGGGTCCAAGGTCGGAGCCACTTTTGAATCAGCAATTTACCCAACCTGTACTTCTCTGGTAAAAAGCAGGTAAAAACACTCAGACATAGGGACAGAGGAGAAAGTGGGTTTTGAATCCACAACACTAGCTGTAGCAGTAACCATTGCATCATTGTACTAGAAGTGAATACTGCACAATGATAATGCTATTATTTTAAATACAGGAGCATAGTTCTCATCAGCCCCTATGTAATGTTTATTCTCTTTCTTCCACCCTATTTATTTTTTATTGATAGTCAAATTCATATAATGTTGGTTAGAGAGCAAATATGAGAAACATATTTTAAAATAACTCTAGCATCGTTTCTTCTTATTTTGTACAGAATATATTGTTGTGAACACTAGCCTAAGACACTTTATACTTATAATTCATTCACAGCTAGGTGAAATAATTGCTTAACATTCATAAAAGTAATGGTTCATTTTGGTTGCGTGGTTCCTCGTAGAACCATTTGAGTTAGCCCTGTTTTATTCCAGGAAGGGTTGTTTGCATAAGAAGTTGGTTCTTTGTGCTTTGAAAAACTTTCTAATATGTCAAAAAAAACAGAAATCTGTAATATGCGTAGGCTGTAGGACACTAACGGATAAAGAAAACCTGGACTTAGCCTGTGTTACTGGATGTATGCAGCAAGAGTCTTTTTAAAATTAAGACCCATTAATATTTCACAATTTTGTTACCATCTGTTCATAGTTATTTACTGTAAGGAGCCTGTTACTGATCTAAATAAATAAAGGTTCTTTCTGGAACCTTCATATGGAGGGGTTTTTTGGGAACCAGAATGGTTCCTCTATGACATTGCTCTGAAGAACCACTCTGGGACTTTTATTTTTAAGAGTGAAGACTGTACATCAGATGAAGGACAAGATTAGCACTAGAGCCACCGGACCTCACTTCTTGCACAGACCTGATTCAGAACACATGATTGATCTTCTTCAGATATATTTTTCAAGAACTATAGTCAGCAATAGCTTTTTTTCCTATAAGCTCCTCACTTAAATAATCAACATCAGGCTTATGCCCACAAACGGCTTTGGGCATCTGTAATAGATAAGAACAGGAGAAACATACGTTTGTCACACCTCCTCCCTCTCCATCCTGTGTCACACCGGCATATCCCAGTCACATGATCACACAAAGACCCATGATCACAGTCACATGATTCTGCACAGAGCTCGCCATAGGATCCGGGTGGACAAGCTAGGATATAATCATTAATATGAACATTAAAATAAAGTATAAAGACAAAATGACATAAAATATACATAAATATCCATCCTTCATCAAACTTACTTAATAAAATTTATGGTTGTGATGGGTCTGAGCATAAGCCAGCATAACACAGTGCAAGACGAAAAAATAACCATGGCTGCACAGACATGAATACACTCCTGTGCGGACAATTTTCAATCACGTAGTACACACATCTTAAAAATGGGGTGAAAACTGGACAATCCTATTACAATAGACATGGAGAACATATAAACAGTAACCAGCCCGGGTTTCAAGCCTATGATTTTAGAGCTGTGAGGCAGCAGCAGCAAGCAAGCAAATACATTTCCCATAGAGATGGATAAATACACTGAACAGTGAAATAGAAAATGTTTCATGGACCCATTAACTGATGTTAAGAAAAACACGCAAATGCAACTGGATGCATCATATATGGATGAGGACTTGACCAAGGAATGAAGGAAAGTCAGGTTGCAAGAGATGGAGTTGAGAAAAAAGTAAAAAGAAATGAGTATGTGTAATCTGAAGAATGCATGGTAAATGTGTGGATCTTGGGCAAGACGTGGATGAGATCGTTAAAAAAAGAAAAGTCCAACAACAGGCCTTGGATCACAAAACCAGTGGTGAAGTGAATGCACCTGCAGGCCACATGAGGTGGAGGGGCCCTCAGACCCAAAGGACTTCTTCACCAGAACTCCACAAAGTAATCTATAAAAAATATGTTTAATTTTTGCAAAAAGAAAAAAAAATATTCTGTGCATTTTTAGGCTAAACAAAATAGTGAGAAAAAAGGTGTGTCATGTTGCATGACATTACACACAGCAGATGAGCAAATGCGAGAAAATTTGAGTCAGCTAGTTAGTAGACAACAAATGGATCCACTATGATAAGAAAAAGAAAATAACGGAACGCAACCGGAATCAAGTAACTGGCACAATAGGCCATTGCCAAACTACCAAAGATAATATGATGCTTTAATGTAAAAGTGGAAGAGAGAACTGGCAACATGCTGCCTGTGTCATAAACTGAGTCATTTAATGTGCTTCAGGCAAATCAGGCATCACACCCAGTGTGTCAAATCTTCCTGTCCTCCTTACCCATCTCTTCCCATTGCAGATGACCATGAAATAATGATGTGTCCAGCAACCTGTCAGCCCCAGACTCAGGTAAAAATAACCATATGCAGTATTGAATAATAATGGTGGGGGCTCAGCATGTTTCATTTTTATATGTGTTGATGTCATTGCAGGGTTCCTCAGAAGAGCAACAAATTTGCCAGCCACGATGCCGGTTTAATTTAGACTCTAAACATTTGTTGGAATAGTTTCTGATTTCAGTGGAGAGGCAAATGAGTTTAAAATACGGGAGAACACCCATGTAGCACTTTCCTAGTGTCCAATGGAAAAAAGTGTGAAAAGCAGGAAAAGGATTTCTTAAGATTCTGTTAGTTCAGCATTTTTCCAACATATAGTTTTTTCACTGCAGTTATTTTTAGAATTAATAGTTATCATCCAGTGTGAAGTGTTCTAAATTGGTTTATTTAATCTATTGAATTATTGTTGTAATTTTTGTTGTTTCCGATTGTTATTATTTTTCATGAATGGCACCACATTGTTGATGGCAGCTGTGCCTTTTTTACAAACTGCCATGTACAGTATAACCTGGCATTTGATACTTGAAACCAAAAAAGGCTACATTTAGGCTGCAGCTCGGATCCTATTTTTTCACTCCTATATGACAAAGATCTCAATTTTAGAGAAGTATGATTGGCAAAAAAAATGCCATGGAGGCAAAAATTTTCAGAAAGTGTCTACACTGCTCCTATAATGTCTGTTTTGTAATCAAACCATCCACATCACTCTCACCAGACTTATGTGCATCCTGCCCTTCGGGTCACTTGTTTTTATGTACAAAATACTGGCAGGGACAAATGTGCTCAAATGAACATCTCTGATGTTTTGTTTCTTAAATCTCTTCCATGCCATCATGAGCTGATGAATTCGCACATAGTCTGCCCTGAAATGATGTGAAGCAGAGAAGCAACTGGTACCTTTTAGATTTTTTTTGGTCAGATAAAATTATTTTATTCATTTCATGCATACAGGGACAGTTTGGATCAGTTGCAAAATTTATCTGTGTAATCAAAAGAATGTAGCCTAAATGACTCACCATTATGTCTCAGCCGGGTTTCCTCACCTGACTGGGGTTCAAATTCATGCTATATGTCTCTTATTTGATCATTCTTGATTCTTTCATTTGTTTTCTTCATATGCATTATTCTTTGTTTTTGATTATGTATGTATTATGTTCCATGTGTTTTGAGGGTGGTCTGACTGAGTGGCGGGGCCATCTGCCAATCACCATCAAGAACTGTCCTCCACCCTAGAAATCCAAAGGGTCTCCCACAGTTCTTGGCAGCTCATTTCAAATGTGTATGGGAGTGGTGTGTTTACTTGTGGTTATTGTAAATTCCATTTACTATTAGATCTTTGACATTTGGTCTTTCTGCTTTGTTTTTTGACCTTGTCTTTAGAATCTGTTTTGGGATTTGTTTGATTTGGATTAACTTTGGGTTTCAGGCAATTTTATTCTGCCTTTGTGCTCCATTGAGCTTCATAGTGATTGGAAGTCTTTTATTTTATAGAGATTCTGCTGCTAGCCCTTATTACTAGCCAGAGTTTGATGGTGATATCCCCCTCTAGTGATCCTTTGGAACTCTTTAGTGCTTGGGATTCCTTGTTCACCACACTCATGCTTCTTCAAACAAGAGTTTTTTATGTTAGAAGCAGCATCCAAATAACATTAAATTTGTGAAAATGCTAAACACGAGAATATTAAATTGGGGTTGTATTGTATTATAATTCTTCTTTTCATGTAGGGGGTCCATCTTTGTTATTGCAGGGAGTCCCACAAATTCAGTGCTACATCAATGCAGACAACCAGGAGACACCTTCCATAGCTTTCATTATTCTTTTTCACCTGATATAATCTTAAAGCCAAAAAACTGCATGACCGCAACCTAACACTCAAATGACTGGCTTTAGGGTGGGTACTGCTATATCTGTTCTAGCTGATGTTTACTTCACCCACAACAGAATGCTGATCTCTTAATATCTGGATGGCTTCAAATTATTATTACCATGCCAAACTCATTCTTTGTAAATACTTATTTAAACTTTCAAATTCTTGTAAAAATGCAACAAAGGTAGCAACTATTTCTCACTTTGACTATGTGTCGTCCTTACAAATGGACAAAGTTACTATTTGGTATCCTTACCAGCATGGCAAAAAAAATCAATTCAGGGTTTCTCATGGTACAAAATATCCTAGTACACTTCTAAAAAAAAATTGTAGGAAAAGAACTGTATTTCTGTGTTTCTGTGAAAAGCATGTCAGAACCTTTTTAATTTCTTTTCTATTGTTTTATTTCTTTTTTCTATTAATTAAAATAAAGTTATATATTTTAATATGTTCTTATTTTTCACGGTGCTGGGGAGTGACGACATGCTGCGTGTTGGTTGGACATGTAAAGAAGGATATTACTACCACTAGTCCTCCTCCTCCTTTTCCTGATCTCGAGTACTCTTTTCAGAGACTGGAGTCCACATGGGAATATTATCTCATCATTCCTGCACACTGCAATGTGTACATGCAAATCAAGCAACTTGCAGACACAAGGCAGACCATGAGCACTTCTGTCTGTTTTGTCTTGAGATACCCTTAGTAAACATATTTGCATAAATACTGTTTGAACTCTACACTACAACTTTTCACACATGCTATGTGTGAATGAAGTGTCATATTTAGAATGCCAGTTATTTATCATACGGTAAGCTTGATTTCAATTTTAATGAAATGGATTTCTAATTTTATTGTCTATATTTATTTTGTTAAAAATTAATTATATTTAAAGTTTGCTTATGGCATTCATACTGTACATAAATGTATTCTATATTGTATTTTTTTGCCTAATAGACACAAACAATTCAATATAATAATACAAGAAATCTTCCAAATTTAAGGAGGGCATTCAGCCCCTTGGAGCTCTATAGCTATACAGTAATTAAATTGTCACGGTATTTTTTCCAGGTTTTTTAAAAAAATCATCCAATGTGTTTATCACGGTGACAGAAAGTGTTGATGTGTTGCATGTTGGTCAGACACGCAAGTAAGGATTTTTTTGTACACATAACAATATTATCACTACTACTGCCTTGAAAGGCATAACTTAGTACATGTTTAGTTCTGCCCCTAGTGGATCAAAACAGTCTTTTCAGCTTTTTGAGGCATTCTGTAATCACTGTGGAATTTCTTCAAATATAGACTCTCAATCATGCATGCCTGTAGACCATCTTCCAAACTCTGATGAGGTAAGCAGTACCACTTCTAAATAGCTCAGGGAAGACTCCCAATACAGACACCTGGCCCTGTACTCTATGCCCATGAGAGATCAATCCTTCCCTTTCTGACACAGATGACAAAAAAACAGGCTGTCCCTGGAAGGTTGCGCCACATTTTGACCAAACAGTTATTGAGCACTGAGATACCATTGTTCCTACTTTTGACAGGCTGTTTTCAAGCTGACTTTATTTTGTGACAAGAGCACACCTCTTTGTTAATTTTGTTTGTGCCATTTAAAAGGAGTAGCCCAGGTGGTACCACAACATTTCTTCTTGTGTCCCCTGCTCTGTTTTCCCAGATCACTAGACTCTCTTAGGCTTTTCTTTATCTTTTGCCCTCCTGTTATATAGTAGCTGTTAACTCTAAATTTGTTAGTAAAGAGTCTAATTCCATAAAAATGAAATTTTCTTTACATTTTGAGTACCTTTTGATCATTCAGTGGTTAAAAAAGTTTAGATATGAATATGTGGATACTTGAAGTGTTTTTAAATACAGTAAATACTCTACATGAGAATCAAACCATTCAATTAATTTTGAATAAGATAAGCTGTATTGTTTATTGATCTACCTGATTCACACTGATCACCAGTCCATCCAGACTGGCAGGTGCATTTTCCACTTTGCTTATTACAGGTACCTCCATTTCGACAGTTACAGAACTGCAGGCAGCCAGCTCCAAACTTGCCATCCTCACACTCTGTTGAAGAAGTGATAATTATTAGTAGTATTAATATATGATGCAGTGTGGAAAGACATTTCAAAGAGATTGCATTTGGAACATCATAAAAAGTAATTACACTGTATGCTAAATATATATTTTGAGAAAAATAATAAGAAACTTACCAAGCTCACAAGCAATGCCAGTCCAGCCCTCAGGGCAGGTACACTGACCTGTCACTGGATTGCATGTACCTCCATTTCTGCAAATGCAGTGCTGTACGCAATTCATCCCATATAATCCAGCTGGGCATGCTAAAAATCAGAAACATTTGGTAAAAAAGAATATGTATTTAAGTAGTTCTTTTTTTTCCAAATTCACCTTCGTATGAATGCACACTAAAATGTGCTTGCAATCCAATGCATTAAAAGTTGTTCATGGTGTCAGGCCTGAAAAGTTTTCAGTCAAATTTAAATTTCCATTTTTTAAGGTGGTGCCGATTAATAGAAGTGTGATGATTATTTTAAATTTGTTCAGTTTGCCACAAAAGTGTATTGTTTATTCCCTTATAAGAAGTTATTTTCATCAATGACTTTAAGCATGCTTGGGATTGACTTGAATGTCATACATTTACCTCAGTACTCAGTAAAACCAATTAAGGAGACAGACAATGAGAAGGAAAGCTTGAAAATTGAATTCTAAATCATACATTATAATTTAAAAGATTAAAAAACAAATCTGAAAGTCTACATTGGAATCTTAATGTTAAAATGTGTATGGAAACATTGCTTTCATATATATATCGCATATACAGTATATTATATTATATATTGTGGACTATGGCCGGCCAGTCATCCAGGCCAATACCCCCAGGCCGCCAGGTGGAGCTCGCCCTGCAGCATGGAGGTGCCCCGAATGCCAGCAGGGAATTCTGGACATTTGAGTTTTCATCCACAGACCTGCTGGATACCACAGGGGCCCCTAAAGGACACTGCAGGGAGGCCCAGAGAATCATATGTGCCCTATAACCTGGAAGTACGTCTTAGTCACAGCGACAGGGGAAATGACGTACTTCCGGGATGAAGAAGAGGACTTTTTATCTGACCCGGAAGTGATAGGAGGTCACATGGACTGAAGGATCGAAACACTTCTGGGTCAGGCAATATAAAAGGACTATGGGAAATCCCAGACGTCGAGCTGAGCTGGGTGGAAGGGTGGCAATGCATCTGGGAGTGGTGGAGTGTTTATTGATTATTGTTATTGAGAATTGAGAATTGTATGAGTATTGTGGAGAGGAGGGTGCTTTATGCACTGTATATTAATAAAAAGTCAACTTATTGGACTCTTACCTGTTGTCTGACATATTGTCTGAGGGTTCAAGAGGACGAAGCACCCTTTAGCTGTCACTATATATATATATATATATATATATATACACATTCTGTACATATACAGGGTGATGCGTGTGCACATAGGGGATGGTGATGGTATTTCTCTGCCTCTCCAGAGGTTGGCCCTCTGCAGACTGAAAGATTAATGGCTTTACCAAGACTAACATCACTTCCAGTGTCTGAGGACCACCTGGACCCTCCTCATCCTGCTGGAAATAACTAAAGCCTTAAGATCCACCATTTTTAGTCAGTCGTGACTAGACTCCCATTTGAGAAAATATATTTGCCATTGCGTGCCTCAACACTACACACTATTCTTGTGTTGTTTCTTACAATATATATACACACACGCACACACACACACACACACACACACACACACACATATATATATACACAATATATATACACTCTTTAATTGTTAATTTAACCCTGCCAATTCTGTGGCATAAGCTTTACTGCAAAAAACAGCTTGGGTAATCAAGTTAAGGCAGCAAGGATAAAGCAGACTTTCTCTTATATTACCAAAATGTGTTACCACTTCATTGTTTTGGCAAGAACAACAACCTATGTGATGTTAATTTGTTCCAATCTTTCTCACTGTATATTGACTTTGCAGTTGTCTTGAATTCCAAAGCAAATCATTTTTAATGTTATGTGTTTTTTAAACATACCAATCTGGCATGTAGCTCCAGTCCATCCAGCTGCACAGATACAGTGACCATGGACCCCATCACATGTTGCACCATTGTGACAGTTGCAGATCTGAGTGCAATTTACACCATATCTGTCCCTGGGGCATTCTGTAGCAGAAAAAAATGTAAATAATATTACAATGTAATTTCTTTTTCAGTTTTCTTGTGAAATAACCTGCACTGGATTACTACTCCTGTGACTCGTAGTCAAGATCACAGATGTTGTTTTCTTAAATGCAGCATTAAAAATGTCCTGAACTAACCAGAGACAGAGAATGTGTTTTAACACAAATAATTGACCAGTTGTTTTTTCTAATTATTCTAAACTTTTTTTTTCTTTACAGAATTATTTTGAAAATAGCTTTACATAAATGTCTGATTTCACTTTGCATCTTACCTGTCACAGTCGTAAAGTGGGTACCTCTGTTACCAAATGGATCCAGCATCCTGATTTCAAGTCTTGTGCCTGGTCATTTCCAGTTTGGAATTTGCACCTTTTTCTTTGGGTTTAATGATTTATTACCAGAATCCAAAATTATTCTGGTTAGGCTGACTAGTGACTGATGGTGTGTACATCAGTGGACCTCGCAATGGCACCTTGTCAATTTTGTCTTGCATCCAGTGCTGCCAGGATAAGCTCCAGCCCATGGAGAGCCTGAACTGTTTTGAATGAGACTGTGAATATTATGTTGCTACCAAAGACTACTACCACTCACTCTCCAAATTCTGATATATTTCTTCCTTCCTTATGATTCACCTTCTGTGAAGTGTTCCAAAGTATGCATAAAGACAGACAAAAATGAGTGGAAAGATGATACTAATTAGCCTCCAATGTAAGGTTTATGGTGGAATATTAGAAAATATGTTGGCTGATAGACAGGGACAAGGAAGGAGCAAGCGAAGCAATGTAAATTATATTCTGGTACTTCAACTCTGTACTTGAGGAGTGAAAGTGCGTCCACGGTAGAGGACGGCCTGTGTGAATGGCTACTTGACCAGGCTGGTTGGTTTTGCATGCTGACCCAAGCTGCCAGGTGTAAGCATCCTGCAGCAGAAGCACCCATGCACAAACCAGTAGGACAACCTGAGTATTGTTGTCCCAAAGTACAACACTGATGGATGCCATGGGTGCTGCCTAAGGGCACTGCTCAGAATAAGTGTCCCTATTTGAACCAGGACCTGCCTGACACGGAAGAGCTTCCATAAGGGTCTGACATAAAAGGAGTCACCCTTCTTCAATAGGGTGCTTAGTCAGAGTCAGAGGAGGTCTAAGGAGAAGTAGAGCAGAAAAGAGCTGAAGACAGAGGAAGATAGAAAGAAAAGAAGATAAAATGGATAGAAAGAATTTATGCTGTTTTGTGTAGTCCCGAGTGCAAGGTAAAGCCCATGGATGGTATTTGTGGAAAGATAAACTGCTATCAACCTGGAACTACTGTGAAAGTAGTGTCAATGGGGTTTCAGGACAAAGAAGGGCCCCCTTGTGGCGTCACCACATACTTTGCAGTTCGTATAATGTTTTTAATTTAGTTTGCTAACCTCTTTGTGATTTTCAAGAACAGAATATCCAGGCCCAGCCTCGGAGTATTGTATTGAGTTTCAAAACCTGAGACTTGTATCTCTCTGTTCTTTGCAGTAGATGTTGCAAACAATTTAACTGCCACCTCCAGAGAGACATATAACAGTTCATTTCTTTTATTTAAGGTGTAAGTTGTGATCATGACTAAAAGAGTGGCTTGATTTCTACAATAATGGGAATGGGGGTTTGTAGGCAGCTTTCCAATGAGAAGAAGATTAGAATGTTGCAATGAATGCAAGCCTTTTATCAAAACAGAGCTGGCGAAGCAGAGAGTAAATCCTTGGATGACACTTTGGATTTTTTTAAACCATCAACTTCCGGTTCTTTCAATGTTACTAAGCATCTTTGAGAAGAAGTGGTAATATAGCATGTATACACAGTTCTAAATGGTTGACTTTTACTTTAACCAAAGTAACTTCTGAGACAAATATTTGCAAGAGTATGAGCATTGATATTGGCAGTGATATATGACCCATATCAAGAATTTCTACATTGGAGAAAACAATGCATTTTACAGAATATAAAGAAATCTAAAACATAAATAAACAATAAGTCAGTTTACAATATCTGGTAAGGGCTCTTACCCTACTGTTGACTAGTTCCCTGATTCTAAACAGAGCAATCCTCTCAATCCACATTTTGCTTCCATGAGAAGTTTTTTCGACACTTCCTTTTACATTTTCTGACATCCATGATTGCAAGATGGGAAATTTACAAACTCTGATAAAACTAATAAAGTACATTTGAACAGTGGTAGGAAACACTGCAAAATGAAAGCTTGTCACATAAATTACTACATATACTTATAAAAACTTTGCGATGAACCATTGCTTCTGTTATAATGAAAAGAAACAAACTCCCAAGACACTGTACTTTTGCCTCTAGATCACTGGTTAACTACAGGTATTTCATCCTTGGGAGTCCAATGAAATTACAGATTTTTTCTACCAACTGGTTTTACAAATATTGAATCGTTTTACCTCTAATTGATCTCATTGTTCAATATCTGTTTTTTGTCTTTTTATTCTGTATTCAAAAAAACAGATTTTTATTTAAAAGAAATGTATTAATATTCATATTTTTGCTAGAGTCTTATAACCTTAACTCTCTTTAGTTACTGTGAACTGCGAGGGCATTTCACAAGCCTTAAAGGGAAAAATTTATAAGGGATACTGTGGAAAGGATTGGGGCAATACCAGGAACTAAGCAGTTATCTTCCTTATCTATTGTTGACATGATTGTGAGGGCTAACATTAAGTCTGCCTCTGCACAATTGCTTTACCTGCATCTTTCCATCTTCCCCCATTTAATCCACTGTCAACATGGCTCCTTTTGGGGCAGCGAGAGGCAAATGCACACTGTTGTGCCTGACACAAAAGTTTTTTTCTCCTTTTCCCACTCCGGTAACAAACATTAAGTAGAATTTCCTGAGGTTTAAGCCCCAACTCTGTTTGAAGCTATCTTCTGTTCTTTTTCTCATCATTCTTTTAATTCTCCTTTTTATGTAGAGTTTGCTTTGTTAATTGTATTACAACAATGACAAATAAGGACGAGCAGAGTAGCTACCATGGAAATGACACTGAGTGTTAAAAAGCTGCAGCTATAGTACTTCAGTATCACACCCAATAATCTCTTTATTAGTACACTACTGATTAAGTTAGCAACATATCCGGAAGGAGGAAAGAAAATCATAATGATAATAATGAAAATTTAAAAAATCAAGCTAAAAACAAAATGCTAAATTGCCCCATTACAAAATACACTGATTAGCCACAACATTAAAACCACCTGCCTAATATTGTGTAGGTTCCCCTCCAAAACAGCTCTAACTCTTTGAGGCATGGACTCCATAAAACATCTGAAGGTGTCCACAGGTATCTAGCACCAAGACATTAGCAGTTGATGATTCAAGTCCTGTAAGAGGTGGGGCCTGCATGGATTGGATTTGTTTTTCAAGCACAACCCAATAATGCTTGATTGGATTGAGATCTGGAGAATTTGGAGGCCAAGTCAACACCTTGACCTGTTTGTCATGTTCCTGAGCAATTTTTGTAGTGTGGCAGGGTGCATTAATCTGCTAAAAGAGGCTGTTGACATCAGGAAAAACTGTTGCCATGAAGGGTTGGACGTGGTGTGCAACCATCTTAAGGTAGGTGGTATGCGTCAAAGTAACATCCACATGAATTCCTGGACCCATGGTTTCCCAGTAGAACATTCGCTAGAGCATCACAATATCTCCACCGGCACTTCTTCCCATAGTGAATCCTGCTGCTATTTCCCTGGTTAACGATGCACACGCACCCACGTGATCTAAAAGAAAATGATTTCTCAGACCAGGTCACTTTCTTGCAGTGTTCCATGGTAAAGTTCTGATGCTTACGTGCCCATTGTAGATGGTACTTTTGGTGATGGACAGGGTTCAGTATGGACACTCTGACTGGTCTCTGGCTACACAGCCCCATACACAGCAAGCTGCAAGGCACACTGTGTGTTTTGACACCTTTCTGTCATGGTCACCATTAAGTTTTCCAGCAATTTGTGCTACAGTTGCTGTTATGAAGGATTGGACCAGACAGGCTAGCCTTAACTCCACATGCACGTCACTGAACCTTGGGCACCAATGACCCTGTTGCCAGTTCCTTGGTTGTCCTTAGTTGGATTGCTTTAGGTTTCTACTAACTACAGCATACCTGGAACATCCCACGAGACCTGCTGTTTTGGAGATGCTCGAACCTAGTCATCCAGCCATCACAATTTGGCAATTGTGAAAGTCACTTGGATTCTTAGGCTTGCCCATTTTTCCTGCTCTCAACACATCACCTTCAAGAACTGCCTGTTCACTTGCTGCCTAATATTTCCCACCTGCTGACAGATGCCATTGTAAAGAAATAATCAAAGTTATTCCCTTAATATGTTAGTGTTTTTAATGTTGTGGCCGATCGGTGTATATAATGTGTGTTACATTCTAATAACAGTTTAGTAAAAACCAATTTTGGTTCATTTCTGGATTGAGATCAAAACACAGACCCTGGGAAATAACAGCTTGCTTAAATAAGGAAGGAGTTCAATTAAAAGTAAAAGTTGAATGAGACAAAAAATTGCAGCCACAGTGGGTCCCCAGCACTGAACTCTTGATCTAGTCTACTGTATAAAGTTTATAGCAGGCAGTATCCATGATGGACTGTTGCTGGTGCATCACCTTCTCAAATAATATACATAACATTCTCAAACCTACTTATTCCAACTCAGGGTCATGGTGACTGAAGCCAATCCCTGCAACAGTGAATGAGAGGCAGAAAACAGCCTTGAACAGGGCACCAGGTCATTACAGGGCCCAAACACACATATACAGTATCAATATTTACACTCACACAGTGGACAATGATAAGTTTAGGATTCTAGACCTGTGAGGTGGCTTCACAATCTATTTTCTATTTAACAAATGCCAATCTAGAGTATATTTAATATATTTTTTGATACACTCATAAAGCATTTACAATAAACAAAGCATACGTACAAATGGTACAAGTAGTGTTTAGTACATTGCAGTTGCCTGTGAGCATTACTCTAGTTGCTATCATTGGAGTTTGAACAGCGTATGGTAATTGATGCATAGCTGCTATAACCAAGGCTACATACAATTGTCTCTCTTTTGAAAAAAGGTTTTGAAGTATGAACTTAATAATTAAATGGGTCCTTGACACCCATGTAATTGTGACAGTTAATATTTTCATTACATTGTTATGATAAGTGAACACAATCATATTTATTTAATAAAAGTATAATTTGCTGTCTAAAAATTCCCAGAATTCTTTTGCAGAAATGCACATTAATAAATTGTACTACAAGCAAAGAATCATGGGTGGCACAGTTTTAAGTGCTTGTTCTTCACAGTTCCAGGGCCTTGGGTTTAGAACCCAGCCTGGACACTGTAAGTATGGATGCTGTAAAAATGATTCTTCTTCAGGTAATACATTTTCACCTTTTACCCCAAAGATATTCAGAATGTGTTCAATGGTATGAGTGTGCCGTAAATTAGCCTGGTGTGAGTGTGCCCTATGACAAAGTCCAATTATGGCGGGATCTTGAATTGCAGTTGGGAAAGACTACAGATTCCCACAACCTTAAAGCTGGATTATCAGATTCAGTAAAGAATTGAATGCCTGGTCTGAACTTTCTATTTTTCCACTAAGATGTCACATTTGCCACCTCCGCAATGCAATGTTCTGTCATTCTAATACTGAATATAACATAATATTGTGGGAGGCTGAATCCATTTTGGGTAGACTGAGCACAGGGTAGTAACCAGTACTGGATGGAGTGAGCCAATATGGAAACGCCAAGTAACTTAACAGGCATGTCATTAGGGATATGGGAGAAACACCTACACAGACACAGAAAGAAGAGGTAAATTCCTCTGAGACAATGACCAGGTCTGTGAAGCAGCAGGGTACCCCATTATCCTGTTTATCCTGTGAAATACTTCAGAACATTTAAGTAGAATCAAAAAACAACGCAAGCCATGCTGACATGCATCATACCACCATGTTTTTGAATGAATGCTGTATATATAGTTTGTGTGGACTTTTTTCTTTGAAGTTATATTTTATTTCTTATTGTTGCAATGCCATTTGTCGAACCTGTCCCCAAAGACACAGCACATGTCTGAACCCTTCCTTTAAACATGATGGAATCATTTACCATATTGGGAAGAGCTGCAAAAACAGTAGTCAGTTTCTCTGAAGATTTTACAGTTTTCTATAATGAGGTAGGACAGTTTGAAGCTACAGCCAGAAATGATCAAGCAAACAAACAAGCAAAAAAAAAAAAAAAAAAACTTAATTAAAGTTACGCCTCTGTCACTCTGTAATTGGGTTAAAGTTCTAAACACGCTGGCAGCATATTTGTTGAAAGAAAGACACCACGAAAGGAAGATCAGCCCTAAATCTTGACAGGATTTAATGACATGAAGCCCTTACCCTGGTTACACTTGGTTCCCACCCATCCAGGAGGGCACTGGCATGTCCCTGTGATGTGGTTACAGCGGGCACCATTTTTGCAATTACACATCTGGAGACAGTCAATCCCATAAAATCCATCCGGGCAAGCTGAAAGCCAAGAGAAAAAAAAAAACACATCTCTTAGATCATACAAGCTGGACAATATGTGTTTAGAACAGCCCAGTCAGCAAGTTCGTCAACTACAAAAAGAAGTTTACACTCTGCTTTCTGGATCATTTAAGAAGCAACTGCGCTAATTGTGGGCTGTCGTTTACCACATCTGCATCAAGTCAATGAACAATGAGATGGATATGTTAGAATGCAGTGAACGATGAAACATAACAATACCTGCAGCATTACGTTACTGACAAATGTTAACTTTATAAACCACAAGGATAAAAATGCAAAAAAATCAACAGGCAAAAGTATGTGCTTACAACTCTATAATAATGATTTAGCTTACATTTTTCAATATTAGTCTTTAGATAGCAACTTTACAAACCCCATTACAGAACACTTTACAGGTACTTCTCATTTTAACACAGAGGTGGGATTTGCACTTGCTGCCATTTGTAAAACTCATCTCAATCACTTGATCTCAAAACCTACCTCAAGAAATGTGGGAGCAATTTTTGTATTTTTTAAAGAAGGGGAAAATGACATTCTGCAAGCATGAGTACTTCGTGTTTTGGGGAATTTAAAACTAAATCAATTTTTTAAAACATTTCAAATAAAATGTTTTTTATTTCTAAAACTTCTCAAATTCCTTTATATTGCCACCTACTCAGTCACAGTGATTTTCCTACAGTCCATTTTCTCAGATTTTTAGGTTTAGTTTGTACTTGTAATGCTCTGGACCTCTTTCTGCAAGGTGCCAAATAAAATTAAGATTCATAAGCTATTTACAGAATCCTTAATTTTCATAGAATATTTAGAAATAGAAAGAAAAGCACTTTCTTATTAACATTCAGTAAAATATTTAAAATTTTACCCTTAAAATTACTGAAAACTCATCCAAATTTCCTTTGAAGGTTAGTTTGAAATTGGAATAGGAATAACCCTGAGTGTATGGACTGAGTGTTTTTGGCAAAACTAACGCTTTTGGTAAGGTTTTGAACCAGAGACCATGCATGCTAGATTAATGATGAATCTTAAATGTATATGATCCGGCCTGGTAATGAAAAGACTTGAAAGAATACCTCTTGTTCTGTCCCAGGCTAATCCAGTCCATGTACGCAGTTTGCAATGTCACCCATGTACTTCTGCTCATTGAACCTTGCATGTACTCACACTGCTTCCTTGATGTTAGATAGCTGTCACACATTCCAAGTTGCACGTCACTAACTCCAGGTGGACAGGGGGCACTTTTCATAAACCACGGTGAAAGATAAACAAGGAAGAAAATGTGCATTCGGAAACTTGGTTAACTGGTTTGAAAGAATATTTTTAAACTTTGCAATTTCTTCATCAAAGAATTTGTTAACACAGTTTTGTTTATTAGTGAGTCAGTGAGTAATATTCAAAATAATAGTCACAACAGAATGTGATTACTTGTATTTGTAGTGTACATAAATTATGTTTTTAAAACATTTTATAATATCATGTGGCTGAAATTGCTTTTATAGATGGCAGATTCACTTCAGGCGATGAAAAGATTCCTGTGCTATTGTTAGTCTTTTGGATGTGAAAAGTCTGTGACTAATTATGCCTCAAATTTCTTAAACATAACATTTTTCAAAGAAGTGCCCGATGTATATTTAAAATCTGTGCTGAAGTTTCAAGCTAAAATTGTTTGCTGCATCCGAACATGACAGATAGCAGGTCACGGTGGCACTTTGCTGATAAATTAGTATCAAAGAAATACTGAGTCATTACAATCTTTATATAATACAGCTATGAGGTTGTTTTCAGTGTAACAGAAATTGAGTATATGTTTAGTCATTATAGCAAAAAGTGCCCCTAAGCCATCTTTCATACATTTCTACATTAGTCTAAGTTGCTTTGTTTTTTACTTTTGCAGACATGATCATTATGTCACTCACCACTTGGATTTCAAGGAGCAGGAGATGTGAGCTGCTGTAACTGTGTCAAACAAGTGAGTGCATAGCCACAGAGACAAGTGCAGGATGGGGCAGAGTCAGAAGCAAACTTTTAGCATATAACAAAACCTCCCCCTGAATTCTGGTACATTAAGGGATGGTACCTTGTGTGGTGATAAATAAATAAATGATATCATCACTACTGTATTGAATAAATAAAGAATATTACTATTGTCAAATTGAATAAATAAACACAAATCTAATGTCAGTCCTTTCTTATATGGTAACACTTGATCATCCAACCATACCCCAGGGCTGTCTTATGAGAATCACAGGCCCCTGGGCAAATTAGTTTGCTAGGGCCCCTGCTTTGATAACAAAACAGAAACATACATAGACATCAGAAATATCATGGGCCCCTATGCTCCTGCCCATTGTGCCCAAACATTAAGACGGCCCTGCCCCACCCACATCGGACCCCTCCTCATCCTGTGTCCAGCAGTGAAGTGTATTGTACAGACAGGTGTACTGTTTTGCCATTGCGAGTGGCTGTTGAACAAGCAAAGAAAAAAATATTAAAAAAAAAAAAAACAACTTGAACCATCCACTCTCAAGCTAAAATTAAAATGGTAGAGCAATTTATAGCTGAAGTCACACAAAATGATTTTGTTTTAAAATTTTAAAATTCATCAGTGCTTCTCAATGGAAGAGTTTGACATTTCAAAAATGTATAGCATGCTGTATTTGAGATACCTCAAAAAAAAACTCAACTAATCTGAAATTAACTGAATAAGTGTGCCACTTTTCAACAAACTTGGTCTACTGAGAGCTGACTAGTTTCATGTCAACAGATGGACAGATAGACTATTGCAGTAGGTGCTTTTTGAAAAAATGATATGCACCTAGGGAAACAATCATTGGGTTTCCATGTTTGGACAATCAATATCTGAGAGTAAGAGGACTGGTTTTGGGTCACTGAATAAATTAGGAAAGGATGTTTCCTGTAATAACAGTTTGTAAAACTAGCGGGTTCCGCCCCCTTCTTGCTTTGCATGCCAACCCTCGGGTTTAGTCCTGTGGAAATACAATTTAAAGTGTTTTTTGTATTCATGAGAATTGTTACATATGCATTATGTTCACTGTTTATTTTAAAACTTCAGTAAAAATAATATTTGGGATGAACTTTTCTTCAAGATCGCATTGAATTTTTATTCCTTGTTTGGTCTTACAGCGTGATAATGCAACGTATAACTGGCCATGAGTGAATACTGTTTCTTTGTCTCTTATACATAAACCGAATTTTTAAAATGTTTGTCCTTATGATTTGTTAATTGTCATTGCAAAAGCTATTCTCACGGGAAACTGTAAACATTTTAATATGAATGGCATATCAAGATCTCCTTTTTGCCCGGAAATAGAAATAAAAATAATACTTTCGGATAAAACAATCTACTTACGAAAGTGGGAATATCCAGAGCCAATGTAGTCAGTAGCATTGTTCTCAAGAAGCTGCGGATTTCAGACTATTGTGGATTGCATGTCATTGTAAGAAATAAATCTGGCTGACCGATAGTTCTGGATATTGCCATTGTATCATAATATACCTGTTGCAATGCTCTTGGACTACTTTGATACGATGATGGTAATATTACTGATTAACCTATTTTGAATTTGTCTAAACTATTGATATTTGAATTTTGAACGTGATCAATGAGACCTTGCATATGTTCCATTCTAAGTTTAGCTTGATTCGATTTAATAAAGAAGAGACAATTAGCTGCGACTTTTACATACGCATTAATAATGTAATGTTGTGATAGACATTGAGATGATAGAAGTGGGTTAAAAACATGGGAACATATTGCCAATTTTGACCCGAAATATTGTGTGGGTGTTATTCATTTTTCTGAATGCGTTTGTTTCATATTGTACTGTTTTGCCATCTGGGAAAAGCAAAGGAAAAAGTAAAGGGTCGGCATGTGGCAATGTATTTGACATACCTGTAAATGACGAATCATCCTTTGCTTTTGGATATACACGAATATCTACTCGTCACATGTGGGTTTATTATAAATGCGACTGTGATCATTCGGATTCATATAGAAATCCAAGAAAATTTCTTTGTCCATTGTGGCATCCGGCCGGGGCTGGAGCCCGGCCGGGACGCCCAGGAGGACTGGAGGAGGGCTTGTACCTGTAAAGTGCGATACTTTTGGACGTATGGATTTGTATCCATTATTGGCTGTATAATTTCTGTTACTTCGGATCGTTTAACTCTTTCAATTGTATGTTGCATCACTTCTCTGTGATCATAAAGATACACCTGACCAAATTATGTTTTTTTTCTAAATTAACTTGTCGTAGTTGTAATTGAACACAGATTCTCATAGCATATGGTCCATTATTGTGTAAATCAATATTTTGTGCATTGAATGTTGCTAACATGAAAAGATTATTGTAGACGTGTATATTTTGTCTGTAGTGTTTGTGGATTTCACTTTCACCAAACAACAAATCTTTGAATTCTTGCAGAAATGCCCCTTCATTGGGAAGCAGCAGTACTTTTCCCTGATGGCAACATGAATTAGACGATCAACAAGTCTCCGACTTAAACTTTAATGCCTTACAATATCTCTGCATACTTCTGACATATCACCTATGTCCATATATTCAATCTCTTTTTGCTGTTCCGATATTTCACCAGGTAATAATTTCCATTTGTTTGTGCGAATGTGCTCTGTACTTTTGTTCTTTGACACTTTCAAATTTTAGTACTGTCATATTTTTGAACTTGCTCTGCGTGTCTATCGCGCCAAGGTTTTTTTTCAGCCTTTCAAATTCCACTGCTTTCATAATCTGTAATCGGCTCTGCATGTGCATGACGCCAACATTTTTGAACGTCTTTATGAAGTTCTACTGTGTCTTTTACTCTTTGTCTTTTATTTCTGGCTCTGTATGGACCTGCAGGGTTTTCAATTCCACTTGTTCAGGGCTGATTATTACTTTCCTTGCCTCGGTCACCATCTCACAGGAACATGCTTCCAATGGATGTCAGAATGACGTGACTTGACCTTGACTTGACCATGTCGTGGGAAGTAAAAGTGTCTCTGCCTCTCTGTCTCTCTTCAGAAGATCATGTCTTGTCGCAAGATTTTTTTTTTTTTCTAATAGAGAGATATTCCTCATGATGAATGTTTCTGATGTTTATTAGAAAATAAAGTTGCGAAAAACTAGAAAATAATGCTTCCATCAAGAGTCCAACAGATTGGGAATGAAAAATGATGTTTTGTTGCTCTAACATAAACTACAACAAAACTATGCAGATAAAATGAAGAATGAGAAAAGCACCACTAAAGTAACTCATTGCAGATGGGCACCATAAAACTTTACTTAAGTAAAAATACTTGGAATGAAAAGTTTAAACCATCTTCCGCTAAAATGATTCAAGTGCTTTAAAATATACTTTTTAATGTCATGCCAGTAATACTTGACAGCAAACAAAAATAAGCAGCTATAAATTTCTATATTTAATTAAAGGTGATCTGGAGAGGCTGAGCACCCACCTATTTGACTGCACCAGTCCAAAAATACAGCTTGCTTGCAATCAACCAACAAAGTCAACTGTGAAACTGAAATAGTCACAGTGCAGCTGGAGGATGTAATTAGACCAGATTCTCCTTCAAGAAATTGAGACATGAATTGTCACCACAGCCCAATTAAGGCAAGAGATATGAAAGGCTTCCAGCAGATTGCTGTCAGGTGACGATGGCATTCACAGCGTTTGTAGCCTCTGTGCATCAATTTAGCTTTGCCATGGAAATGGATGTCTTCCTGAAAGTTCATTTCAATTGCCCAGTCAGCTGCTTTACCACTGTTGCGACAAATGTTTGTAATCACTTGCCTACGACTTACCCTGTTTTTGACTATGGTTATGTGTTTTGTGGTTTTTTCATAGATGGATAATTGACATCTGCAGCATTGTGGGTTTACTGTAAAACACCAGCTGGACAGTGCCTTTTTAAAATAAATGTGCAAGTTGTAATGCATCCTGCTGCTGAGTTGGGCTGCCTAAGGGCTTGACAACACAGCTGTGCAGGAAAAGCGATCATCCTTCCTCTGATACATAAATTCTCGCACTGTGTGTAAGTCTAGGGGTGGCGTCTTAACAAAGGGAAATGAATATAAAGTACTTTCAAAAATAGCCAAACTCATTGCCAGACTGTAGTATTTTTATATGATGCCTTCAGTTTAAAGAATTCTAATTATAGTAGCCACATTCCCCAAATCCATACATATAGACAAACTGCTGTTTAATGGATTGTAGCAGATGATCGGTATACTTGGTTTGACTCCATTAATATAGTTAATTATTACTGAAAATCATTCACAAATATGTCAATTTAGCATTGGCAAATATTACTCTGAAAATCTTATAAGAGGTTGACCGGCTGGCAAGGAACATCCATAGACAAAGCTTCATATAAAAAGTATAAAATGCATGTACCATTTCTGATTATTATTATTTCTGTTTCCTTCTTATTATAAACTGCTGTGTTATGTTTTTGTTATTACACTATGAGAAAATTCTTCTTGGGCTCTGCCAAGAGATGTGCTAATAACAATATCCTTTGTTTCCCAGACATTCCCTAGCATTGAGAGTTGGGGAGAAGTTTCTAGTAATGTACCAAAACAGTAAGGTTACCCACACTAGCATTTGAGACCCCACAACAGCTGGATTCTGAGCACCAACCCAACCCTGGGACTTTTGAATTGTGGCCCTCCATAACCTTCCATCATCTAAACTTCTGCACTCAGAGAACATAATGGCCAGAACACCTCAGCTAACTTCTGTGTTCATGTCAACTTTTCCCAGGGGTTTCCTGTAAGAGATGGTTTGTGGACTGTACACTGAAGCATTCTATAATAAAAACCCAAATGTAAACTTATTTGTGTTGTGATTCATTTCTGTTGTTTTAGTGGCTGTTTTGTGACCGTTGGGACTTTGGGGTGTAAATAGAACAACTTTTCATAGCATTGAACCTGGTCACTCTGTGAACCTAAAGCTCCCTGCTCGACACAAGGAATGGCTGGAAATGTCATGTCTTTTCACTGCAGGTTGTGCCTTGAAAGGGAGTCCTGCAAGAACAACACAAAGACAAAGAGAAGGTTTCACTGTAACTCAAAATGTTACATTTAACATTTAATGTGCCGCAAAGTAAAATATCCTAATAACATCTAAGTGTGAACCACAGAAAATCCATAAGCAAAAATGGTCAAATTAACAAACCAGACAAGTATGAAGAACACTGCTACTAAGAGCTAATGCCACAGCAATATGGCAATGGAAGCAGGAGGCTTAATTAGGGCTTCATTAAATACTGTTAAAACCTGAGAGTCCTAAACAGGTCATTTTGGGGAAAAGGATCAGGATAAAATATCTCCAAGAAAGTAAGACAAAGGACAAATGAGAATAGAGTAAATAATAAAAATGATAAAAAAATGAAGACTGAAAGACAGATACACAATATTAAGAATAGCATTCTTTAACACTAGAGAAGAACGGTAGCCTAGGCAACCTAGTAAAGAGGGTAAGTGGTCAATACAATATTAGACTTCAGGAGGAAACAAAGCCAAAAAGGAAGTAGCTCAGAAGATGTTTTGAAGAAATGGTCATAAATCTAGGAAATATTCATGTATAGAAGAGATGCCAGAGCTTGACCTAAAAGTAGCATGTAGCAGGGAAAGATTATCTCCAACACAGCAAGTTCAATCTATCTACAACACCTCTGATAAGTTTTTAATATAGTGTTGTAGTTAGGAACAGTGCATTGCATTGCGAGTGTCTCCCCGGCAAGGATACTACAAACCACCTTCCATATTTTCTTTGATTGCCAGCAAAGATGAGAAAATCTTTCGTTTTGACCCACTATTACAAGGAAGGTTCCACCTTGAGTTACTCCACCTGGTTGCACTATTAAGCACAACTAATTCCAGTGTCATGTTTTCCAAGATGCCGGGATTTTAGAATCACCTGCTCTAATTTAAGTTTTCTTACAACCTTATTTACCTCATACACACTTTGCACTATTGCCTGCTTAGCAGAGGTAGCCAAGTCACAAACATCAAACATAATGTCAGGCCTACTCTGGTTACTGGGAGAAATTTTAAATCTTAGCTGACTTGTTTCACATTTAGCTAATGCTGAATCATGCAGTAAAGCCTGTGAGGAGTCCATGTGAATATGATTCAGATTTTTTATGTATCCTGTCTACTGAATTTCCACTGTTGGTTGAAATGTCCATTCCTATATAAGAAAATTGGTCAAACTGATCTCATTCATTCTGAAACACTTCTTTTGGCTGGGGTATATATCACATTACCCACAAAATAAGAAGAACCTCCCTAAATGAAATCATCCAAATGGCAGGCAAGCACTCTGTTGAACTTTCCATCTTGGTTCAACCAGTAAAATACAGCTGGGTCAATTTGTGACACTCTGTCCCCTGTGCTCTGTGTTATGTTCTTTACTATATTATACCATTATAATCATCAATGCATCAACTAAACTATGGACATATTTGTTAAGCTTCCAAACCTTACATACACATTTTCCTTTAGGAGGAAGGTGAACTAAAACATGCCTGGCCAGTGGTGCACCTTGCAGAGATGCTGACATTATGTCCATGGAGTTCAGTTTCCATTAGTTTTGACATACAACAGCCCAAAGGAATCTGAGAGACTCGGATGCAAATGTACTGTAGGTTAGTTTTAAGGAAGTTATTGTACGCTCAGCTCTTCAAAGTCTTTGGCTACCAAATATGCTCTGGTTATTATTCCAATAGACATATCTTTCAAAGTACAAAAATACCTTGCAGAATGACAGTTTTGCCCAGCATCACTGGTGTCATTAAAAAAATATTATTCTTCCAATTTTTGATTTCACCCTCCTTTGTAGTTTCCCAGTCTCCCAACATTGCTGTGTTTTACTTTGAGCAGAATTTATGTATTTGGTTGTGTTCATTGTTTCATGGGCTATATCCAACACCAGTTTTGTTTTCATTGGTGATGTTTTTAACTATCTCTCCTACTTCACCATTGTTGAGTTGTCGATGATTATCACTGTATAGCCTTTGAGGAGGACTAATTCAGTACTGCATGATGTGTTTCGCAAACACAAACACTGAAAATTTTTTTGACATCAGAATGCTTCCAGAACTAAACAGTATGGCATGGTCTATTATATGTAGATGTCATGAACCATGTTCTAATTCATGTAGATCAACAATAGTAACTTCATTATGTTTTGATTACACAGGTAAGCCCATTGCTGGCTTTCACTGGTGTCTTTTGTACTTAATACATGTGATACACATGTTTAATATGTCTGCTAGTATTGGACCAGTGTCACGGTCTTTGTTACTAGAGCAATAGATTAACCTTTCATATTTATCAACAAAGGCATGCCTAAGCTGTCTGTGGAGTTTTGTTTTTCCTCTCTTCTCATACTCTCATTTACTGTTATAATTTTGTTGCCTTTTATTTTCTTTTCTCTTTTGGAGAATAATTGGGTACCGGTGGTTTGACTTTGTGTCAAATGAGCAGTTGCTCATGGACTCCCTAATGAGGCACATTACCTGCATTGTGAGGGAGCATCAGTTACGGCACTACAGCCATGTGGCACGATTCCCAGAGGGTGATCTGGCTCGCAGGATCCTCACTGTTGAGAACCAGAGTGGCCCAGGTAACACCTGGCTGCAGCTGATAGGTGGTCATTTCTGGAGGGTGTGACTGGACCTCATGTCTGCCTGACGGGATGCAACCAACATCCCAAGCTGTTTTGCTGTGTGATGGGTGTGGCAACGTGCTGTACTAGTGCATGCTCCCCAATCTGTCCCTGACCTGACCACAGGGTGATATTTTGTGATTGCTCACTGCTGTTTTTTGTTTGCTCTGTAAAAAACATCAGTTTGTTTTACTTGAATTGCAAAAACACCATTTTTCACCATATCTCCAAAATATATTATTATATATTAATATATAATACTAGGGGGTTCCCCCCTACTAGCTCCACTTGCCTGCCACTTAGCATCTCTGCCGCTCACATTGTGAAGAGCGGGGCTGAACACACCCCAAGGAGACCCCCATCTTAAACGGTGATACAATGGGATACAAATACAGTTTTTTTTACCCCTTCTTTGCTCAATCAGCTGCTGGCTTGCTGCTGCTGCTGTGCCGCGTGATTTGCATGTCGTGCGGCGCTTCAAACATTTAAAAGCCTGTAAAGCAGCTGTCCTACTGCTTGTGTTTTATTTCTGGCCCCGGGCATGGTTAAATATTTTGGCACAAAGTCCAGTCTCGTGAGACGTGAATTCTTGATATTTTTTAGTTTATAATTTAAAAACGGGATAAGAATCTGAAAATCTAACAACATCACATTAAAGTTTGATAAATTCTGAAAAGAATGATACCAAACATATATATGTAGGTTTTAAAATAAGTCAGATTTAAAGCGTGACAAAAAATGGGACATTAAAAACAACATCGCTGCATTTCCATTGCACTTTTAGGCTTAGGATTTTATATATGGAGAGTAGATTATATATTAATATATATATTACAAAGCAGATTTAAAGGAGTCAAAAGTACAATCACAAACAATCAATGCAAGCTGTTTATCCTTAATTTTCAAGCAAGCAGAATCAAGCAAATTGAATGCTAGCCCTGTGTTCAATAGCTCCATGTTATGTTTGCAAATGTGATAGTGATACTGTTCAAAATCAAAACTGAAATCTGCTCTCCTAATATTGTCAAAACTGGTGTATACTTTATATGCATGGACTTCCAAGTCTTTTACAAGACTTTGTCCAAAGGTGAAATCAGTGTGATTATACCTGAGTCTTTGTCTAGAGCCTTGGTGGGGATTATAAGCATGGTCTCCTGTGCTTGCCCCTTCAGTGACATTATAATAGCAAGGGCTTGGTTTTTTTTCTTTTCCAGTTCTGTATCATGCATCCATATTTCCAACTATTTTTTTCTAATTTCTGTATGACTCCTTGTCAGTAATTACAGGACAGGAGGAACTTTATAGTTGGTAACAAACCTCTACTACCAATGAACAAGTTAATAACAACACTCAAAAGTATAAAAAGGAAGGCTTTACTTGACCAACATCATCCCACAACTGAACCCCAGAACTTCACAAAACATCTGAATAACCACAGGCTTATTTAACTGAATACATTAATATATATATTAACCTAAATATTTAACATATGCATTATAGAAAACATAACAACATTATATTTAATAAGTTAACACAATTGCATCTATGCATTAAGAATATGTGGGGCACTGTCCCTCCATCCCCCAGTAGATGATACTGTTGTGCAAAAATTAAATAACTTCTAAACTTTCTCAATAATTTAATATATTGTTGAAATGTTTATGGCAAAAACAATTCAGTCATCAAAACAATTTTTTCCAGTATTCCTTATTCCAGTATGCGAAATTTGCTTCATTAATGATGCCACTAACCTGTTTCCAGGTTGCTTGAGCAGGCCTATGGACCATGCTGTTTTCTTAGCATACCTTCTCTGATGTGTGTGCATGTCCACCTGAACTTTTCATTTTGGCCTCGCAGCTTGAAGGCTAGAGATCTTCTTGAGAAACCCATTGATTTACTTTTTGTGACTTAATTTACATCTCTCAATTTTGGAATAGTCATCATCATTATCATGAATCACATTGAATACTTATATACAATAAAACGTAACACTTTGCCCAATGAACAAATACAAGAAATTTATGAATATTAATGTTTTCCTAATTATGATGTGATCAATATGATATTGAGGTATCTTTTAATACTGTGATTTGGTGGTCATATTATATGATAATATTTTGATTAATCTTTATTTTATATGATTTGTTATGCCATTTTTCAGCTGATATTTTGTCATAAATGGCACTTGTAGCCTAATGCACTGTGAATGCAGTGTCTCTTCTTCATTCCCTCACTCCATGGAGGCCATCTCATTTCTTGGCCACGCTACAATTCCACTGCCACCACTTCAATGTTTTATAATACCCTACAGCTCTAATCATCTTTTCTGTGCTGCATCCCCTGCCTGAGTATTCATGCCACAACCTCTGCCTCACATGACTTATTTAGAGTCAGATTAAACACAATTTGCATTCACTTTGCCAAACTTTGTAAGCCAATCCATGTCAGGATCCTTCATAAAATCAATAGCAGCCATTTACCAGTATCTTTCTCCCAGGCCTGTGTGACCCCACCAGTTCTTTCATGCCAAAAATGACACAGGTCAGTATCAATTCTTGGTGATAGTTATCAAACACTGTGTGTGTGTTTCAAAGAGTGTTAATAAATGTGCAGCAACATTTCAGAGTATAGAGAGGCACTATGGTGCAGTGGTTAAAGTTGCTGCCTTCCAAATCCAAAATTCTGGATTGAAATCTTAACCTGGAGATTGTCTGTGTCTGTAAATTTACATCTTCTCCCTTTGTATTTGTGGATTTTCTCTGAGCACATTTTGCTTACATAATACTGCCAAATTTGTGTGTGGAATGGGTGATATTTTAATTAAAAAAAGTTAACATCTTCATTAAAGTGGCCATACTTTACATGAAAAAGTGTTACTTCTAGCTTAGTGGGAAGAATTATCAAAAATAACTTATGCATCTAAAATAATTGCTAGTTTTCCATGTACATTTTTGATCACAAGAGAGTTTAAGTGCAGAACATACTACATTTTTAAGTTCTTGGTTCTCAAGTTTGTAAATAAAAAATCCATCCATTCTTCCATTATCCAATCCACTATATCCTAACTACAGGGTCACGGGGGTCTGCTGGAGCCAATCCCAGCCAACACAGGGCGCAAGCCAGGAAACAAACCCTGGGCAGGGCACCAGCCCACCGCAGGTTTTAAAGCTACCAAGACATTTTAAATAAAACAAATAGCATATTGGATAAAAAAATAAATAAAAAATAGGAAGCAAATGTAAAATTACCTTGTATTACTCTGCTGTTACCCAAATGTATATGTAACACTCACTGTTGTTTAAAGAATAAAGTACTATGAATCAAATCCACATTTCTTTTAAGTTCACAGATGAATGGGGAAAATTGGGAGTTCATTTCTGAATTTGTTGTGTTCTACAAAAATCTCTATCAACCACCATAATATACCAGGTACTTTAGAGTGGGCTGTGTACAAGGTGGCGTTCCCCTTTTTCTTTAAAATTTGTTAATAATAATAATAATATTGCTTATTTCAGTCATCTTCCATTACCATTAAAACATAACACTCTGAAAGTGGTGGAACATTGATGAAATTCAAACACTTGCTATTGTGTGAATCATAATAAAAGAAGGAAAAGGAAGCTTTCTCACACAACGGTGGCAGCTGCATTGGCTCTACATCCATGTACAGTCTCAATACACATGAGCAGCACTCCCATTTGTGAGTTACCTGTTTTTTAAATATGCCAAAACATAAATTGTAAATAAGTTGTAATATGACTCTTTGCAAACATACTGCAAGTCATTTTGCTGTGGTACTTGGGCGTGCGGCCAAACTAATGCAGTGGTTTGTACTGCTGAATTAGACCTCCAAACCTCTGGGTTTGAATTCCAGCATGGCTATTATGGAAGTGGAGTCTGTACATTCTCTAGTTTTACTCAATAAGACATGCAGTTTAGGTTAATTGCCAACTATAAATATAAATTGGTCCCACATGAGTGAATCTAAGAGTTGACTGTGTGTGTGTTACAATTCAGCTGACACAAATAACAAGAAAATGATTTTTTTTTCTTAGGGAACAAAAAATGTTGCTGAGTTGAGTGGTTCTTATAACAAGACAGAGACAAAAAGGAAAATAGCAAGTGATGCAAAATTTCTAAAAGGCCTTTAAACACTGGCCTGGGTATAGGAGCTTGAATGAAAGCTTTGCAATAAGTATGTAAAACTGGAAATCAACAGTAAGCAACAATTAACAAAAAGCACTAAAAGTTTTAAAAGTTTATTAGAAGAACTGACAATTTAATCAAATCCTCAGTCTTTGTTTTATAACAAAATGTTGGATCACATGGCAGTGCCCATAGTCACACCCATCACATATCATCACAACCTGTCAGTCATGTATCCTGGCAAACAGTCAGAAGCAAATCACATTAAAAAAATACATACTACAGCTACAGTAAAACAGTGTGAAAAACACCCTTAGTGACTGCAGAACCGGTCAATATCAATGTGCATATAGAGTATCAGCAGCACTATCAATGTTGCTTTCTTATCTGGTGCCAATACTAACTGAACAGTTTACCCCACTAAACTGTGAATTTGTTAAAGCAGGGTTTTAAAACTGATGGAGGAAAAAATACATTAGAAAACAGAGATATTTCCTTTCATACTACCCATGCAGTAATTCCTGTCTGCCCATAATTCAACTTACTGTATTTAGTTAAGAATGTACCTGTATGTGTTTTGTTGGTAATGTACTATTGTCAAAGGTTCTGAGGAGACATGCAAGTAAGAATGCCATTGTACTTTGTACATTGTTTATTGATGCTCACATGACAACACACTAGAATTCAAATATTACAGCATTAGACTATACTGTTTATATCTGGTGTGTCAAACGTTTTTTGTTTACAAGTCAGAAGACAATTCAGCTTGTAGTAAAGCTAACTTGAAAGTCAGTGGTTTGCTACTATTCCATGTTCTATTTATGCTGCTTTTAAAATGTAACTCCTTGAAAACAGGAAACATTTATGACTGAATCTTTGCTGAAAATTTAGTTCAGTAGTCTCTAAAGTTCTGAATGTTGCACTTCCACTCCACACCAACAGATGCTGCTATGTGCACTTGAAAATGAATGTTTGTCAGTGTACAGCCATTTTATTTGATACATGGTGAACTGTCGTAATCCCCAGATTATAAGGCCAACAAGTGAAGAGGACCCTGAAAACTGAAACCGGATGTGTTGGGTCCTCAACACTTTTTTAGTGTAAAAAATATATATTTTTTTAAATGTGGCTTTGCTTCATAGAATTAGTGTGTGTCTTTCTCTTGAAGAAGTTGAAGGCTGACTAACAGACTAATCCCCTTCACTGCTCTTTCTTGTGTGGGTAAAACTGGGCCGCATGGCTCTGAGTGGCTGGGGAGGAAAAAAGCTGCTCACAAAGCTATGATTAAACACGTGAGTTGTGATCTATTAAGTCGAACTCACAAAAAAATTGTACAAAAGAAATTAATTTGTTATTTTTGGAAGGTGAAAGTTTGTACGATTTCCATGAAGTTGTTATGTTAAGCTGAATGTCATGGTTAAGCAAAACTGTTGTAAGCTTAGTCTGGAATAGGGTTAAAAGTGGAAAGTTGTTTACTGCTATTAGAATTTGGTGGAAACACAAAAGTTTTTCTTGTTTTATTTTTTAACATTGCAAATACTCTTGGTACTTGAACCTAAGAGTTGAATAGGTTGTGTTTTACATATACAGCTCAGAATGTGTCAGTAGCTATCATTTAAAACCACAATACAGTGATTACATTTTAAAGTAAGTGCACCGCAGTAATACGATTTTACCATCTGCACCTCTTACTGTTGAGCTTTGTGTATTGCTAAATTTTTGAATTGTGCTCTTCGGTAATGTTTGGAAGGAAATGTGTTTAAAAAGAAGAAAGCAATAGCTCTTAGTCACTGTGTTCAAATTGGTTTAAATTATGAAAATTGTGTTTTAATTACTGCTGTTTACAGTATTTTGTCCAAAATGAATTACAAATTTGGTGAAAATGTACAGTAGAAAATATACATGATATACAGTAAAAGCAGCAGCTCATTAGAATTGCGCAAATGAATACACTAAGCATCTTGGTATTTCAGTTCTGTGGTAAGTTGACATATTGTAACATCTTATCTTAAAAGTGTTCCTCTTCACGTTCCTTCATATATTTGATTACAATCGTATGACACACTGACAGTTTTTTTAAGTCTACCTCCAGAATTTGATAGTAATTATCTGTAAATATGAAACAGATTGGTGAATTATAAGGCAACAGACATCTTTGTAATAACTGCATAAACATGGCTGTGAGAATCATTACCTGACATACTGTGGGACCCCTTTTTGTGAGATTTACTGGATGGAGCCTCTCTGTGTGCTTTTTCAGCTCACTGTACATTTATTCTTGCTCTGGCATAATGTAATCTTATTTGCCAGAGTTGCAAAACATTAAACTGACATTGAACCTTTCATTTATGCTTCCACTCATGATACTAGTGGATATTATCATTTCTTAATACTTTTCACTCTTGAAATAATGTTTTTCAATGAACACTCCATATAACAGAAGCAATTAACAAGCCTGCCACAGTATACATAATGTTTTGCTTACATTGTGTGATGAAATAAAATTAAAAATAGGTTTAAAAAAGATAAAGTTTTGTTTTGCTATGCATGAATTATGTTAACACAAGTATTGTAATTCTGAACACTGATAAGCATGGTTATTATACTTTGCTTGTCGCAGATATAAAGAGGAAAGGGTGGATCTGCAGTCTCATGAAATCTGATTAAAAACAACATTAATTATATTCTAATCATTAAAGAATGCATCCCCAGTAGGGACTGTATCAGGATTAGAAGCGTGTCAGCTAAAAGCAGACAAAAACAGAATTACAGCATTGATGGCAGATTACTAAATACTTTTTCCTTTATCACTATTTAAAGCCCAGACACATTGCAGACTTCAAATTCACATTCCTTAAGACAGAAAATGGATTTCAAAACCAAATGCCGCCAGTGTTTCAGCATGGTCATCAATAGGTAAAAGTCCATTGCATTTGCAAAGATATGAATTCTATATCAGGCATAACTGAACACATGAGCCGGCAACTAGTATTCACTCATGCTATAGTTATCATGAAGTTATAAATGAATAAATCAGAATATTATACTAACATTTACTTAAAACACTTTAAAATAATACATAGCAACATTCTCAAACCTGTTGATTCCAGGGCAGAGTTGCATAGGGAAATGGTCACTTTGTAGGAACCATGTTTCAGGGCAGGGCGCTACAGGGCCCACTTATACACAACTATGCCCAGCTAAAAAAGAATCACTACTTAACCTGACATGTACAGGAAGATTCACTCGAAAGAGGTCCCGGATATTCTGTAATAACTCTCGCTAGAACGAAGCAATCTGAACGAAACAATGTGCAATGTGCTCTTCTGTATATGGAGCTTCGAACAAGCCGGGACGCCTCTGCGTTAGAGCAATGAGTTGGGCGCCGGACAGCTGTTGTGACGCTTAACCTCCGTTTACAACTTCTGGGTGCATACCACCTGTACCCCTTCACTCAGTCACTCGACTTCTCATCAGGATGGCAGTGTACAGAATTGAGCAGGGCGACTTCATGGTGCGAACCTATTGGGTCAGAAATTCGTTTAAGCGATGTCAGAATCAATTGGATGATTGTGAGTTAACGGAAGGTTATTTCCAGCAAGATGGAGCATGGAAGAAATTGAGTCCTTCTTTGGCAACCAGGTAATTTCAAAGGGGCTTTGGCAACCACGGTCGCCGGATCTGATACCACCAGACTTCTTCCATTGGGGTATAATCAGTGGAAAAGTCTATCGGAACAAGCTTCACACTGTGTAAAACTTGAAGGAAAACATCCAACGTGAAGTTGCTGCTACTCCCCCCGAGATGCTTGCCGATACATTCAGGAACATTGAGCGGTGCATCAAAATGAGTTTGGCAGAAAACGGAAACCACTTCCAGCATCGCATGTAATGCAATTGATTACACATGCGTCAAGGTATATAACGTATTTTTTGGTTCAGATTGCTTCATCCTAATCGGAGTTACAAAAGAATATTCGGGGCCTCTTTCAAGTGAATCTCCCTGTACATACTTTAATATGTGGGGGAAAAACTGGAATATCTGCAGGAAAAAGCTGACATGTCAAACATCAAAAAACACTGTGCTACTAATATGCAAAACAAGAGACAAAAGGAAAGTATGCTGTCCTAAAAATCATAAATTGTTATTAAATAAATGATTAGTGATAACTAAGAATCAATGGATTTATAATCAAATTAATTTTGTACTATAAAAAATCTCATAGGTGATTTCTTAGCAAATAAATTACAAGTCCAATACAACATTCTTTTTTCAAACAGATAATACACATAGTACTATAAAAGCTGAAACAAAATCATTAAAGGCTTGGGCAAAATATATTTCATGCCTTAAAATTATCATAATCTTATACAAAATAAAATTAGAAAATTATTAGGCTACATAAATACAGTATATATATATATATGTGTGTGTGTGTGCATTGTAAACAACTTACGCTTTTCACAAAATGTTCCCATCCAGCCAGGTGAACAAGCACAAGCTCCACTGATGTGGTCGCAGGTAGCACCATTCTCACAATGGCAGAAGAACTTGCATCCTGCACCATAGGTGCCATGAATACATTCTGTGCAGAGCAAAACGGACAGGACTTAAAATCTTACAATGCGGTTATTTCATAAGACACATTGGCAAAATGCTTAGCTACCTCAGAGCTCCACAAATCTGGGACTTATTCCTGGCCTGGTCACTGTCAGAGTGGCGTTTTACTGGATATCTGTGTGGGGACATTTATCCCATATGTTTTTAACATTAATTGACTCCTCTGAATTGGACAATTTGGCCTGGTACCAGTGAACACGTGCTTGTGTGTGTGTGTGTACCCTGCAAGGGGCTAGTACCAGGAATAGCTTCTGTGCTGCACTTTCAACACACTACAACCTTCTAATGGAAACAGTTGTCTCTGAAAATGAACTGATAAAATGTAGTTTTAGTTATTCTAAGTTACTTTCATACTTCTTAAATGGACCAACTTTGTTTGTATTCAAGAGGATAAACCTGGACTAAATTGTATGCACACTTAAAATTATCCCAGACTAAAAAAAATTATAGTATGTTTCAATTCTAATGGATGTTACAGACTGGGTAGCCCTAAAGAAGTTCTGTATTGGTGTTGAGCTACATGACTACACTTAGATACTTAAGATGTCAAATGGCAACCTATAATTCAATTAAATTTACTGTCAAGTATTTCTTGCTAGACTGCATGATGATAGAATAGTAAATGATCATAGAGTATGGTAAAATGAAACATAAAAAATAAAAATATAAATATGTTTTATAAACTTTCTTAATGAACAAGTAAATGAAACTAGAGACCCCTTTCGACTTTATCATACAGCCATTAAAAGTCAACTAATATGGGTTCTATTTTTGGCTCAAAAATAACAGCCCTTTACATTTTTGATGACACATTTTGGTCTCCTGGCCTCTCCAGTAATTTAAGAACAATTATCTTAATGTCTGTATCTTTGTAATCTGTCTTACAACTCTTTCTCTATGGGATTAATTTGGAAACTCCTGTTACCTTTGTGGTATTTCTCCTGGATTTGCAGACATTCTTGTGCTAACAACATCCCGCTTTATGCAGAAATGAACCCAGGGTGCACATCTGACAGAAAGAAATCAATTGTCTCAAGGATCTCAGAGCTTGCATTTCAGCTAACTTTCACAGCTCTGCACTAATAAAAGTAAACTACTTTTTTAAGGAGTTACACTTTTTGCAAAAATGAGGAACTTGATTTCTTTTTACTAAAACATCAATTTTGTCACAAAAGTCTGTTAGTTTGTAAACTGCACACACTCATCGTTATTGATTTTTCTGAACATTTTCAGAGTTTGTGGGAGGACTAAAGCCAGCCCTGGATGCAATAAATTCAAGGCAACAAGCAATGTGGAATAGAGCAACACTACATAACATGCAGTCCATAACTCTTTTATTGATTCCAAAATGTATCTGTTTAGACAGTAGGGTGGAAAACCAGGTTATTAAGAGAAGAAATGCCACAGATTTGGGGAGAACATGCAAACCGCACACAAACAGTGATCTGTGCTGAGATTCAAATCCAGTCTCCTAAAACTGTGTCATCATGGAATGCAAATTCTCAACATCCATCCATTTTATAGCCCCTTATATTTTAGAACTGTACTTAGATTTTAAAAGCAGGCATTTTGAATGTGTGTTCAATATGATAAGTTGTCTAAGTGGCACTTACTTATGAATATATCTAAATAAAATATAAATATTTAAGTCATCTTTCCTCATGTGTGTTTTTATGATTACAAACAATATTGTAGGAACATGTGCTAGTAATGCAAGTAGCATAATGTATTCAAATTTTAAATTAAATGTCGGCTACTATGATAAACAAAAAATCTGAAGATACCATTGGGTTTCTAAGTAGCTATTGTTTACAGATTAAAGTATTCAGCATACAATAAATTAGTGCATGACTGTGAATTTTAACCGTGTAGTCCTCATTCAAACTTTTTTACAATTTCCAATATTTTAATTATTTTTGCTTGCAAAGTATCATGTGATGTTGCAAGATATAAAATAAAACCTGAAATAAAACTTATAGAATCAAACCACACTAAGTGTTTACTGGGTAGTTTATAGAGTCTTTTCACTTATCTAACATATTCATAATGGCCAGTAGAGGGCAACATCTCATCATGAAAGACAGTACAAAAGACCAGAATGGCAGTTTGTACAGTTTACAGGAAAAAATGAACAAGAAAAATCAGTCCCTCAATATGTCTTACTTATGTACTTATTGTATTTATCTCTTCATTTCATTAGCCTAATTTTTTTCACTATATGCTTGCATAAAGCTAAATGTCACTTGTGCAGCAATAGCTGGAGGTCAAAATCCAGCCCTTCCAACAAATGACCTAGGACATTTTATACAACAATACACTTTTAAGGGTATGCTGGTGCAAATTATACAAAAATGTGAAAAGTAGAAAAAGTAATTTGAAGAGAAAAGACATCCTTGTTCTCATTTATTAGATGACTACTTGTGTGTATTACACCAGATTAAAATGCCTAATTGCTATATACAAGAATTCTGTTGGTTCTGTTATGGTCCGGGGTTGATATTCATGGCACAGTATAGGTCCATTGCTATTACATGACAAGAAAAATACCTGTCAAAAAGAGCATTCCTGAGTAATTATGCTTGTTCTATACACATATGTCCTATCATGTCATCATGACACTAATTATTAAGACATGCCAACCTTCAGACTCTACTCACTGAGAGTCAAGTCACAGAACGATTGCCAGAAACAGGCATACCATCTGCACTTTAGAACAAGTAATCTACCTGATGCTAAGAATGTTTAAACCTGGCCAGTGCTTGGATTGGAGATCATCTAGAAAAAGCTTGGGTTGCTTCTAGAAGAGGAGTGGGTGAGCCATCAGGGGGCACGTACCCCTGTGGTCTGTGTGTGGATCCAAATGCCCCAGTGCAATGACAAGGAAAATGTCCAGTAAAAATTCTCACTATCCTTCAGATCAGACATTAAACCGAGATTGTGACTCCTTTTGGTCATGAAAGACCCCTGGGCATCCTTCGAAAAGAGTCTTTCCCGATTTCCTGGATAAACACCTCATTTGAGCATTCTGGCTCCTAATCATACCATGTACCTTACTGGCTAACTATTTCTCTCACCTTTTCACCAGCTAATGGCTAAGATGTAATGAGTGTACTGGTGCTAAAAAGGGCTACCATCAAATCAAGTAGAAATCTACACATTGGTGGAGGCTGAAGGGGCTCCCAACTGTCTATGTGAGAAGATTAAAAAAGGTACCTTAATCAATAAGCCAGGCGTCTAGTAGCCATGTAGGCACATGTTTATGTACTATATGTAGTAATGACTGTAACTGGTATATATACAGATACAATTATTAATGACGGCAATGAAGAACAAGAGAAGACTAGCTCAAATACACATTTTTTATCAATCAAGCACGCTCACTTGATTTCGCTTACCAAACCTGCTAAATGTAGTTAGCAGTCAGGAGTCAGAGCCCATTCTGGTAGCACTGGGCACAAAGTAAGAAGCATCATGTGAGGATTCTTAAACATATACATTTTTGATAAACAGAAAAGTATAAATTTATAGTTTGAAAATTTTTATAGAAATCTCCATAAGTACTTTCCACCATACTGTAATGCTGGTGCTTGGAAAGTTTGCTTACTTTGCTCACAGTGCTTGCCCATGTAGCCAGCTTCACAAAGACAGAATCCAGTCACAGGATCACAGCTTCCAAAGGTATTTTCACATTCACAGCTGTTAGCACACAGTTGTCCCCAGCGGCCAACATCACAAACTGCAAAAGAACACTAAATACAATTTACACTGTAGCTTGTATAATGGAGATGAGCTAAAAATAAATTGTTTCACAATAATAAAATTTCAACAACGTGAAGTCACATAAAATATATCAGTAATTTAATTAAACTGAAGTTCAGAAGTATTCTTTGAAGCCTAAAAATTCAAGATATGTATCAATTGTCAACTTCAAGTTTCCTTAGATAGATAGAAATGTTTATTTGGCTGAAACTCATTCAAAAATGGTGTTTTGGCAGCATTACATGAGGTGTATAACCGCTAGAAGAACATTCTTTAAAACAATGTATTGGTCCTGCACTCTTTCTAAAGACATTATGTAAATAAATATTTGGAAGTACAGCTATTTTTAGTCATGTTTTACATTGTAATAAAATTTGCCTTTTTTCAACCTCTGATAGTGGTCCATAGAGGGCTAGATCCTTAGTAAAGGATCAAAAATCAAAAATATCATATTGATAATCACTGACCTTGAAATAGTCTAAAAGGATGCCCCACATGCATTTGTTTGCAATTTGTCATTGTTAACCTTCTAGGAGTGGCTCTTAGAGGGCAACGACAACCAGTAAATAATCAAATATAAAAAATGATCATATTCATATATTATAAAATGACACTTCACTTGCCTATATTATGAAAACTCACTTTTTTTGAAGTTTTGTGAACAGGAGTAATTTTGACCTTGTATTCAATTAGGGAAGGGTTTCTTAAACTATGGGTTGTCATGGATTTCCATCATTGGGTCACAAAGTACTGTTGTATTCAATGGTAATGGGTCACGGATGATATGCAATATGGATTGCAGTGGGTTGCTGTAGGTTTATTGAGCAATTGATACTGCTCCAAAGATGGCACTCGAATATCCTAGGGTGCTCATTCACAATTCTACAAGATGGACTCGCACCGCCACACTGAAGATCGTCCAGACATTGATGAAGACACCTGTTGGTTTACTATTTATCAAAGGGGTGTTAATTCCTGCACAAAATATGGTCCTAAATTGCCTACAAAAGAAAGTTTTTTGGAACTAGAGGGAGAAAAGCATGGACGGACCCTAAAAAGCTTGATACAATGCGTAACTAGACATCAAAATGAGTGCAGCAAAAGGCATATCATATGTGGGTTTTTTTTTCCAGTGAAAGTCAGGCGATACCTGAACAGACCAAAAAAAAACCTTTCAAAGCATTTAGAAGTATTTCTTATTACAGTTTTTCTCAAATGCTAAAACACAAAAGCCAATCCTCTAAACCAAATGACCAGTTGTCTAAACACATTTACTAAATCTAGCCATCATTTTCCAATATCATAAACACATTTCACATGAAGACACAATTCACAAAACACAATCCTCCGTTCTCATAAATCTAAACACATTTTTCCTTGCTAAAACACAAGTTGCAAAAGAACTCTGCTCATATTCTCAAATGAAAGCTCATGTGATGCAAAATGTTTGCCACAGTCAACAATATTTGAACACAATGAACACACCTGGCGTCATTCATTACACACAACGAGTCAAAATTGAAGACACTTGTTGCTAATGCTGTGACCACATGTATAAAAGCAAGTTCAGAGTGCACAGTTTGCTGAAGATTCCAAACAAACACAATGGATGAAGGCAGAGTCAGGCGAAGAGGAATTCAAGTCAGAGGAGGGAGAAGAGCTGGCCATGGAAGAAGAGGAGCAGGCCAACGAGGAAGAGGAGTTCAAATCAGAGGAGGAAGAGGAGCAGGCCAACAAGGAAGAGGAGTTCAAATCAGAGGAGGAAGAGGAGCAGGCCAACGAGGAAGAGGAGTTCAAATCAGGGGAGGAAGAGGAGCAGGCTAACGAGGAAGAGGAGGAGGCCAACAAGGGAGAGGAGAAGGTCCAGGAGGGAGAGCAAGACAACCTCGCACCATCATTACGGACGAGATGCGAGCAACAGTCATTGACCATGTCATTGTCCATGGCATGACAATGGCTGAAGCAGGACTAGGAGTCCATCCAAACCTGAGTAGGTTCACCGTGGCCACCATTATCAGGGCATTCAGACAACACAACAGGTATTATACTCTATTGCTTTCTTTGTCACAATACAGTTTTACAAGCCTGTGAAAGTAGTCTATTGGTTTCAAATCAGTTGTTATTGTAAAACATGTCAATTGGCAACACATGTTTCTTTCTTTAGAGTTGAAAGAATGCCACATAGAGGTGGGAGGGTTGCCATATTTACAGCGGCACAAGAAACCCTCATTGTGGATATGGTTCATGAGAACAACCTCATCAGACTCCAGGAGATCAGAGACAAAGTCATTGCCAATAATGTCAACTTTGAGAGCATTGATGATGTCAGCTTGGCCACAATAGACCGAGTTCTCCGGCGCCAAAAGATGTGGATGAAACAGGTCTATAGGGTTCCCTTTGAGCGCAACTCTGCGTGACACAAAGACCTACGTTACGAGTATGTGCAAGTAAGTATACATCCATGTTCACAGTACAGTTAGTGGACATACTGTGTTGCTCAGTGGCCTACATTACTTCTGGACAATACTGTGCTACCTGATTGACTGTTGTTCTGAACACCTGTGCACTTTCACATTTTCACAGAGGATATTACAGTTGGACGCGATGGCCAGACCTCAGGAGTACCTGTTCCTGGATGAGGCTGGCTTCAACCTGCAGAAATGAAGGCAAAGAGGCCGTAACATCATTGGCCAAAGAGCCATCACTGAGGTTCCTGGCCAACGGGGGGGGGTAATATTACTCTTTGTGCGGCCATGGGTTCGGAGGGACTTGTCCACCGGCATGCTGTCTTTGGGTCTTACAACACCCAACGTCTCCTCACCTTCCTACAGGAGCTAAAAGACATCCTCCTGGACCGCCAACAACACCATCCTGGGCCCACACATCACATTTATGTGATCATTTGGGACAATGTCAGCTTCCACAGAACAAACCAAATCAGAGAGTGGTTCACCACCAACAGTAACCACTTTTTAAACGTCTGTCTGCCACCCTACTCCCCTTTCCTGAACTCTATAGAGGAGTTCTTCTCATCGTGGAGATGGAAGGTTTATGACAGACAACCATACACTAGAGAGAACCTCCTAAGGGCAATGGAGCTGGCCTGTGTTGACATGCCAGTGGAGGCCTTCCAAGGATGGATTCGCCATTCCAGGGCGTTTTTCCCGTGGTGCCTGGCAAGAGACAATATAGCCTGCAATGTGGATAAGGTGATGTGGCCCGATGCAGCTCAGCGACATGATGCCGCACAGTGATTGTGGTGTGTGTGTGGTGTGAATAAAGTAAATAATAAAACTTCACACCCTGATCATGTTTTCAAGAGTACTGTTGTGTGCAACAGATTCTGTTTTTGCATTGAGTTGTGTTACAGTAGTGTACATGCAGAATTTTCTATAGATTTATACTCTTCATATGAAACTCACAAATCTAAATGCCTAATTCTCTGCAGAGATCTAACACGATCCGTTACTGTAAAGTTTCTAAAAATATGCATTGGCAGTTATCAAACAAAGAACCTTCTCACAAATTGAGCATTGTGTTTTCAATTGTTTTGCTGTAGTGTGTAATGATGTGTATAGTGTTTACATTTTTGAAAGCTTTGAGCTGCTCTTTTGGTGTGAAAGTTTGAGTTTTGAAGTGAGAAGGTGTGGTTGTGTTTATGTAGATTTAGAAAAGGGTGTTGTGTTTAGACATTGGGGAACATGGAGGAAACGTTTGTGAAATGTGTTTTAGCATTTGAGAAAAACTGTAACACAATAATAGTTAAAAAATGAAACAAGATTAACCCCAATTCATGATAAGTTACAAGAAGAAAAGCCACATCTAACTTTTAAAAAATTACAGAATAATTAATAGAGAATTAAAATATCTTTATTGTCATTGTTACAAATACAATGAAACTAGGTGCAGTCCCTGCAGTGTCAAAATATAAATAAATATAATTACAAAAGGATAGGAAAGGATAAGAAGAAATAAGGTACAAAACAAACATTCAACATAATAGCATGAAAGAGCTAATCACAGGCCTGGCAAAAATTGCATTAATGAATTGCCATGTTTCAAAATATTTTTGGATGTCCTCTTAAACATTATTTGATTTTTTTTCTAATTTGACATAATATACAACAGCGCATACACACCGAGTTATAGAAGGTTGGCTGAGATTCTTCCAGTTGAGCAAGATAATTCTTCATTTTAGTAGTATGGTATACAATGTTACAATTAATTTATTTCTATACACTTTAATCCTACGTAAGAATATACCACAGCGATTGTAACACCAAGGCTATCCAAAAAGTACGTAAAGCTTTTTGTCCAAAATGATGTTTGGGCATTCTCAAATCAAACGGCCTAGTGATCCCGGAGCTAGATGACTAGCTAGATGACCACTCGTAAGTTGGATCTTGCACTCGGTACAATTTAGACATTTTTAAACAAGACATTTGTAATTAAGAAAGATTTTTAGTTGAATTATAGAATGCTTGGTGTACATTGAACTACAACTGTTTTGATATTATAAACAAATGGATACAAAATCTGGTAAGATGCATTAGAAAATTTACTTGAAAAGGCACATTTGTATTCAAATTAATTTTGATTCCAGAGATCTTATAAAATTCTTCTAATAAATCAAGTTTAAGACTAATGGTAGAGATGATTGTAGGTCTGATATACTGTATAAAGCAATATATTGTCTGCATGTAGCTATAATTTTTGTCTGAGTACTTCTCCAATAATCTCTTTTATATCTGGTTTCTTCCAGAAATGAAAAGCCAATGGCTCAATGGCTAATGCAAAAAGCTTTGGTGATAGTGGGCACATTTGTGCAGTAACATGTTCTACATAAAGTAACCTGGGTTCATGTTGTTAATACAGACTGAAGCATCTGGAGTATTATATAGTTCATTTATGTGGGTATGTTGGGGTCAACCCCAAATCTGTTTAGTGTAATAAATAGTACCATTTAACACCTTTAAAGGGTTTTTCTGTATCCAAGAATAATAATTATTTTAGTGCATGAGATTTTGTGGGTAAGTGTATTATACAAAATAAAGCAGGTGCTGAAGATTTGAGTCTGAGTGGGTTGGATAATGGATGGATGGATGTCTGCTTTTAATAAATCCAGTTTCATCATGTGATATTATAACGAGGGAAGCATTTTCTCAGTTCTTCTAAGAATTTCGCTAGTATTTTACATCATCATCATTGAGGAGTTAAACTTGTCTGTAAAATACACATTATAGTAAATTTTTATTATTCCTTTGGAAGCACATTAATTAACGCTTGGGGTAGTTTTTTGGGTAAAGTTTCATTTCAAAGGCTTTTATTAACATTGTAAACAAAAACCAAACATCATAGAGTCCCGGTGTTCTGAAATGCCAAGAGACAAGGTACACCCAAAATATAAAGAATTCACCTGGCAGTGGTGAAATAAATATTATATTGAGATGTCAGCAGTGAATAATATACAGTATAAATATAAATATTTATAATAATACAGCCCAGTTATAATAAACCTGGGGTAAGATTTTAAACAGAATAAAAATATAGTTAGTTAAGAATGATATTCCAGAAGACATATACGTATTATATACTTTATATTCTAATTATACTTTTCTTAACAAAAAAAGCTGAAATGAAAGTAATTTAATGCATATATACTCAAAAAGAATAAAGGTAATCATTAGTCTAGTGCCAAGTCAATTAAGCTTCAGGGATATCAGTCCATTTAGGAAGCATAAGCAATTTTCACTGTTACTGGGTTCCTCCAGGTGCAGGACAATGTCTTGCCACTTTTGGCCAGAGTGTATGGGCAGTCCCTGGACGACGAAGCCATTGATGCCATTGACTGGTGCCATCCTGGAGGAGCTGGACTACCTAGGCAACCTGAATTGCCTGCAGGCACTGCCTCATGCTACCAGCAGTGACAAGCAAAACACAAATTTGGAGAAGCAGCAGCTCGGAAGGATAAGGAAAGAGCGATTGTGTGTGGCCACCACCTGTGAAACCATTCCCTTTTTGAGGGTTGTGTTGCTGTTGCTTCTATAGTGCATCTGTTGTCACTTGGTGTTAGACTGTGATGATTTAGTTTTCCATTATTTTTTTGACATGTGTATATACAAATGCATGTTTCCCAGGACAAGCCTGATTGTATTTTGTTTCCTGTACTTTTTTATGAAGTTTCCTGGAGTAAACTGTAAAAATTTTTTAGCTCGATTGATTCTCGAGTAAAAATTGTCAATGGGAACTCCTCAGCAGGGCTGCAGTAACTTTGTAGTCACCAGCTGATTTTAGCCTCTATTATCATGAAAATAACAAGCTTGTACTCAAAGCACAGATGTTGTTATTTTAAGCAATAATTTATTTGTTTGAACTGTCTTTTACCATAGTTGAGTTCTTTATAGTATATGCAAGATGAAGTATCGAGTGTACTGGAATGAAGACAAAGTTTAAGCAGTTACTGAGAGAGTTCAACATTGCTATGAAAATATGTAGCTCTGTATAGAGGTGAGTATCAGTATATAAAAAACAGGTGTCCTGAAAAACTCAAACAGGGGCATAAAAAGCAGCAAAACAAGCAGATTTTCCATTAATCTTTTATGTGATTACAAACTCAAGTGCCTTTCATTTATACAGCATATGGTGTGTAAATAACACCACTTTTAACATTCTTCATTGTAATGGAATACATCTCGAATCAGGCAGTCTACCTCATTCTGGTTGTTTGTGGCTCATGGTGTTAAGCAGAAAAGCAGCAACATTGTCCCACACACATTTGCAACCAAAGTTACACCAATGTTTGACACATATCATAACATTCAATAAATGTTATGAAATTTACACAAGACTAATGGTAAACATCATGCTAAGATATACATTAGGGAATTATTCCTTTTTGTATTTCCTCATCTTTCAAAAATGTTTATTCAGAGACATTAAATATGAATATATCTCCTGCTACAGACAGACAGACAGACAGACAGACAGACAGACAGATAGATAGATAGATAGATAGATAGATAGATAGATAGATAGATAGATAGATAGATAGATAGATAGGATTACCTCCTCCTTATGTGGAGGTGCTATGAAACTCATTCACAAGATTGTTACAAAAACCTACCTGTTTGACAATCAAAACCTGCCCACCCTGGTGGACACATGCACTGTCCTGTTACTGGATCACAATGGACATCTTTATCACAGTTACAGATCAGCTGACAGTTCACACCATAATAGCCATTGGGGCAAGCTACAGAGACATTGAATGAAGAGACACACTGGTGACAATGTTAATATGCTGCAGAGTACTAAAAAGACGAAATCTGTTTTTATAACAAACCAAATCAACTTATTAAAAATTGAATCCATATTATAAGCATTTTTTCAGAATATGCTGGACATGCATGGTCAAAGCAAAGTTAGAATTGACCTTACTTGATTTTTTTTACAGTGAAATATAAAAAAATCAGAAAATGATTAAATTTACCAATTAAGCCATTTATACATTGCAATGTTTAATTAAGTCATCTGTACTTATTAATTTTCACTTACAATTTTCACAGGACTTTCCAGTAAATCCAGGGGGACAATCACAGTTACCAGTTATTTTATTACACTCTGCTCCATTTTCACATATGCCACATGGGAGGCTGCAGTTTGTACCCCATAGGCCTTCTGTGCAGTCTGAGATTGAGAACAGAGTCAAATTAAATTCATCCAGGGTAAAGACAATTACTCTATTCTCTGCATTTAGTTTTATGGTGTAGGACAGATTCCAGCAAATCCTCTATCATTTCTAAGAAATGCTAGCAAAATGCAGCACATAAAGATAAATATTGTATACATTCATGGACATGGTAAAATTATTTATAGAAAGAATATTTTTAAACAGTTTCTTTTTGTTCTCTAGCTTAGTCACTGAATGCCACAGTACTAGAACAAAAAGTTTTATTTGCATTGAAATTTTAATGCAGTGTTATTTGAGATGGCATTCAACATGATAAAGTGCCAGTAATTTTTATTATTAATGTAATGCCAATGTGTTTTGATTGCTTTCAAAGTATGTAAATATTAAGGCATGGTGACTGAGTAATGCATATATTAGCTGTTAAGGTAATTGTGTCACAATCATGAATTTTTGCAACTAGGACACAACACTACAATATTCTGGTTGGATTTCATTAATGGTCTGTATTTACCTTTAACTGGCGCACTAGTACCCAAAAATTAATTGCATATGCCAGACATTACTTCTTTAAGGCCTCTCAGTTGATACCTTAGCCCCCCACATGGAACGTTTCGAGTGTATGCACTTTTGTTCTTTTTAATTTACAGATGTTCCCATAGTGGAACTATTTTCATGACCCTTTCCACACAGATGTGTTTCTCATGGCTGACACTGTACATTGGTTTAGTCCTCACCTTTATCACAGGCTGAGCCAGTCTTTCCAGCTGGACAAATGCACAGGCCTGTCTGTGCGTCACATGGTGCACCACTACAGTGACAAGTTTCCTGGCAGTTTATGCCAAATCGTCCGTGGCTACAAGCTAAAATATATCATGGAAAAGTATGAGAATAAAGCCAAGAAAGACATTACAGATGATAGAAACCAGTAAAAATCAAATGACATAAAAGACCATTTATTTACAATAAAAAAAATAATGTGCATTAAAGATATTTGCAGTGGTTCTTTGTGCAGCAACAATAATAAAAAAGGGGCACCAGCTAAACCACTGATAAGAACAGGACACAGAGAACTGCAATACATTCATACAAACTTAGAAATGCTTAATGTGTTTCTTTGATATCAAGATGTTGTAAAATAGAAAAACAGTTCCCGTTGAAAAAGCTGTGCAAAGTAGCAGTTTAGAATAATCTTCAAATAGACCAGAAGTCATTTTGCAATGTCTTCAAACGCTATTCTGAAACTCATTTTATCTTAAAATTAATCAGAATATACTAGGAAACATTTTTAAATTACCTGGATAAATATCTCAGAATATATGGGAGACGTGCTAAGTTAGTAAGGATGTTATTTTGTCATATCTTGAAAGGCTTTAAATTAATGTTTTTTTATACAGATCATACGGCGGAGCACATTATTAAAAAGACTTCAAAGATATTGTGGATAGGAGGTTATTGTAAGTTATCATGCAATATATGTGACATTTTTACATGCATTTTGAACATCACTGAATTAGATTAACTTTGAAATTAATCAATTAGTTTTTATATATCTAACAGGCAAAATGAGAATCCCTGCATGGTACAGAAACATGGGAAAAAGTTGAATTTCATACTCCCTTGAGGCAGGCAGATAGTGTGGTCTAGTGATTAAGGTGATGAATTTTAAACATCAGCTCCTTTTCCATCACAGATTGAATATGTGATTATATTTAATATTGAATATGTGATCATGAACAAGACCCTTAATCGGCCTACACACAAATTGTAGAAATATGACATTTCCTTTGAATAATATTCACAAAATAAATACTATATGTGCAGTGTATACTGCATAATACAATCAAGTGTTGGATGAGAAATATATTACAAAAAAAAAAGGGAGAGTCCTGGCCGGGACGCCTATCCCTTGTATGGACCAGGGCAGCAAACATGGTCAGGACAGTACCTCCACCGGAACACTAGATGGCAGCCCCCCTGGGTTGCAGTGGTATCTAGGACTCCTGCAGAGCTTCATGGGAGTTGGAGTTTGGCGCAGCCCTATTGGGATTAGTGGCTGCAGCCAGGGGGTGCTACAACTGCTGCTGAGCCCTACAGAGCAGCTCTTCCGCCTCACACGGAGGTGCTGCCGGAAATAGGTCATCAAGCACCTGGCGCATTTCCAGGTGTGTCATAAAAGAAGCCAGCAGCCACTACTCTGGGAGCCAGAGTCGGGAGGAGGGAGACAAAGCTTGCCGAGAGGAATAGAAGAGGAAAAGAAGAAGAAGAAAAGTAAAAGTACTGTGCTTGTGTTTGGGACTGTGTTGTGGGTTTTTGGGAATGTGGAAGACGTTTTCCACGAGCGGAAAGAAAATAAAAAATGCTTGTGTGCACCGCTCCCGCACTGATGGGAGAAAGAAGATCCAGGTGAGCGTGCTCCCACATGCACGTCGTCGCCAATGAAGACCGGATCGGTATGTTGCAACGAGAGGCCTCCCGTAAGATCGAAACTCCAGGTGACAGGATCTGCATTAAGGAGGTAGGCACTGGCCCCAGGGGAGATTTGCCCTGGGAGCATATTGTCTCAATCCCCTGTGCATATCTCCTAGGTTGTGAAGTGCCGGATCTGCGTTGGTGGCCTGAGCACGAAGATGGGGAAGCTCGAGTGAGCACGATTTGGGGCTGGGCCCACTGCTCACTGAAGAACGGCAAGAGAAGGAGCGCCTGGAGTCTCTTCCAGACAGTGTCAAGTCGATGGAGGAGGGCCAGGAAACCCTCCACTTAAAAGGTAAGGGGGAAACGGTGTGTGGCGGGCTCCCGCTGCTAAAAAAGGACAGGCCGGGATGAGGAACCTCTGTCCTGTGCTCCGAGGACACTGCTGGGACCTGCGCAGGGAGCGCATGGCCCCAATGGCTCTCGGCCAAATTAAATAACCTAGTGTCGGCTGTATGTGAGCTGGAGAAAGAAAACAAAAAAAAAGCGGAAAGAAAATAAAAATCACTTGTGTGCTTTGAACCGGTGTCCTATGCCTGTCTGTGTCAGGGCTGACCTTTACAAATTACAGTATACAGTATAGCAGCACACAGTACACTTACTGTTTTGCCATTCTTTGCAATTTGTGTATGCTTATCTCTGTTATATTGTTTCCAGTCTGAATACACAAGTGAATCTGTCCTCAACTAGATCATTACAAAAATGCCAAAATCACTTATTTTGACATCTCGTATTCTAGCCACACACTGCTATCAGTTGTATTAATGAGCCGCAAAGCTGTGCACTTTATCGGCTATAACAGAAGTTAGAAACTTTAATACTGATTGAGTTGATGGCTTGTGGATATTGCACAACTCTGTGACCAGGCCGATCCTTAAACATTTGGCAGCTGGGGAGATGTATTCTTTCCATCACACTCAATAACAGTGTGGGTGGCACACTCATCTATACAGTGAACACAGCTACTGGTGGATTTCCACTTGCCATTGGGGCATCACTGAAATTTTCAATGCCAACATCAGTCTCTTGCACATTTTGCACTTCTGTTTTTTCATGTTTCCCTCCACGAAGACAGTATTTTGAACAACTCTTTTCAATGAATCATACAAATCAACTCAGTGGCGCTCAACGGGAGTGCTAAAATAACTTCAGTAAGTCACTAGTTAGTAGCCTCCTGTCAACGTCATGTGGTTTGAGTAGCTGTAATTAGTAACATTTGAAGTCAATTTATTTTCTAACTGTTGTTATGCAGACATATGCTGTGCAATTGCCATCCACACATATGTGTTCCAAATACTTAGCCTATTCTTATTGATTAATCTTACTTTTCCCTAACCATAGTAGCTATGAAGTATCTTAGTGCTACTTTTATCACATTCATACTGACATTCCATCAGGGTAGTAAAAGTTGAGAGAGTTTGCTTTGGAAAATGAGATCATTTAACATATTGTAAGTAAACCAAGCATTGCATGTGTTCATTAAAGAATAATAAACTGTACATTAAAAGCCAAACGACCTAATTACACTGTTAATGGCAATCACACCTGGTAAAAGAAGACTAACTGCTAGTCTTCCACCATTCATCTTCCTTAATGTAATACTGCTGGTATAACTGATTGCCACTTCACGTATTTGTTCCCTCTCTCTCTTCTCTCTCTTTCAGCAAGAATAACTCATAGATCCTGCAAGGTGGTCTTTATCCTCTGTAAAAGTTTCAACCTATCATCTTCAATGTTCTTGAGGCTTATGGAATGGAGGGCATCCCTTCCTGTTCTCTTCTAACTAGTTATTGTCACTCTAGCAGCCAGTCAGCCAAAATATGATGCTGTTTTAGGACAAACTGCTTGGATGAATAAGTGATCTTCTATATATTTACATTGATGAAGAAGTTCTCAGTAGTTTTGCATCAGTTGAACACCATGTCCTCACAGAAGGTCATCTGGAAGCATGGCACCTGGAATTTGCAACCTCAAACATTTGGCATTAATGTGTGCCTATGTGATTCCATCATAGACATTTTCTGTGTCGACACAGTGCTCAGATTATCTTAAAATACCAACAACTTCTTTATCAATGTCAATATTTTGAAGAGCACTTCTGTCGGAACATTTCTAATATATTGTCAATTTGTCTCATAACAGCATCATGTGCAAACCTGTAGAAAATGGCAACATCCATAAAATACAAAATGATGCTGCGGGAGGATACAAAAATAATATAACACCACTAAATGATTAGAAATAAATGTCAAAAATGGATATAAAGACCCTGAAAACAATTTTGGAAAATAAAAATACATAAACAAATCACAAACATGACAGGACCAATTGAAAGCCACTAATTATCTAATACAAATGTTTCTGGAAATCTTGGAGGAAAATAAATTACCCAGAGAATAAACCAAGCAAACATGAGGATAAGATGTAGACTCCACAAAGCCAATGGCTAGGCACAAGATCTAGGTGGGATTTGGGTCACTCTGTGTATGTGTACAGCCAAGTGGGAGATGAGGCCTACTATATACATGTATTATGCAACAATTCCTGGAAGTATCAACAGCTATACTGCAGCAGGTATGGCATCCAGAGAAACAGAACATTTTAATACAACACTATAATGTCTGCCTGTTTTAATAGTATATCAAAACTGAATTTAATTTAAGTCAATGTGAGCATCAGAGCATAGCTCTGATGGTGCAGCTGTTTTAATCGAATCTGCACCTCCAAATTACAGCTTTGCTCATGAAGACAGCCAAGGTAAAAAAAAGGCGGCAGTTAAGCAAATTTACTCAATCCAGTTAAAGTGTAAAGATGTTGGCTTTGGCAAATTCAAGTCCTTCGAGTATCTTGCCGTTGTTATTCATGGAGTTTCTCAGTGTCTAGTATTCCCGGTATATAGACCCCCTAAATACAATGCGCCTTTCTATGAGGACTTCTCAGACTTGGTGTCAGTTGTAACTACGAACTATCACACGTTCCTATTAGTTGGTGACTTTCATTTTCATATTGATAATGAGTTTGACCCGAAAGTAAAAGAATTCATGAACCTCCTGGACTCTTTTGATTTGAGCCAGCACATTAGTCAGCCTACACACAAAGCAGGTCATACGTTAGATTTAGTAATTACTAAAGGACTAAAAGTTGATGTGAAGCAGGTCAGTTATTTTGGTCTATCAGACTATTTTCTCTTACTATTTAATATAGAAATAATAATAGAAAAAATTCATGAGAAGCATATTGTTAAAAAAGTTTTCTTTGATTCATCAGCAGCTTCAAAATTTACCAACATTCTAAGCAACCAGTCTGTAGTGCTTACTGCAATAGTGAGGATAATGTAAATATCAAGGTGGAAAACTTTAACTATTGACTCTGACCTGAATTTTAAATCACATATTAATCAGATAACTATGACAGCATTTTTTCACTTAAGAAATATAGCAAAAGTTAGACCCCTTATAATATTGCAAGATGCTAAGAAATTAGTTCACACCTTTGTTTTCAGTCGGCTAGATTACTGTAACGCACTCCTCTCAGGACTACCCAAAAAAGACATCAATCGATTGCAACTAGTGCAGAATACAGCTGCCAGAATTTTAACTTGGAAAAGAAAATCTGAGCACATCTTTTTAGTTTTGATGTCACTACATTGGTTACCTGTGTCATTTAGAATTGACTTTAAAATACTGCTTATAGTTTACAAAGCCTTAAAAAATCTCGCTCCATCCTATATTTCAGAATGTCTTTCACCTTACATTCCAAATCGTAATTTTGGAACTTCAAATAAGCGTCTGCTTATTATTCCGAGAGCTAAACTTAAAAGAAGTGGTGAGGCAGCCTTCTGCTGTTATGCACCTAAAATCTGGAATAGCTTACCGATAGAAATTCGCCAGGCTAATACAGTGGAGCACATTACAAAACTGCTAAAAACCCATTATTTTAACATGGCTTTCTCATAGCTTCATTTTAGTTTAATCCTGATATTCTGTATATGCTTTAAATTATCAAAATCATTCCTGGTGGCTCCATAATCCGTACTAACCCTTCCTTTCACTTCTGTTCTTTTTCTGGTTTTCTGTGGTGGTGATCTGCACCACTACCACCTGATCAAAGAACCGTGATGTCCCTACATTGATGGAATAAAGGCCAGAAGTCCACATGACCGTCATCACAAAGTTCTTCCATGTGAACCCTAAATAAAAGGAGGACTGATTGTGAGGTCATTTATGTTAGGTAGAATGCCTAGAGGGGGCTGGTCCTTTTTATTCCCTAGGAACCCCTGCAGATTTTATTTTTTTCTCCAGCCGTCTGGAGATTTTTTTGTTTTTTCTGTCCTCCCTGGCCATCGGACCTTACTTTTACTCTATGTTAATTAGCGTTCCCTAATTCTATTTTCTTATTTATTTTGTCTTTTTTCTCTTTCTTCATTATGTAAAGCACTTTGAGCTACATCATTTGTATGGAAATGTGCTATATAAATAAATGTTGTTGTTATTGTTGTTGTTGTTGTGCAACAGAACCAATGGAAACTTACTGTAGGCGATGAAAGTATTGAGGTTACATTGGAAATAATGATGTTTCTGTGCAGCTCTGTCACGTTTATAATAACACTAGCAGAATACCCGCGCTTCGCAGCGGAGAAGTAGTGTGTTAAAGAAGGTATGAAAAAGAAAATAAAAATTTTAAAAATAACGTAACATGATTGTTAATGTAATTGTTTTTTCATTGATATGAGTGTTGTTCTTA
>JANRMT010062854.1:99125282-99144334 GCA_026402145.1 Polypterus bichir lapradei | reverse complement strand
CCAAGGTCATTTGACTCCTAAATAACTGACTAGAGTTTATAACCTCACACAACTGTATTTGACTTGTCCATCACACACCTACCTGCACATTACACTTTATATTTCTATTCTGTTTTTATACTTTATGCTGCCTCTGTTACTTATTATCTATCTGCTACATATTATTTATGTTTATCTTTATACATTGGTTTTGTCATTTGGTGTGGACTGCAAAGAAAGAATTTCATTGCACAGGGAAACGTGTTTACTGTGCACATGACAATAAACTTTGAACTTGAACTTGTTTTTCAACCTCAAAATGGCTTCTTTGACTTTCATTACCATAGCTTTTTGTTCTCACTTTGAACAATGACAACTACAGACTCTAAAGGTAGTTTGTAGGTAGAAGCAAGCCTAGGTATCTTATGCCTGCACTAATAAAGCAAAGAAACACACCTGAATAATTACAATCACCTGGGATGCCAACTGTCCCAAACATTACGGTGCCCTGAAATGGGGGACCGTGTAGAAAAAGTGCTGCCATTTCTACATGGTGTGACCAAAATGCATGGAAAATAAAGTCTGAAATGTGCACTTTATTTACATTCAAATTATTCGATTTGCAATTTTAAACTGTGAAGTAGAGGGGTAAATAAAGGAAAAATGTTTCTTTGTCCAAAAAATTAGAGGGCACTGTAGGTGTAAAAAGCATTGGGTCTGCTGTGTTTAGTACTTAGTACCCTCTCCTCTGGCATGGATAACAGAACAAAGTCCTTACCTATAGAAAACATTTAGAGACAAATTCTGTTTTGTTCATCTATATACAAGTTGCTAATAATGACTGAGTCCAATCGATATCTTTATAGAATCCAAATCTTAGATACATTCTTCCTGGAGATGACATTGTAGCTACAAACCCAGAGTATCAGTTATAAAACTGGAAATGCACAATGAGCACCACACATTTTAAAAGCCATTAACTGTCCATTATGTAGACTTCTCATATTTCTGTATCTCATAATTCTGTCAACAGTTACAAAAAGTTATATAAAAAAGGGTTAGTATTGAGGAGGACTTTTTTTAAAAGACATAGCTAGTTCTTGAAGGGTGCAGCCAAATGAAAATTTCTCGAACAATAGCCTGACATTACATTCAACAGTGTCTGCCAACAAAAACACACTGGTGACAAGTGTCTTCTGTGAAAGTTAAGGTGACTTTCAAGAAAAGAATCCTGGGTGTTAGAACACTCGACACCAGAAGATGAGCTTTGTTTTAGCAAAAAAAAAAAAAAAATGACAATGGAAAAATGAATGGGTATTTTAAATATTTCTAGCTCATAAACCTACTGTTTCTCTGAACAAACTATGGTGTATTTTATATAAACATGACATTAAGTGTCCGTTAATTACCTGTTATTAAATATTCTTCTTGGTTACATATTATGAAACAGTTATTAACAATCTACAAATATTTAATCAAAAATGCTACTAACAAAATGATTAAAATAATAAACTGCTTCAAATATGTTAATATCATTTTTCATTGTTTTCCATTTTGTTGAAAAATCTTAAACTATGTTTAATCTATAACGATTGTTAACAGTTGCATATAATGGATACCAAAACTAAAGTGTAACCTCTATTTCTTTTATTCTTTTTTGTTTATTTACAGACGTTATTCCCATATGACAAATAATGTGAGTGCTTTCACTTGGTAACAATGTGCTATTCCATTAACAAAGTATCCATTTACTGAATAGACTGGATTGCTTTTAGCAAAGTGGCCTAGTGGCTCACTGAATAAACACAAAAAAATGACTAAACTTATTGGCATTCAAAATTACTATAGAAAAATAAATAAATGTTGTACTGTTTTTATGCAGCACGTTGAGAAAGTAAACTGTTAATGACAAATGTAAAAAATATAAAATGATGTTTGATGATTTCATTTGTTAACATGAAACTCTTTAGAGGAGTCACTTTCTCCTCTTGCATTAAATATTTCATAAAAACGATAACATTTTATTCATAAAGGTTTCATTTTACAGATTTTTTTTTCTAAAAATACTATTTTAACTGGGTCTAGTATTTATGAGAATAAAACCTAAAATGGCCCAATAAATTGGGAAAGGTGCTAGAAATATGACAACAAAGCCTATAATATGAGAATGGAACTTTGAAGACAGTGAATTTTTTAATTACTGTATTGCATACTTGTTTTCTATATTTAATAAAAGCACTAACAGATTGCTTCTGTGACCTTGCAGGGCAAAACATATGCTCAGAAAAAAATGATTAATGCATTCATTGATTTTCAGAACTCACTCAATCCTTTATCACAGGGGTTCTTAACCTAGTAGAAACCCTTGCTCCTAAAATATTACTGTTCAGAGTCAATGTGACCTCCTTCTTGGGCTGCCATGCATGTATATTTGGCTCTGTTCATCCATCGAATAATCCCTGCCTCCTCAATGCAGCTGTAGAGACACAGGGAGTTAGAGCGCATTCCAGCAGAACTAGGCAGAGGGAACGAATAAAAAGCTGCATGAGGAACACTCATGCACCTTCATCTACATTGTGGACAGTGAATGGGATGTAGGTATATCTTCACATTAACAATTTTATGCAGAACCCATCAAATAGCAGATAGTTTAGTCAAGTAAAAGTGTTGAAGGACCTGCAAATATTCTTATTTATCAATGAAAAGCTTTCATTATTTTCCATTGTAATTTTGTAAGTAAAATGATTTTATCTTATTTTGCATGCATGTTTTATTTAAAAACTCCATAGAACAATACTATAAATCCACAGAGTCATTGCCTGTGACATAGATTTCAATTAATATAAAAATCATAACAAAGGACATGGCTGGCTTAAATCTGCTCATTGCCGCTTGCTTGATTTGAATGCAGATGGGATGAGTTCACTTGGGATAAGGTCAATATGTTTTTCATCAAATAAAATCATATGTTTGGTTTGTTTGTACACCAAAACCCTGTTATTTATCATTATGACAGTCTACTATGGACTTATTTAGCCTTCAATATGTTTCAGTGAAATTCATTGTGATAAATACACAATGATTGATAAAAGTTGGCACTAGGACACTTCATTTTTTCACAAAACAATGTGAGTAGGATGTATATGAGTAGCAATGTCAATCAATCTCTTAGAGTTTCTCTAATAAAATACTTACTTTCATTACAAATGCTTCCAGTCCATCCTGCTGGACAATCACATCCATTGCCTTTTTCATTGCATACGCCTCCATTTACACAGTCTTCACAAGTCAGACTGCAGTCATTGCCAAAACTGTTGTCTAAACAGACTAAAACAAATATTCAAGGGTATAGTTAATTAAACTCAGTCACATGCAAGATCTCGGATAGGCATGGCTCTTACTTATTTTGTGAACAAGTGTGTGCTCTCCCCTTATCTCTTCTTCATTTTCATAATCATATGGAGAATGTAGAGCTGCTGAGTAATGAATGAATTGAGGGGGTTTTCTGAAACGTAAGCCAGGAAGTTGAATAACTTCTAGCTCTTCTTCCTCTTCTTCATCAAAATCATCATATAAAGCTAAAGAGACAAAAAAAACATTAGATATATAAAATATATCCAGATATCATTCTGTTTTCTCACAAAACACAAACAAAATTAAAGTTTAATGTGAATTTTATTTCACCATTATTTTAATATTTAACCTTCATTATGTATAAGAAATATGATAGGTAATAAATAAAAGAAAGGATTTTTGTATGGGGTCTGGCTGTTCTGTACTGTGTACTGATTGAGCTCTTATATTTATCATGAAAAATATTTTCACCATTTTAGCAATACAAATAAGTATCCCTGATTTACATTTAAAATTTCATAATTTATCCTATTTGTTAATGAAAACATTAACCTTAACACACTAAAAACAAAAAAAAATTATCTACTCTTTTAAATCAAGCAGAGAACAACTTAAAATAAAAACGCACTATTTAAACAAGCATGCAATGATGCTTATTTAATACAGTGGGTCATCCTAGTCTTCAGCTTTGACTTTTAAAAAAAAAAAAAAATATATATATACATCAAACTTAATGTATTACATTTTGCACTTTTCACATATTTATAAAATAATTAATGATATGACATTACACAATTATTTACAGTATGTATGTACAGTGCAATCACAAAAATTAAAAAGCACAATCAGTTTTGCGTCAATGTTTAAGCAATAAAATTGGGGGTCACAATGAGCGGGGCTCTTTAAAACACACATTCAATTGGTTGTAATGGTGTTTTTAAAAGTTCTCACTGTAAAGCCCATCCATTATTAGACCTACATAATCCATTTCAGCCTGCCTAACAGCATCAGTCACAAGCTAGGGATAAGGTACAAGTCCAGCATAGGAGTCACTCACACACAAATTCACACAAAAATGTATGAAGTACCCAAATAAAAATCTGTGCAGACACAAGGAATGCTGAAAACTTCATACAGAGATTCAAAATCAGAACTCTGAAATTCTGTGGCAGCACTACCACTGTTAAAAGTGTCAAATAATATAAAGACACTTTAAGAGAGTTCAATTTGATTCCAGATCCATTTTTTACTTTTTCCCAAACTCTCATTTATAAAGATTTGCTGACTTAAGGTCTTTTCCTTATTTAAGAGAGAAAATTCTTAAATCTGTACATTGAGAGAATGTTTTGAAGTTTTTCCCAATTCCAGTAACAGTAATCTGCTTTTTCTTGCTCCCTTGATAGCATTCATGTCATTTCCATCTGCACATACCCACTGTACTAAAGTTTTTTTTTTTTTTAAATATAAGCTGGTCAAGTAATGTAAAGGTTTATAAATGTTTTGAATGAAAATTGTACTCTGTTTGTGGGAAACTTGGTCATTCTATATATGAGGCATTTTCAATGGCTAAGAAGACTACTCTGGAGTAGCTGAATCATTAGCTTTCAGTACAGTTACCTAAAGCTGATGTTATAATGCTCGACTTCTAGTCAATGGGTATTGCAGCAGACATGCCAACTGCTGGCTGCTGATCTCGTCACTGGATCTTATCAATTTCCATGACTAATAATCGATGGGCATGCCAAATAATGCATTTGTGTGTTGATTTTCGAGCACAGTTGTGCTCACCCATTTTTCTGACGGCCAATAATAATGCTACCTGACAGACCCGATGCTGCATAAAGGATTAAGGTATGCTGAGTTCAACAGCAATATTATTCCTCATTTTTTCCATTCTGTCATGGTACATAAAACACATGATGCCAGACAGATGAACTTCTCTTCAATTTGTGTTGTCCAATTTACCCGTATTCTGTATTCCTTATTTTTGCATTATATGTACACAGAGCCCATTCCTATAAATAAGACAACAATCAATCCTGCTTAATTTTGTTGGGGTGAGTCGTAGTCAGGTTGGAGTGAGTCACTGGGTATGTTAGATTGGGTGACTGCAAGTAATGGACCCCTCTATACTGGAACTATTAGAGGGAACTTATCCAGGGCATTATTTCCCCTAGAACGTTAGAGAGCAGTTCCCCTAGCTTGCAGTGGGGCCACAAGTTTGAAGCATGGACGCTCAACCCAACTGTGGCCCGTGGCCACCTCCAGGGGGCGACTAGACAATTGCTGAATCCTTGGTTTCAGCACTTGCGCCACACCCGGAAGTGCTGCCGGAAGAAGGTCATCAAGCACTTGGAGCACTTCTGAGTGCTATATTAAAGGAACCAGCTGCCACTACTCCAGGAGCCAGAGTCGAATGGAAGAGGAGGAAGCTTGCTAGGAGAATTGGAGGCAAAGAGAGAAAAAGAAGAGAAAGAAAAAGAAAAAAGGCAATTGTGCTTTTGTGCTATGCTGGAACTATGCTGTACAGTTGGAAAACTGGGGAAGGCATTTTCCCACTTGGAAAAATAAAAAATAAAAGCGTGTGTGCTGCACTTGTGTCCTGTAACTGTCTGTGCCGGGTTTGGGTGGTAGGAGTGCCCTCTGAAGGCCACACTCTCTAAGATAATGTACTGTAAATAGCATCCATGACTGAAAATCCCTGGAAAAGTAGTCTAATGTAGCATGACCTTTACCAACAAGTAATGTATTATTGTATCAAATACTGACGGAAGAATGTGTTTGTTCAAATGCTGACTTGCTTATTCTTACTATGGAGGTCAGTGATACGCTGTTAGTTTGGCTTATGCTTCTCAATCAATTGTTAAGCATCTACACTGTAAGGAATTGTGTGCTTTTTCTTGTCCAAAAATTCTGTAGGCTTTATAAAATACTTTGTCTTGCTGATTACTATGAAAGGCACAAAAGCAACTTGGGTGTCTTTTGAAATAGTAGCAAATCCTTTTACCCATATTGACCATCCACTTCAGCTGTTTAAGAAAATATTTTAAATAATACCATGTTGATTAATGAAAGGAATTATTTCACCAGGAAGAATAATTCACTAATTATGGGTATGAGCTAAAAACATTTAACTAAATTTAATCCAGGAAAAACTAAAGACTTTTTCTCTTCAGATCTTAGTGGGAATGACATTATTGAACTATAAACTGGGTTTCTCCAATACTCTTTATGCACAGTATAATATAACTATACTCACAGTTTAAATACAGTATATACTGTTTACATATAGATATATATTAATTCACACTATGTCTAACTTATTAAGATATACCATAATTGAAACCCAGGAAAAATGGGTCCATGGGTAAAGCAAGGCTATTTTCACAACGCTGAAAGACAAAACAAAGACAAATAAATACAAAAATAAGACTTTACATGAAGAAGATGTGAGTGTATGTACAGTAAGCAAGATATTCCATATATAGAATTCTGACATTGGTAATTGTAGGCCCAATTGAATGCTGCCAGGTACTTCTTCATTTAATTGTATGATCTGCTGTAATCCTCCACCATTTTAACTGTTTGTTAATAAAAGCCTTTTATTTTGCATATTTTGTGGTATGGAACTCATATATGCATTTGTGTATATATACACAAATCATGCCGTTAATAGAAGTCTGGCAGGTAGAAATGGATAGTGTGTGTTCAGTTATGAGGGAAAATAGGTTCTGAATGTATCACAGTGATAAGCGCCAGACCAGCCAACATGAATACATCACGAATAATAATCCAGCTGAAGCTTCATACACATAAATGTCACAGCTCTATAGGTCCATTATTGAAAGCCAAATGCAATCCTATTGTCTGAAACAGAAGATTGATGAAAGATGCCAGCAAACAACTTGTTCAAATCAACAGACACCAACAATTTGCAAGCTAACAGTGGGTGCCAAAAGAAGCATATCAGAATGAACATTCATAGTATGTTTTTTATGTATTGAGTATATCAGTTCATGATTCAACCATATTCTAGTCTTGTCAGTAAAACACAGTTGTTATGGTTTATGTTTGTTTTAAAATAATTACTCATCTATTTGAGCTTTGTCTGTTGGTTGTTGGGACCATAGAACCCAAAACTGACATTAGATTTTTGATTAGAGACTGTTTTTAATCCGTATATGTTTTTCACATCTTTTCTCGAGGAAGTGGTGGAACATTTTGATAAGGACAATGGGGCCTTGCATATCCTAATCGGTGTGCTGTCACCATGACCACCAAAAGAGGATAGAAAGTGAAGTAAAGTATTCTTCCATTCTATAACATTTTACTTGAAGTGGTTGAGATATACAAGCCGATTTCCAACAATAATATATAAGCAAATATGTTAATAGCATGGTCTAAATGGTTTTAATACTATATTGATTCCTTTTTAGATTTTTGTAAAACCAGCCAAATTAATAACAACTGTTTATATTATGATGTATGTAATTTTATCCGGTGACATTTTAATGGAAAAAGGGGTAACAGAAATTAGATATTTTCAATTTTACAAATTGGAGTAAGAAAGATGGTTTATTTAAATAGTAATATTACTTACGAATGCAAGTTTTTCTGTCAAAATCCAATCGGAATTCTTCATAGCAGGAGCACTCAAATGATCCCTGTGTGTTGTGACATTCATGACTACAGCCAGCACTTTCAGTCAAACACTCATCAATATCTGTGAATAGAACATGACAAGTTAGCTATGGGGGCAAGCAGGGAAACAAGAAAATTTCCCAAAAATAAATGTGAACCACTACAGGGAAGCATTATTTCACTTTTTTCAGAATAAAATCAAAAGGGACACCCTTGAAAACTTAGCATCATTTTACATTTGTCTCTGTGACCCTGTTTTGGACTGAAACCCACCCACTATCTTTTGCTAAAAATATTTAGACACCGATCTATAAACCTAAACATCACCTACCATCACAGCCACAGCCATCAGGGTTAAGTATGAAGCCAGCTTTGCAGCTACATTCATAGCCCCCTGGATAATTTTTGCAGAACTGGCTACAGCAGGCTTCTCCAGTTTCACACTCATCAGTGTCTGAAGGGGGAAGAGGATGAAAATAAAAAAAATATAGGAAGCAAACAAGTTAGCTAAACAAGTGAACATGTTAGTTAAACCTAGGATTATGCTAAATCACTTGTTGTAGTTGTTATGCCCTGGAGGAAGCTAAATGAAAACAGATGGACAAGGACAATATTTTGTATATTATAGTAAAATATCAATGAAAATATGATGTATACAGCAGGTACTCACATAATTGGAATTTAAAGCTAGTAAAGTACAATGAATCAGGAAAAAACTGTAGTAACCAAGTCTTAGTGGACTCATTACTGCCCACAGTGAGAAAGAAGTTAATAAGGCAACAAGAAGAGCATACAGAACATCTCTGTGCATACAACATTCTGTCAGTCAAGACAGGCAATTATTAAAATATATGGTAGTATACTTCTGATAGTAATTTCACCTGGCATGTAACATTTACTGGTATGCTGTACATTATGAAACTAATCAGCAAGGATACAAATCTGAATGGAAAAGCAGTCCTTTACATGAATGCAAATTCAAATTCAAATATCCATTGCTAAGAAATTTTTGCAAAACCCATTCAACTCAACAACATGCATTTGATTTCTGGAATCCGCTGAGAACTCTCACCCAAATAAAAGAGTAAAACCAACACAGATAGTATCGAAGCCTGAAACATACCAGCATTTTGTGATGGTCACTCTGTTTCACTAATTTAGTAGTACTAAGCTTAAGAAAGAACAAAAAACAAAACTATATCTGTTGAGTAGAGCTGAGCAGATTGTCAGAGAAGAAGAAGAATCCTGTATACAAAAAAGACATTTAATGGACTAAACAGAGCTTTGGGCTAAATACAGTAAACAGTGAAACATGCTGTACTTGCTTTTAAAACTGGTACCACATAATATAATGTGGGCAAGTGTGATTTTGTTCCTAGGTAGGTTTCAAATAACTTTATTCTGGCCAACAACAGCAAGCAAAATTTTGTCTCCCACAAAAGTAAGCTGCCTGGGTACAACAGATTGCAGCCATTTAATAAGTACATAAAAGACCAGCTGTCTGTCTGCTGGTAATTTTTCACATGTACTGGTAATCAGAGAGAGAATATGGAAGCTCAGGTAGATATGCCTGACTTAAACAGTCTAAACTCAGCAGCGGATGAGGGCCTCAATACAGTTCATAGAACTAAAGGTGAAAACACAAATTAAAAGGTGCTTGGCCCTATTTACCTTTTCAAAGAAAACAGTAATGCAGAATACATGTTTAATTATTTCAAACTGTCATTGCATACCCAGTGCACTCTTTTATGCAATGTGTACTATTCAAAGTACATACCCTTGTTTGCACACACTAAGGACACAGAAGGGAATTCTGTACGTCTGTTTCAAGTTTTGAAAGTTATTATTCACTGCCTAGCATACTTGTTCTGTTTTTTTTTTTAATACTGAAATAATTCTTTACATTTATATAGCACTGTTCTCACTACTCTAAGCACTTTACATAGCGAATGGACAGCCACTTCGACTAATACCAATGTGTAGCATCCACCAGGATGATGCGATGCCTGCCATTTTGCACCAGTACACTCATCACCCATTAGCTGCTAGATGATAAGAGGGGGACAGATAGTTAACTAATTAGACACAGGGGATGATTAGAAGGCCAAAATGACTAGGTGGGCAATTCAGCCTAGACATCGGGATACAACCTGCTCTTTACGTAGGATACCCAGGGACTTTTAATGACCACAGAGAGTCAGGAGCTCAGATTTATTTCTCATCCAAAGGACGGTGCCATTTTACAGCACAGTGTCCCTATCAATGCACTGGAGCATTGGGATCTATATTCATACCACAGAGTAAGTGCATCCTGTTGGCCTTGCCATCACCTCATCCAGCAGCAACCCAAGCTTTTTTCTGGCTTAACTTCAATTCAAGTACTGGCTGGGCCTGAACATGCTCAACTTCAGGTAGACTACCTGTTCTGAAGTGCATGTGGTATGGCTGCTGGCTAGAAGACAAAAAGAGGATGTGCAAGGCTGTGGTGTGAGCTACTCATTAGTACCTTCAAATGGACAATCTGTAGAAACTGTAGAAAATGGGTAAAGCAACCTGGCCTAATGCTGTAACCAGCAATGTATGATGGGAAGTCAGGTGACAGTGTTAGGAGGTTTATTATTGGTGATATAATGAGTGATTGACTAAGACATTCAGGCCTATAAGTTATTACCATTCCTTTCCTAAACCATTGATAAATTGTGGTAATCCCCTCATTGTACAGTGAAACTGTTATTTGCATGTGCTAATCAACATTCCATGATAATTAATAGTTGTTGTATTTGAGAAGACCCATGAAATCTGAAAATCCCTCAAGACAGTCATTGTCTCATACCTTCAGAAATTTAAGGCTTTACTTTTCACGTAGTGTCAGTGTGTAAGGGGTTAATGTGGTTTCCTAACACATCCTTAATACAAATATGTTAAGTTGGATTTTGGGTCTAAGTTGGTTCACTTTGAGTGAGTGCTTGTGAGAGTGCCCAGACATAGACTGGAATACCATTTAAAGATAAATTGTACCTTGTACCCAAAACTGCCACCATGGGCTATAGCTCCCCATGATATCATAATAGAAAAATTAAATTAAAAATTTATTAGAAGGATATTAGGCACAAGTCATTTTTCATTACTTCTAATTAGAACTTTATTTTAATGTAGAAAGGAGAATATACTAAAAGATTTACAGCACCTACGCAAGTCTTGCTATCCACACCTATGTGGAACCCTTGGTTACAGGAGCAAAGAGGTCCAGCAGTCGTGTGTTCACAGTGATGAGAGCACCCACCATTGTCCTTCTCACAACTGTTAACAATCTCCATTTCAATACCTAGAACAAGAAAAACAAGCTCCTTCTTGTAATAAAGAAATTTCATATGCTGTTTATCTACTGTAAATACACTTTCCCCTTCCCACTTCTATAAGTACTTGCAGAAACAGACACTTAGTTCCTCTGTCTAGTGAAAACTGTTAAAACCATCAAATTTCTCTTGGATAGAACTTTATTCTACAGACATAACTCAATAAAATATGGATTACCATTAGATTCAAAGAGCTGCTATGATACCATAACAGTAATGAAAGAATTTTCAAAAACATATCATTGTGTCCAATGGCTCTGACCAGGAAAAGCCTAAGGTAAACGAATAAATTGACAACAGCATGTTGTCTCTTACTCAACACTGGCAGTGTTTTACATTACAAAATGATCAGATATTTGCATAAATGATAACTACTTAAATGTACTAGTTAATACTATATAGGAAGATAGATAATCAGACTCAATTTATTATAATCTATATAATGATAATTTATAGTCCTAAAATTTCACGTTTTCCAGAAAGAATGGATTAGATTTCAGACATTTCTACTGTATTTACATTAAGCTACATACTTGCTTGTGGAAAATTCCAATACTAGAGTTTAACTGATTAGGTAAGATTAAGTAGAATTCTATAACTTACGGTAACATTGCTTTCCATCTGCTCCCAGCTCAAACCCTGGGTTGCAAGTGCACCTAAAAGATCCCAACATGTTGACACAGCGATGAGCACACATGGCTGTCCCTAAACGACACTCATCAATGTCTAAAAAGAATTCAACACAAAAATACATAAAATGAGGCCACACACTAACAAACTCACATAATCCACTAACTTAGGTTTTGACTTTTTGCCTAATACTGAAAACCCTGGCAAAAGTACATAAGACAAAATGCAAATTTATTTCTAGCAGTAAATTACTGTATATCATATTCTATATTCTTCTTCTTTAAGCAAGTTTGGTAAAAAAAAAAATCCACTGCAAATGTTAGCCTCAAGTTATTCCTCTGGATAGCTATTGCTAAAGACGTGAACATTCTGAACAATGCCAGGCTATCTGAAATTCTTAGATCAGACTCACTCATCTTTGAACATTTGATGTATGTGCTGTATATCTAAAAGTGAATAAGTATTGCTGCTTCATGGGTACAATTTATGTCCTTTGAATTCCTTGAGTATTATCAGCATAGGGTTGAAAGTTCTTCCCATGTTTGCATTGCTTTTCCTCTGAGCACTTCTTATTTCCTACTATATCTCTAAGACATGTGTCTTTTCGATTAATTAGCAACCACAATTTGATCCCCTATGAGAAATTGTGGGTGTTTGTATAAGCATATTGTACAATGTACTGGTGTCCCATATAGGATTGATTCCTACTTCGCACCTGATGCTGCTGCAGTAGGTTCTGCATCCATGAAGTGGATTAAGTAGATCTGAAACTAAATGGATTGGTGGATAAATATCTGGAGGTTTAGGATGTAAAACCATGCTGGCACCTGAATTAAACATGTATTCAGCCAATGAAGTCTATCAGCATACTATAAAAAGCAGTGATGTCTGTGCTTTTCTTCAAAATCCTGTCATTTTAGTGGAAAACTGCACCATCTGGTCAACCCCATAATGGATAGAAAGTAGTGATCCTGCTACTACCAGAAGGGGTCCTACTCCACTGAGTCCTTGAGCAAGGCTCTTAACCTGAAAATTTCTTCAGGGTTATTATATAATGGCTGACCCTGCGCCTGACGCCCAAAGGTCATGCGAAAAGGACAATTACCCCTCAGGATTTATAAAGTATATCAAATCCCCCAAAAAAATCTACATGTAGAGCTAGCCAAAAATGGTTTGTTCTTCTCTGCTGCAAGGATGGCTGCCATTTACAGTACCTTACGACTCAGTCCCTGACTTCTCAGTGTTAAAGACACACGAAGCTCAAGGATTATTGAGTTTTTGAAAAGAAAATAAATGACCAGGATATAATGATTAATGGGTGGTGCAATAGAATTGTCAAAGAAATGGAAGGGTTATAGGCAGGAAGAGCAGAAAATGCCAAATGTCATAAATGAAAAGGGTAAAAAGATTAGTGAAAATTCAAGGACAAAAGCAGGGTCAATACCAAAGAAACCTAAAGCTAACTATGGGTTTTTCTTGTAGAGACTTTTATCCAACGAAGAATATCAAATGTGAAGATCACAGTCAGTTTATATGAAAAGCTACGTGACAAAAAAATGCAACAATCACAATCACGTGACTAACCTGACATGGAAATAGAAAAATAAGAATAAATATGATAAAAACAAATCAAATACTTCAAAAACAACTTGAAAATGGAAAATGAATACAAGATTGGAATCTCTATATCTCTAACATTAGAAACAAAATATACAAACCTTGGAAAAATGTATTAAGTTCAAGAAAACATAAAATATAAACAGAATCAAAACACTCACTTCCTATTTTCCTACCTTCACACTGGCCTCTCTTTCATTCACTAGTTCAGCCCTTGCTAAACCCTTCTTCACAAGTGTTATGATTTTAAGATTTTGGATGCTTATGAAGTAATTTTATTTTTCTTAGTGTTTGAACTTCATTTTGTCATTATGAAAATAGTCTTTCATTTAGTTGGTGACTTGAACATGATGTAATTTTGTGTTTTAGTTTGGGTACTGGTTGATGCCATTTTGTGATTTGTCCCAGTGCAATCACCATACAAACTGGTCACACAGAAGAAGAGTGACATAAGGATAGGGGCTTGGAACGAAAATAAAGCAAGGACCGTAACCGGGAATTCAGAGATCTAAAGAACAAAGCATGTTAAATTAAAGTTGTATAACAATGAACACAGTGGAGGGATACAAACACCAGTGAGGATCAAGAAATGTGGCCAAATGAAAAGGCATAAATTATAGTCAAGAAACAGAAAGTAATTTGTAATTAGGAATCTAAAAAAAGCATCTGTGGGAGAAAACTAAAGACATATTCATTATTCCTCATCTAAGTTTTTGAAAACTCTAACTCAATAAAAGTTTTGTGATCTTCAGGATATATACTTTGGGTTTGTTCTTTCATCTTTTACGTTGTTTTGCATTTTGTGATTTGGTGTTTTGTTTTCTTGACCTCCTCATTTTGACTTTGGCTTGTTTCCTCGACTACTCTTTTGACAGGTGCTTCTCAATACCTCTATTTCCTAGTCCTCTTCCTAAATCACGATATGAACTCTACACACACATTTGAAAATAATTCATATTAATAACTACTTTATAGTCTAAAATAATAGTTGTGCATATTTCACATTTCATTCTACTATTAGCTCCTGAGCATTTACTTGTTGATCACATTTTAGGACAGCCATTTCATTCAGAATGTGTATCTTTACTGGGTTCAATGGAATCTCAAATTGTAGTTGTTAGTTTCATTTAAGTCATGTGTTTTATGAGTCATCATGAACACTATCAAAAACCATTCCTGCATAAAAAGTGACATTGTCAATCAGAGTTTCTGACTTATCAGAGGAGGGTGAATACTCTGGCAATGTGAAGCATTATAAGTTCAAACTGCATACAATATACATTAGGGCAAAACTGAAATCGCTAAGGTGCCAAATTTGTAAGTGGCCAAAAATGTGTTTCTTTGTACTAAAATATGTGAATTAAAATTTTCTAGCATTTGTGGTTTATAGTGTATGTTCCTTGCTTCATAACCAATTCAACAGTGTTAACTATTGTACTTGGACCAGCCTACTTTGTGTGGCACAATCAAAAGATGAGCAGCAGAAGTGGGACAGGACGTCTCATAAAAATAATTTAAAGTTTGTCCAGCCTTCAACAATGATAACAGATGAAAAAGGTTTCATTATGGAACAAATCATAGTAGAGATCTGAAGTTACAGAGTGTGAGACACCAGACACTATAGGAATTAGTTATGGGTCAGTTAAATCTGTACTTCATGAACAATTAAAAATGAAAAATGTGTTACTACTTCACTTGTTTATTCATTTTTATAACACATTATTAAATCTTATTTATGAATAATTTTATTTTTTATTACTTTTACAGTGATGCCATTTTAGCATTTTGTTTACTTGTTTTCATGGGATTCACCATTTTGTGTATTTATTTTTTTTTTAGTTGCCATACTTTGCCAGGTGCGTGACGCATAAACTGTAGGGCTTGATTTATAATGATCACTGTATTAAAGATGGTGGTGCATATTACTGAGCATCTGATCTTAATATAAGGAAGGATTTAGTGGGCGACTTGTGCTCGAACACACAAACAAAAAATGTATGTTTTGATTCTGTTTTCAATTAAATTTTTCCCTTACATTTAGAGTTTAGTGTGGCCCCTTGTGCTTTGGTAACTAGTACAATCCTTAATATATTAATATAATAACCTTTGAAAGCAACTTGTATGTTCTCATGCCAAGCACTAAAATAAAGACCTGCTTAGTCTCCGCCACACTACTTATACAAAGTGTTTAAGAAGTCTTGTATCTTAATTCTCTTCAACTACAACAAACATGAGAAATGTCTGTGCATTTTTAGTGCTCACAATGTTGACTACTGAAATGAAACATGACTGCATTCAATATTCTAAAAAGAATCTGGACGTAAAGACTGGAAATATTTAAGAAGCATTACATAGCTGGGAATGAAACTCAGATACTTCACTATGAGCCAGAATCTAAAACACAGTTGAAAAAATGGAACTAAGGTGATTCTCTAAAAATAAAAAAGATCATGCCAAAGCAAGCAAGGTAATGTCAACAATTTCTTACAGTGTTGAGGCAGTGTTCTCCCTAGCGTCTTTTAATTTAGTTGAGCACCCGGTTGTCATCTCACATGACATTGCAGACACAGGCAGATCTAATGATCTGCAGAGATGGCAAGGGATGAGCGGGCGGGTGGGCCAATATTGCTAAAGCTAATAGCGGGGACGAGGCGGAGCAGAGTTCACCAGCAAAAAGTATGGGGAGTTGGGGTTTCGAGAGCGGGCTGTACATGGTAATAGCGGGGGTGTAGCAGCTTAATACAGTAGCAAGGAGTATGGAGAGGTGGGCGGGCGGGCGAGAGGGGGCTGTAAATGCTAATAGCGGGAGTGAAGCGGCAATTCAAATGCAAAAAGTGTGCAGAAACCCTTGCAGCACACACTGTGTCCTGAGCAAAAGTTTTGTCACTGAACTGCTAAGGGTTTTGTACGGAAACGTATTAGGGCCATGGTGAAGAAAAAAAATACAAAGTGAAGAAAAAAGACTATATGTCGAGAATAAAGTCGAGATGTTGACTTTATTCTCGACATTTCCACTTTAATCTTGACGCTTATGACGAGAATAAAGTCGACATGTTGCTACATAACTTATGACGGGGTTTGAGAAAATCTAGTAAATTAAACATTCATTTTAATATGAAGTTTAGTTTATGATGTTCTACTTTAATGACAAACTACGAGAATAAAGTCAACATGTCGAATTTAATCTCAAGATAAATGGTGAGAATAAAGTAGAAATGTCGAGAATAAAGTGGAAATGTCAAGAATGCATACCTGCCGTAGTGCAAGTGTGACTTGAATATCCAACAGGCTCTCCCTTTCCCACTCAAAAGTCTTATTCATAGGTACTTTCAATTTTTTTCAAACGTTTTACCAACATGAGTAAAAGAAGTGTTCGGAAAACAACACTGCCCAGTTATTTCAGAAAAGAGACGTCACAAACTAATGAAGGTGTGGCGTCAACTCCTCATGTGGCAATTTCAGACAAAGACATTGCAGAGGCTGGTCCTTCAGGGGAAACCTCTCCAGCACACATGCTGCCAATTTATAAATCTAAGCACCGCTTATCAGGCATAAACAAACAATGGTTTAAAGATTTTGATTGGCTAATGGTCAAAGAAAATGTTATGTGGTGCTCATTGTGCATGAAATACTCAAACAAACACCCCCCAAGGAGGGGTTACTTTGGGTAAACGTGCCATACACAAGAATTCGAAAAGAAAGCTTGTTGGACCATGAAAAAAGTAAAATGCACATTGAGTCTTCTGCTGACCTTTTAGGAAAGCGTATACTAGAGCAAACTGGAATCGGTCAAATTGAAAAATCTGTATCTGTGTTAAATAACTTACAAAGAGATGCCTTTGTGGGAGCTTTAAGATCCATGCATTGTTTGGCAAAAAATGAGTTGCCACATACAACGTTGTTTGAAAAGCTGTTGGAACACTGTAAAGAAATAGGTTGTTCCTTTTATAACATCTCAATATTGATAAAAATGCACATTACACCTCTGAAAGAATAATGCAAGAGCTGCTGGATGTCTTAGCATCAGAAATAAAATCTAACATACTGAAAAATATACTCGCAGAAAAGTTTTTCAGTATTCTGTGTGATGAAACCACAGATATCTCAGATGTAAAACAATTAATTATTTACATTAAATATGTTTGCCAGGTAACTAAAGAGGTCAGAATTAGTTTTGTATCAACCCGCAATATGATTGATCACGGGGAAGACATGCCCCACAGGTGAAGAAAAATAAAAGTCTTTTGGGTTTGACACATGCCTCAGTGTGAATCTGTGCCGGGTCGGGCGCCTATATAGCGCCTTATTTCAATAAATAAATATATATATATATATATATATATATATATATATATATATATATATATTATGGGGTGTCAAACAGGCAATTACAATGATTTTTGGAATATATAAAGTCAGCGTCAAAATATATAAAATCATTCCTGAATATATACAACGTCAAAGAATGAGTGTATGAAGTCAACGTCGGAATATATAAAGTCATTCCTGAATATATAAATAAAGTTAGCGTCGGAATATATAAAGTCAAAACTACTTGAATATATAAAGTCAGCGTCAGAATATAAAAAGTCATTCCTGATTATATACAACGTCAAAGCATGAGTATATAAAGTCAGCGTCGGAATATATGTCATTCCTGAATATATAAATAAAGTCAGCGTCGGAATATATAAAGTCATTCCTGAATATATAAAGTCAGTGTCAGAATATTTAAAGTCATTCCAGAATATATAAAGTCAGCGTCAGAATATATAAAGTCATTCCTGAATATATAAAGTCAAAACTTGAATATATAAAGTTAGTGTCAAAATATATAGTCATTCCTGAATATATAAAGTCAGAGTTAGAATATATAAAGTCATCCCTGATTATATAAAGTCAGCATCGGAATATATAAATTTAAAGTCAGATTATATTGATATTGATTGAAATGACTCAGGCACATTTTTAGTAAACTCAATGAGTTCCTAATACAACGTAATGAAATAAGTTAACAAAAACGTCTTCAGAAAAATATATATATAAAAAAAACTGTTCAGTTAATTTATTCAAAATGATGTACTGTATGTGCCTGGCATTTTGAACACTATGTTTATTTATTCTTTTTGTATCGGCACATTTTTAGACGAACCTCACAAGGCCGATCGATTCTGAGTGGCTTCTGTCGAAGTTTACCTTTCACTAGTATGAGTGAAATGACAAGCATGGAAATTAGAGAATATTTGATGGAACTACACCATTTTATTTGTGAATTGTCCTAATTTTATATATTTGGGAAAGACTTTATATATTCTGACGCTGACTTTATATATTCAGGAGTGACTTTATATATTCCGCTGCTGACTTTAAATAATCAGGTTTTGGTGTTACATATACAGAACACTGAATTTATATATTCCGAAAATCATTATATTTGCCTGTTTGGCACCCCATAATATATATATATATATATAT
>JANRMT010062854.1:99060710-99112662 GCA_026402145.1 Polypterus bichir lapradei | reverse complement strand
CAGCTGGTGGCCACACCAGATACTGACTGGTACTTTTGATTTTGAGCCTCCCTTCATTCAGGGACACATTGTGAAACATTTTTAGTTTATGTCTTATGGTGTTGACTCTTTTAGTGTTCATACAAATATTTACACATTAAGTCTACTGAAAGTAGAAACAGTTGAAAGTCAGGGGACGTTTCTTTTTTTGCTGAGTATATATATATACATATTTACATATATATGCATATACATATTTAAATATATATATATACATATAAATGCATGTATTTATGTGTACAGGGTGGTCCAGATCTAATTATGCAACTTTTAATGCAATGCAGGAAAACAATACAAGACAAAAGAATTGTTCGAAATATCTTGTAATAAATGAAAATGGACTTACATTGAATTAATTCACTGATTTCACTGCCATCTATCGGCAACAAAAATAATTTTTTATGAATTCTTTGTGTAATAAACTTAATAAGTTATAGCGTAATGAAAATTGTATAATTAGATCTGGACCACCCTATATATGTATACTTTATATATATGTATACATTCCCATAAAAAAACAGGAATCTTTAATATCACATCTCTGGTTTATTGTATTAGGACTGTACTATCATACGTTATCTGTATCTCCATGGATACTGTTTAACATCATACCCTTAGTCTATTCTATCAAACTTGTTCAAGGTTGTAATCTAGGTTTATAGTATTTGGACTGTATTGCCAATAAATATCTCTATTCCTTCTACAACGCTGCATGGGAGGTTGTTTTGTTCTGGATGTGCTCTGTCTGTGGGCATGTCAGAGGATTGGGACTTCGTGAAGTGTGGGCTAAATTGGGGGGGGGGCAGGAGGGTCTGGGGAAGGAGAGAAACAGAACAAGCTATTTCTGATCTATCCTCTTCATCAGTGAACTTTGTGAGCTGGAATGTCAAAGGTCTTAATCATGAATTAAAGAGGAAGAAAGCATTCTCTCACCTTACAGGTATAAACAACAAGATAGAATTTTTTCAGGAGACTCACTTAATCAGCAAGGATCAGTTTGGGTTGCGAAGGGACTGGACCTGCCAAATATTCCATTCCATTTATGCAAAAAAAACTAGAGGCATGGGAATCTTAATTCAAAGAACAATTTCATTTGAAGTATCAGATGTAGTATCTGATCCTGAAGGGCAATATGTGATGGTGATGGGCAATTTATTTAGTTGTAAAGTGATTTTGATAAATATCGATGCACCCAATGAGGATGATAGAGATTTTATCCAAAATGTATTTGCATCGATTTCTAACTTGAATACTCACAAAATTATAATATCCGGAAACTGTAATTATGTTTTAAATTCAGACCTGGATAGGTCTTCAGCTACAGGGGTGACAACATCAAACACTGCAAAAATGATCAAACAGTTTTTAATTGATCATAACTTATCAGACCCATTGAGATTTATAAATACATACTTAACAGCATATTCATTGTTCTCACCAGTACATCGTTGTTACTCAAGAACTGATTATTTCCTTATAGATAACAATTTCTTGCCCACGATCAAATCTTGTAGATAAGACTCTATTGTTATCCTCAACCATGCCCCTTTGATCATGGAGCTCACATCACTATGCCCCACATACTCATCTCACAGCTGGTGTCTTAACCCCCTGTCATTAGCTGACGAGAACTGTGCAGAATTTATATATATAAGCAAATTATTTTCTGGTTTCTGCAGGAATACTCTAGGAAACTCTGAAGGCATTTTTAAGAGGACAGATTGTCTCATTTCTCTCCCACAAAAATGAATCAGAAACCAAGAAGGCATCAGATCAGTGAAGTTACCAGAATAGATCAAGAACATGCCAAGTCTCCAAATGAGGCACTTTTTAGGAAAATAAGGGCTTTTCAATCAGAACTCAACCTTTTGACAACAAAAGAAATAGAACAACTCATTTTTAAATTGCGACATCATTACTATGAACACAGAGAGAAAGATAAGATCTTAGCTCAATAAATCCACAAGCAGGAAGTTTGCAATGCAATATCAGTAATTACCAACACAGATGGAGATAGAATCATTGGCCATAAAAATATAATGCACACGTTTAGAGACTACTATAAGTCCTTATATTCCTCTCAGTTTAAAGAATACAAGACACAATCTAATGTGTTTTTTGATACATTACAGATACCACAACTAGATAATCTCAGTGCAGAGGAATTGGATAAACCTCTGACACTATCAGAAATTATAGACACTATAAACTCATTTCAGAGTGAGAAAATGCCTACCCTGCTGAATATTATAAAAAAAATGTCAATCAAGTTAACTCCCCATTTATTAATAACATTTATGGAAGCCAAAGACAATAAAATTCTACCTCAAACTTTTCGCCAAGCATTAATTACCATTTTTCCTAAGAAAAACAAGGACTCATTACAATATGTGTCATACAGACAAATCTCACTTCTGAATAATGATGTTAAGATACTCTCCAAAGACCTAGCTAGAAGGACTGACAAAGTGCTCCCTTCAGTAATATCATAAGACCAAACCAGATTTATTAAAAGTAGACATTTGGCTTTTAATATTCAATGTCTATTTAATGTAATATACTCATTCACGAAGTCTAACATTCCAGAGATCTTATTATCTTTGAATGCAGAAAAACATTTGATATTTTGAATGGGATTACCTATTCACTACTTTGCATAAATTTGGGTTTGGCCCTAACATATGAACATGGATCAAACTACTGTATACCAGTTCAGAAGTTTAAGTTTGTATTAACAACATTATTTCAGACTGCTTCAAACTAGAATGTGGTACTAGACAAGGTTGCCCCTTGTCACCAATGCTATTTGCAATCGCCATTGAGCCATTGGCTGTTCATTTTTGAAATGTATCAGAGATAAAAGGTATTTTTATAAAATTCAGTGCCTGCAACCCTAACTGAACTACCAGAATTTCAAAAGATATCTGGACTCAAAATTAATTTGATCAAAGGTGTGCTTTTTCCAGTGAATTGTCTAGCAAACAGCACTATATTAGACATATTCCCTTTTATCATTGCAGATCAGTTTAAATATCTAGGGGTTAACATCACAAGTAAATATAAAGATCTTTCTCAACAAAATTGTGCTGATTGCATGGACAAAATTAAACAAGATGTGCATAGATGGTTTACCCTCCATCTTACTTTAGCAGGGAGAATTAACATTATCAAGATGAATATCCACTGGAAGCTTCTATTTCTATCTCTAAACATCCTTATATATATATACTAGCAAAATACCCGCGCTTCGCAGCGGCGAAGTACTGCCTTAAAATTTTTATTAAGAAGAAAATTAAACCTTTTTAAACTGAGGGAAAATATACCAATAATTATTTGTTAAGGATCTCTTTGTATGCCACGTTGTCAGTTCGGCTCTCCAGCTGTAATATGACCAAGCTGTAGCTGTGCGCTGAGCTTACTCTTGAGCATGCAACGTACAGTTGGCCATGTGAACAGTAATCTTGTTTCAAATCTCACAGCTTGGATTGCTGCTGTCATAATCGGTTTGAGTTTCATGGTTTGTTTCAATTACGACAGTATTTCTAGGACTTGTGTTGAAGAGACATTCGGCATCTGTCAAGCGTTGTAAGTATACAACCAGTTTCAATGATAACTTCACATCCAGCTTTTGAGAGTTTAAACATTTCTAAACATCAAAGTGTCCACTACTGAAATCGTCACCTGTGAATCTAAGATGTTTAAGAGGCATTGGCGGTTGTCCAAAGGTGTAAAATATTTGGCCATTTCGGTACACTTAAGCATTTCACTCTTCTAGTGCTCCTGTGTAGTATAATTATCTCCTGTACCGTTATCAGTCCACACCTTGAACCTGTCCCAGTCATTCAATACATAAGAAGCAATGTTGCTCCGGATATCAAGAGTGATCCTGATATGGCCGTGCAATATGTAACAAAGAGAATGGAAAAGGCAGGTGCCATCTCCGGGCATGGAAACCACTTGGTAAGTGACAGTTCTTTGATCGATGGTGATCACCTCGATAGACATGTTAATGGGGGTACGGTTGGAATGATAAAGGAAATGGGTACCTGAACAATGTAAAGTAAGTCTAAAATACTTACACAATAACTATAATCGTAATAAATGAACAATAAAACAGCGGAGAAGCCGTGGATTAAATAAAAAGGCTGTAGTTATCAGAAGGGAGACGTGAATACCGTGGTGAAGCAAGGAAGGGAATGTAGAGACTGGAGTGACAGACGGCCTTATATGGGCAGGCAGCCAACAACGTGGGAGGAGTTGGGATGGGGGACCCAACGCTGCCTCACACGGTGACCGAGCTGCAGGCTATGGACGTATATATGTACGTAAGTAGGATTCAGTTAGCGTTGGGAACCCACATACCAAATTTCTTGAAGATGGACCCATAAGTAACAAAGACCGTTGAAAAGTTCAATATGACGGCCGACAGTGGCATCATATCACCGAAATAAGTACCAAATTTCAGCCTTCTACCTACATGGGAAGTTGGAGAATTAGTGACATTGGAAAGTTCAATATGGCGGCTGACAGTGGCATCACACCACTGAAATAAATACGTACATTGGTTTCGGTTAGTGCAGGGAAGCCGCCTACCAAATTTCGTGAAAATGGGGCCATGAATAAGAAAGTTCAACATGGTGGACGTTGTTGACTGTTATGACCGTTACGCGTAGAATTTCGAAATGAAACCTGCTTAACTTTTGTAAATAAGCTGTAAGGAATGAGCCTGCCAAATTTCAGCCTTCTACCTACATGGGAAGTTGGAGAATTAGTGATGTTGGAAACTTCAATATGGCAGCTGACAGTGGCATCATACCACTGAAATAAGTACGTACATCGGTTTTGGTTAGCGCAGGGAAGCCACCTACCAAATTTCGTGAAGATGGGGCCATAAATAAGAAAGTTGAACATGGCGAACATTGTCAACCGTTATGACCGTTATGCGTAGAATTTCGAAATGAAACCTGCTTAACTTTTGTAAGTAAGCTGTAAGGAATGAGCCTGCCAAATTTCAGCCTTTTACCTACACGGGAAGCTGGAGAATTAGTGACGTTGGAAAGTTCAATATGGCGGCTGACAGTGGCGTCATACCACCGAAATAAGTATGTAGATTGGTTTTGGTTAACGTAGGGAAGCCACCTACCAAATTTCTTGAAGATGGGGTCAGCCTTCTACCTACACGGGAAGTTGGAAAATTAGTGACATTGGAAAGTTCAATATGGCGGCCGATAGTGGCGTCATACCATCGAAATAAGTACATACATCGGTTTCGGTTAGCGCAGGGAATCCGCCTACCAAATTTCGTGAAGATGGGGCCATAAATAAGAAAGTTCAACATGGCGGACGTTGTCGACCGTTATGACCGTTATGCGTAGAATTTTGAAATGAAACCTGCTTAACTTTTGTAAGTAAGCTGTAAGGAATGACCCTGCCAAATTTCAGCCTTCTACCTACACGGGAAGATGGAGAATTAGTGATGAGTGAGTGAGTGAGTGAGTGAGCGAGTGAGTCAGTGAGGGCTTTGCCTTTTATTAGTATAGATTAGCAAATCTTTTTTTAAGAAATGAGATTCAATCATAACCTCATTTATTTGAAATTTGAAATATCCACGCATCCAAACGGCAACTCTACAATGACCTAAATCAGAAGGCAGCATGGCTCTACTTTATTTTCACTTTTATTACTGGGTGGCAAACATACAAGCTATAAAAACCTGGACACTGAACAAATAGATGAACACACACAAGCTTGGTGTGCCGAACAAATGAAATCCTGAAGTACTTCTTTATATTTCTTGCTTTGTACACCAGTAAATACAAGGTATTGTCAATATATTAACAACCCAATTGTCCTTCATTCATTCAGAATATGCAATGTAGGAAGCACTTCAAGTTAGAAAATATTTTATCTGTGGCACCTTTACATAATAACAAGCTTTTTCCACCCTCTCAAACTTACAGTTTTTAATGTTTGGAAAACATATGGGATTAAATCATTTAGAGATTTGCATATAAATAATGTCTTTGTATCCTATGAACAATTACACTCTAAATGTACTTTTCAATCAATACAATTTTTCCACTATCTTCAAATTAGAAACTTTGCTAAACAAACTCTGCCCAATTTTCCTCACTTCCCACCTATTTCTATTCCAGAAGAGATATTGATCGGTCTTGAAGACTCAAACAACATTTCTATAATTTATAAAACCATTTTAAAGTCCCTTCCATTTAAAGATCATGAAGTACAGTGGGGAAAGGATCTTTAACTCAACATTTCAGAAAAGGAGTGGAAGGAAGCCATGCACAGAATTCAGTCTAGCTCCATGTACACATTCAATTATGGAACATACATTTTTTTATCAAGCACATCTATGTCAGTTAAAATTGTGCAAAATGTTACCAAGGCAAGATCCAACCTGTGAATGTTGCAATCGAGCTCTAGCCTCACTAGGCTACATGTTTTGGGCATGTACCAAATTAACATCATTCTAGAAGAAACTTTTTAAATGCCTATCAGACAGCATTGGTGTCACAATCACTCCTAACCCATTAACAGCTGTGTTTGTTGTACTCCCAGATGAATATAAAAGGGAGAAGGACAAACAAAGTGTAATTGCCTTTATTTCACTTTTAGCACAAAGCCAAATTAAATGAATTGTGATTCAATGTTGTATAACAAAAAAAATACAAATGTTAAGTTTAATTTTAATAAGGTAAATTTTGAGTAGATATGGCAAAGTGTAAAGCAGATAAACTGGGAAAAACTTTTAAATGTAGAAACAGTTGAGAAGCAGTGGAATAGGTTGAAAAATATTTTACATATGATACAGGACAGGTAGATGGCAAAATTTTGAATTAGCAAGAAACTAGAAAAGCTCCAAAGTGGGTCAATAAAGAGTTGAAAAAGAAGATGCAATGGAACAAAAGGCGGTTAAGGCGTATATGACAGATAACTTCAGTGCAAATTGTAGGAAGTTTGAGAGAAGTGGAATGTTGCAGAGAAGGTGAAAGATGATCTAAACAGATTCTTTCGGTATTTTAATGGTAAAGAACAGTCAAGGAGGTGGTGAATTGAATCAGGAATGGTAAAGGGCAATTCAAATTAACAGACAGTATATAATGTCATCACACGTGACGATGTGGATAACCTCCAAGTGGTAAAAAGGCCTACTAAGGAGGTACCGAGTGATTTGGAAAATGCAGAGGGAGAAGTACAGCTATAGGCTGAAATAGGCTGAAATCCAACAAATCACTAAGACCAGATAATATTTACCCTCAAGTTCTTAAGGAGGTTAGCAAGTACATATATAAACCCTTGACTTATGTTTTTAGAAAGTCACTGCACACTGGGGAAATTCTGAAGGACTTGAAAATGGAAAATATTATCCCATTATATACAAAGGGTGACTGGGCATATCTAAGCAACTATAGGCCAGCAACCTTAATGTGCATCACAGGTAAATTAATTGAAGAAATTATTAAGGAAAAGATTGAGCAACACATGCCAAGAAATGTATTTTTACTGAACATCAGCATGTGTTAAGAAGAGGGATGTTATGTTTTACTTACTATGATGGAATTCTATGAGGAATCAACAAAAGGATATGATCAAAGTGGAGCATATGATATTATTTATTATGACTTTCAGAAAGCATTTGATAAGGTGCAACGTGAGAGGTTGAGCATCAAATTACAAGAAGTGGGAGTTCAGGGCGTAGTGTGTACACAGGAACAGAATTGTCTAAAACACTGGAAGTAGAGGCTTATGATTGAGGAACCTTATCTGAAATTGGTGATGCTAAGAGTGGTGTCTAACAGGGGTCAGGGCCAGGCCTTATTTGGAGTGCTATGTGCAGTTTTGGTCTCCAGTCTCCAGTCTACCAAAAAGACATATAAGTGCTTGGAAAATTCCAGAGAAGAGTGACAAGGCTGTTGCCAGGAATGAATAGGACAAGTTATGAGAGAAGACTAGAAAAGCTGAACCTTTTCAGTTTAAAAAGTTTAAATGAAGTTTAAGAAGTGACATGATTGAAGTGTTTAAAATTATGAAAGAAATTAGCACATTGGATCGGAACAGTTACTTTAAATTAAGTTCAACAAGAACATAGAGACACAGTTGGAAACTTGTTAAGAATAAATTCTGCAGAAGCATTATGAAGTTCTTCTTCAAACAGAGAACCTTAAACACATGGAATATGTTACCACGTAGTTCGGTAGACAGTAGGTGATGGCCTGGGGAGGCATATCCATGGAGGGACCCATTGTCAGACCCTGTGCTGGTGCAGTGGGTCCTGGGTACACTGAAATGGCCAGTCTCATGTGGAGAGAGTATGCAGGCAGTTCCTGGCAGATGAAGGAATTGTTACCCCTAAATCCAATAGAACACCTCTGGGACATTATGTTCCGGTCCATGTGACGCCGCCAGGATGCACCTCAGACTGTCTAGGAGCTTAGTGATTCCCTGGTCCAGATCTGGGTGGAGATCCCCCTGGACACCATTTGTAGTCCCGATGTTGTCAGGCATGCATACAAGCAAGTGGGGGCCATACAAACTACTGAGTATGATTTTGAGTTGCTGCAATGAAATTTCGGCAAAATGGACTTGCCTGCCGCATTATTTTTTCACTTTCATTTTCATGGTGTCTTTGAATTCAGCCCTCTGTAGGTTGATAATTTTCATTTCCATCAAGCGATGTGGCATCCTTTCGTTCCTAACACATTACCCAGTCCATATCAGTACAGATTTCCAGCATGATTTTTTTTCCCATTGAGATCTGATGTGTTTTCAAAGTGTTCCTTTAATTTTTTGTGCAGTTTACAATGGCAGAATTCTGTATAGTGCTACTTTACATAAAGTACAAAATAAATCATATCTATAGAATTTGATTCTGTATTTGTAAAGGCACTGTGTATACTGTAATTACATATAGTATATGGGTTAGAATTTCCTTATAGTCACATGTACAGGGTGCAGAGAAATTCTTACTTGAATGTGCTAATCAATATGCAACATGTGACCACTCTCTGGCACCATGATTGAGGAGAATTATAACTTTATCTAGAAATTTTTTTCATTCCTACCTGAAAAAATAATTAATATATGTAGTATATACTGCTAAACCTATCATTTTTATTCCATGCATACAGTCCAGCCAACCTTTTAGAAAATGCAAATAATGCCTTTCAAAGAATTCACTATGATCATGCACCAGGAGGTCTAACGACAAAAATGGATTTACTTTCACCTTAAAGCAGTTTATTTAAGCTTGGATGTTCTGAACTGTACAGGACAATAATTCTAGCCACATTAGAACTTCAACTTAATACCTAAGAAAGAAATGAATGGAGCTGTAAATAATCAATGGTTTTCACTTATTGCTGACCTGAAGTACTGTTAATAGCAGTAGGATGAACTTCTTTCAGTATGATGTAAAAGACTGAAACTCCAAAACTGAATAGTTTGCTGTTATGGTGGTTTTACAACCTACAGAATCATGGGGTATTGTACCTTTCTTGTATGGATGGATGTCAAATAAACATAACCCAGTACAATCTTTTAAATGCAAAGGTTTGGACAACCCTTCCCAAATTATATATTTTTCAGATGTTGGAAGTAAAAATAGTAAATACAATTCTGACTGCAAACAAACTAAAACAATGGATTTTTTTTGACAATGTTAATTAACAGTTACAATTTGTTTGATTAACTAAAAGAAAAAAATAAGAGCAAACATGGCATTTGCAAAAGTTTGGGAACCCTACTAAGTAAGTACTTAGTAAAACCCCCTATTGCAAAAAGTTCAACTTGCAAACGTTTTTGGTAGCTTGCTATGAGTCTTGGAATGCTTGTTTCAGAATTTTTTCCCCATTCCTCCTTACAGATCACATCCATCTGTGAGATATTCTTGGGCTGTCTTGTGTGCTTAGCAAGTCTTAGATCTGTCCACAGATTTTCAATGATTTTCAAACATAGGAACTAAGAAGCCATTTGCAAAGCCTTCATTTTATGTTTCCTGAGGTACTTCATAGTGGATTCAATGTGTGCTTTGGACCGTTGTCTTGTTGTAGAAGCCATCTTTTTTCATCATCAGTTTCCCAACAGCTATTCAAGGATTTGTTGATTTTAGTACTATCCATTCTTTCCTGTACTTGGATGATTATTGTGCCACTAGTTGGCAGACAACCCCAAAATGTAAGAGATTCTCCCCAGCACTTAAAAGAGGCAAGGTGTTCTTTTCTTCAAATGCTGCCCCTTTTTTTCTCCAAACTAACCTTTTTTGGTTGTGGCCAAAGAGTTTTGTTTTAACTTCATTTGTCCATAGCACTTGATTCCAAAATGAGTAAGACTTATGCAGATATTGTTTTGCATACTTGAGATGTTGTTTAATGTGGTGAGATTACAGCAAAGGCTTCCTGCTAATGGCTGTTACATTACGGCCATGTCCATGTAAGTAACGCTGCACAATGGAGAACAACTATTCCTTTCTCAACTAAAAGTGTCTGCAGGTCCCTATGTGTTCACATGGAGGTTTTGCTTCTCCTTCTTAAATAGAAGTTGTTTTATCTGTTGGTTTTCTTCCATATCTTGTCTTGACCTCCACAGTTCTCCTTAACTACCATTTATTAATGACATTGGAGATTGCTAGATGGAAGAGCTTTGATATATTTTATACCATTCCTTAACATTGTAGGCATTAATCAGTTTAATTTTCAGAGCCCATGGCTGTTAAGTGTTGGAGTCAATGATACAGAGTCGAAGAATTTATTAGGCTCTGGAACTGTTGTCAGCGTCAAAAGGGTGCTTAAATATTTGCAAATACCATATTTTCTCTCATTTTTTAATATTTTACAGTTTGTCAAATAAAACATAACTGTACATTAATGAATAATAAAATGAATAATAAAATGGCATCCTTTTAGTTTAAGGAAAAATTTAATTTAGCATCTTTTTTTTTACTTCAAATGTCAGCACAGTATTCAATTTGGCCAGAGGTGTTGGAAACTTTGCATGGAACTGTATTATTTGTTTTCTGAGGTTCTATTTATCTCTTTTAATGACACGGTGAAGACTAGATGAATGCATAAGTCAAATAAAAGTAATAATTTGTTGGTCCCAGCAAAACATTTAGGTGTTCTTTATAGAATTGAGTGTGCTGAATCCAAATCTGGCAGTGGAATTGCTCTGTCACAACCAGCTTTCGAGAGAGGAAAGTTTAAAATGGAATAAAAAAACAATTTTAAAGATAAAAACTAAATATTTTTAAAATGCACTATTTAGACTTGAAAAAAATATAAATTACACATATAACTGCTTTAAACATATATACTTACAAAAAGCAGTCACTTATCATTTGTTTTTTTAGTTAAAGGCAGGGTCTAGTTCGCTAGTAGGATTTCCCTCCACTTGCTTTAATATTCTTTTACCGTTTGCTTACCTGTTACCTGGTCAAAACAATGGATCGATTAACCCAACCTTATGTATGACTGTAAAAAACATTTAAACCCAAAAACGTCATCTCTTCTGGACAATAAAAAGGCATCTTTCTAAAGTATTAAATATAAATTCCTAGCTATTTTCAAAAAATATGAAGAAAGAAAAAAAACCAATTGAGAGCAAAAAATGTGTATCACATACTCAATTTTGGATTGTTTCCACCTTAACTAATGCTTTTCAGTGCAAAATATACTTCAAATAATATTCTGAATATGAAAAATGCTTATGCCATGATACAAACGTAACCTATTAAAAAAGAAAATTATAAAAAAATCAGCATTATTTTGCAAAATAGCATTTGTTCACTGAATCCAATATCACATGAAAATGGTTAAGGGTAGATAAATTCCAATTGCAAAATGGATTCAACGCACCTAAATCTATAAAGTACTTCCGTTTTTTGTTTGTTTGTTTGAGAGGAGTTTTGTGCAGTCATTTGTTATTATTTAGGCTGTGCTATGTAAAACCACAGAACAACACTTATTTTTTCCTGTTTATTATTTGGTATGCTTCTACTTTAATTTTCCATGATACCGTTAATCTGTTTGATATGTTTTATTTAGAAAAATCAACTTAAAACTAAAGGGGAATTGAGTAGCATCATGCTAATTTGGTCTAAGCTTATAGAAACTGTTTTACAGGTTAGCATGTCCACCTTTTTCCCAGTTTGGTTGTACCTCACATCAGTATTTCTTAGGATGGGGACCCAATATTGGCTCATTCAAAAACAACCAACCCAGAGAAATTAGATGGTGTTATGTCTAGATTGTTAAAAATTTCCTGAAAGAAGTTAAGTTGCTATTTTACATGATTTATGAGATGTGCTCGGTGGGCAAATGCCAAGCTGAATAGACTCAAGCATTTCAACAAATTGGATTGAATTGAATTGAAACATTAAGCCTGCCTAGACACACACAAATCCAGCATCAAGTAACTACATGTTAGTAATAGGGATGTTAAAATCCAAGAAATTTGCTAAACATTTTATATGAGGAATCAGATCTATGTAAATGTTTACACACAAATCTGAACGTATTAATGTCAAATTGCAGTAATTCAAAATAGGCAAATTCAATTTAAAAAAAAAAAAAGATCTAAGCACTGGAATGTCACATGGATCACACTGCACCTCTAGAATGTTTGCTACAATATCACACAGGCTTCACAATTTATTACATGATTTATGACTATGTGGATGAATGGTACTTAAACATTGGGAGCTGGGGTTTCAGATGTGTAACTTGCATTCTGCTGTTTGCTATTAAGATGCCTGCCTGTTTTTCCCATTCTTATTGCTTCTCACTGTACACTCTGTAACAAAAAATGCCAAGAAGTATGTGACCAGTGTAGGGAAAGACTACACTTACAAATTATGATCACGCCTTTTATAAGGGATTCTACATATTCTGAAAAATAGGTACACTCCTTCAAACCACTACAATGTATTTAAAACAACAGTCTGCAAAATATGAAAGTGACAATTCAAATTACTTTATAAAAGAAAGCTAAAACACTAAAACAACACAAAAAGCACACAATTGAGGTTGCTGCTTCAGTAGGACGAAATAGACAAAATTGTAAGAGCCAAAAAATGTCTTATAATTTTCAATTACAATGGCTAAAATATATAAAAACATATTGCTCTGCTCACAACAAGCCCACCAATGCCCCTGTAAACAGCTGCAAGTAACACCATCAATGCTTATAATGGTCAAAGTAGCATGTGCTCACTGAGAACTGTTTTAAATGATAATACACATTGTCTATTGTACTCACTATAGTGGGCCAAGAAATTGAGAAAGTTATGACATTCCTTTTCTTAGTCTGAATAGTCATATTACATGCTCCAGTATCTCTGTCTCACTAAAGTACACTTTTTCTGTATTTTGCTTGCTTGCTGCTTGGCTATAACCTCATTGCTGATTACTTCTCTGTGTTATGAAAGGTGCAAATGCCAATTTGGGAACACTTAGTGTATTACTAAGTTCTGATTATCATTAGATTATCAATGAAGAAGGCTTCCAAAACACATTTTACTTTGTTCTGTCTGAGGTTGCTTTGTTGCACTTGATTTGATTTAGTTGTGCAAATATGATTTATGGAATTGACCCTTAATTTGACAAGGAGGCTGTGCTGAAATTTTGTTTCCTCTGTAAAGTGCATTGTGATTGGGGATAGGGGTAGGAGGGAATTGGGCTAGGTATTTTTCAACCTTAAATCTGCTAAATGTTTAAAACACCTTTAATTCACATCTGTACTTTGTACCCGATGGTATGTACCATTCTCAGGATGTGTATCACCTCACCTTACTCGGATAAACTGTGCCATCAATTTTCTGGGCCTCCTAGTTACAGTATAAGAGATTAAATGTCCCTTGGTAGTGCAGTTCCTTTTTCACTAGTGTGACATTATGCGTTGTTACACTGGCTGTACCCCTGACCTGTGATCATACTGGACCCTGCCTCTGCCTGAGCCACCCTTTTTTGCGTATAAAACCCTTAATTACTATAATAGCAAATTTAGTTTTACTATAGTAAATTTAATAAAACTTTAATTAGGTTGCGGTGGGCTGGGGCCCTGCCCAGGGTTTGTTCCTGCCTTGCGTCCTGTGTTGGCTGGGATTGGCTCCAGCAGACCCCCGTGACCCTGTGTTAGGATGTAGCGGGTTGGATAATGACTGACTGACTGACTTTAATTAGAAATATATAGAAACAGAAAGTGTTAACTTGTTTGAAATTGACTGTAAATGATGGCTAAAGCATATAAAGCAATTATGATAATACAGGCTGGTAGCCTACGCAAAATAGATTCTTATCTTATGTCCAGTGCTCCAAACTGGAGCACCCTACAATCTTATTTTATAAAAATCAGATTAAAAAACTAAAACGGGAATCATTTCTTCATTGATGCGAAGGAAGCTCCCATCTAACTCATTTTGATATAGAGTTTTGAATTGATACTGCTTTAAAATGTAAACGTGAAAAGTGCTGTACAGAATATTATTGCTAACAGTTTGCAAGTACATTATAATGCTAATAATAATAAAAGAAGAGCATGTGTATAACTCCCCCAATATTCTTTCCTTCCTTATTATCCAAACTGAAATATTGAGGAGCTGATGTAGTAAGTCAGAACTAAGCATACTGAGCCCTTTAAACAAGGAGCTGGTGACAAAGCCTGGCTGTTAAGAGAGCAATTCTCAGTCCAACTAATGAGCTAAGCAGACTGCCATTGGCAGAATCCTTAGATTTACTGTTATTTTCATTTCAGTACATCTGTCAGTTTTAATGTAAAGGGTTCAGCAAGCGATCACTGATTTAAGTGCAGACTTCACTAATACATCAAGCAGCTAAAGGTCACTGCAATGATTTACTGATAATATCAAGTACAATATTGTGTGTCTGGGGCAAAATCAAGGAAATGAGCTGAAATAAATAATAAAAAAAACAATTGTTTAAAAATGCCCAAATGTTTCTTTTGGCAAAGAACTCTTTACTAGGTATAAGCGGAATAACATGAACCTCCCAATGCTGTAAATTGAACATTTGACCTAAGAAACCACAGTTGTGTTAGCTGAATGATAAAAGCATCAGAAAGGCTCATTAACTCCTGGCACACATTTTGCTTTCAACCAGAAGTGTAGATTAGGCTCTTTTTCACAGCCTTGCCATATTGGCCTTTTCAAGTATAGATTCTTCATAAAGACAGCCTTCACCTGATAGCCTATAGCTAACACTGAATATATTGACCACTTGTTAAGTGTCAACTTTAAATATTTTATTTTGTATTTGAATTACTTGACGACCAAAAGAAATTCAATAATGTATCTTGCCAGGAGAGACAGGTTACTGACCCGGCATTTGTGCATTTGCCTAATATTTTTAAAATGGAAGGAAAAAAGCATACGACTGAAAAAAAAATTATGCTGGAGAATAATGCACCAATATTTTAAAAAATATCAGTCCCTACATGAATAAATTATATTTATAAGGCAAGTTCATTATTTTCTGAACAGTTTCACATTTTCAAATAAAGTAATATTTCTTTTGTTCATTATAAAAATAATCTGCTGATGTTATGTGTATGTATTCATATGCACAGAAGTAAATTAGAGGGACTGTATATTAAACTATTATCAGAAGCATAACATCCTCAAAAACTACTTAATCCAATTCAAGGATAAGTGGTACCAAAGTCTGTCCCATCAGTGCATCACACAGCCTTTTCATGCACATACCCACAATCACACTCACATTAGTCCAATTTGGAATGCTTATCTTTAGGAATGTGGGAAAAATAGGTGAACCTGGAGGAAAATGCACAAGGACAGAGGCAATATGCAAACTCCATACCAAAATCAGACAAGTGTGAGATTTAAACCAAGGATACTGGATCCATGTGGCAGCAAAGTTAACCTCTATGTCATCATGCCTCCTTTAATACCAGAACCTAATGTACTCCTAATGAACCTAATGAACATCATAATGCCACAGTGAACGAGTCAACTAAACCTAAAATGGAGTCCAGGTCAAACCATGACATAAAAACAATTATAAATATGTGCTCTCTTCTAAGACAAAAACTCAAGGATAAGCAATCTCTCAGGTAAGAAAAGGTCATGCTAGTTGCTTACTCTCCACCATGAATATAATCAACTTTTGGATGGAATCCTAAAGCAGGACTTAAATGTCTTTATCACATTGAAAATAAGAATGTTTTATGATATCTTAAAAATGAAATAAAAAGAAGCCAACACTAAATCAGCAATGGCGGTACATTAGCTTAGAGTCGTTAGGCATTTTAGAATGGTGAGGTACTTCAGAACACAGCTCTCGTAGGTCATGAGTTTTGCTAACAGCAACTTCTTTTTTTTAAACTAGGGGGCTTCGCCCCCTGCTCGTTTCGCTCACCAACCCCTGTTTTTGTTTTTCTGGATACACACTTTTAAGATTTTTTTTTCTTTGAATTGTTGCTATTTCATTAGATTCACTTTTATTTCAGAACTTCTGTAAAAACAATATTTGGAACCTATCGAGTCCCAATGTTCTGAATCTTTTAAATGAGCTCCGTGAGAAGTGTTTAATGACTTTGTACCATAATTCAGGATAGGTTTCTCTGTTTGGAATTTCAGCCTTTAAGCCTTAAAATATTTACATACTTCTGACATATCACCTTTGTCCATATATTAGATCTCTATTCGCCTTTTCGTTATTTCTCCAAGTAATAATTTCTCTTTGTTTGCGCTAATGCGATGTTTACTTTCTTTGTTTTGACACTGTCGTTTTTTTTCTGCTTTCATATTCTGTATCTTGCTCTGCATGTGTTTCGTGCCTACGTTTTTTTCTGAGTCTATTGAATTCCAGTTTTCATTATCTCTAACCTGCTCTGCATGTGTTTGGCCCCCTTGTTTTTTAATCTTTTTATGACGGTTTACTTTGTTTTCTACTCTGTCTTTTATTTCTGACCTCGCTTTATCCTGCTTTTTTTTTTAATGACACCTGGTCCGTAGTGATTATTTTCCCTTTTTTGAGTAATAATTTCTGTTTGTTTGTGCTCCTGTGATCTTTACTTTCTTTTTTTTATACTTTCAAATTTTCCTACTTTCATATTCTTTAACTTTCCCCACATGTGCATTGCGCCAACTTTTTTTTTTTTTTTGAGCCTTTTGAATTCCACTGCTTTCATAATCCCTAACCTGCTCTGCATGTGTATAGCGCCAACGTCCGGATTGGACGTGCCTTTTTTCAGTTCCACTTGTTCCGGGCTGATAATTACTTATCATTACTTTCATAATCTCTAACCTGCTCTGCATGTGTATAGCACCAACGTCCGGATTGGACATGCTTTTTTTTCAATTCCACTTGTTCCGGGCTGATAATTACTTTCCTTATTTTCTGAATTTGCACCTAGATTATTCTTTTTCTTTTTTGTCTCTCCAACACTTTTCAGTCTCTTTTCTCCATGCTCCTTTTTTCTTCGCTTAGTCGTCTACGCTTCATTTATAACGTATTGTCCTTATACGCTTTATATGCGCTGAGAGCCCTGGATCTGTGTGTGCTCAAAGACAAAACATGACTGATTGTGTTGCTGGCTGCCCTTGCTCTTATTTATTTGTAAGTAGGGCGTGTCTTGCAAGAATCTCATGTTCTACGTCATCGCGAGACGGTCCTGGGTCAATCTCTTGGCACAAAGTCTCATGTTTAAGGTCCCCGTGAGACGCTCAGTGGTCAATCTCTCTAGTCTCGTGGGTCTTTTAAGTGTCTTTTGTGATCTTAACGTGAAGATCACATCTCGTCGACCTACTCTTTCTCTCCAGGACTTTTTTTTATAATAGAGAGATGATGATAATGTTGTCCTAATCTGTATGTGACTCTTTCATCACACACTTGAGCAATTCGCTGCCTGCCGAGTATAAAACAGCTGTGATGAGGATCAGGATCTCAAAGTCTGAGGAAATGGTTCTCTCTCAGAAAAGAGTGGATTGCTCTCCCTACATAAGAGGGGAAAATAACTGCCCCTTATGGAGAGGTTCAAGTATCTTGGGATGCTGTTTACAATTGATAGAAAACAGGACAGTGAAATCAACAAGTGGATTAGAGTGGCGTTAGCTGATCCATTGATGCTGTACAGGTCTGTGGTGATGAAGCAGGAGCTGAGTCTAAAGACAAACCTCTTGGTTTATCATTCAATCTGCATCTCTGTCTTCACCTATGGTCATGAGCTGTGAGTAGTGACTGAAAGAGTGAGATTACAAGTATAAGTGCAGGGTAGATGAGCTGACACTCTGTGATAAGGTGAGAAGCTCAGTGAATTGGGAGAGTCTCAGAGTAGAATCATTGCTTATTCAAACCAAGAGAAGCCAGTTGAGGTGGTTTGTTCATGTTGCAACGATGCCCCTCAGGTGACTCCCCCTAGAGCTGCTCAAGGTACATCCCACTGGGTGGAGACCCTTCAGCAGACCCAGAATATTCTGTGGGGAATATATTTTGGGAATGCCAAGGAATTCCCCAATAAGAGCTGGAATCTTTTGTTGGAAAGTCCTGACTGATCTGCTTCGGCTGCTGCCACCATGACTCTCACCAGTAAAAAAACATGCCCTAGGAAGCACCAGTGTCCCATCCAGGGTTGGTTTCTATATTACCTTGATGCATCTGAGACAGGGTTCTACCTTTTGTGACTAAAAATTGAATTAAGCAGGATGGACAGTAATGATTTTCGGGTGGTTTTCTTCAGCTTTTCTCTTATTTAGCTTTTTCTGCTTTTGAATTTATACAACTTTGTTTATTGTCATCACTTTATTTGTGATTATATATCTGTTTATATTTATTGAAATATATTCTACTATATTTTTTGTTTATTGAGCTTGCAGTGATGCAGAATAAAGTTAATATTATAGCATGTTTTCGGCCATCTATTCACCTGAAGTACCTTTTTTTGCTATAGGCTAGGAGAGTTAGAGTCTATCCTTAATGACTGGGCACAAGTCCAGATCCAACACCAAATAGGAATCCAGTTTATCTGAGTGCACAATAACGCACATAACAATACTTCTCATATGGGACTAATGTGTAAGTACATCTAAGGATTGTGGGAAGAAAACTGGAATGACCAATAAAATATCTAAACTCATGGTGATTATCCAAATAGTACAAAGAAAGTGACCAAGTTGAGATTCAAAAACAGCCTCCTGAAGCTGTGCCACCCAAGAGTAATATGGTGTATATTTTTCAGCAAAACCATTTTAACAAATACAGCATCAGCCAACTGTTTTGTTTCAGAGAAGGAAAGTGTTTTATCAATAAGACAGTCATCATAAACAAATTATTTCAGTCATTGGAGAGATAAGATAGGAACCTAAAAATAGTTAAGTCATTTGCCTACTTACTGATACATGTTCTTCCATCAGTATGTAGTCGGTAGCCCACGTCACATTCGCAATGGAATGACTCCGCTGTGTTAATGCAGGCCTGTTGACAACCTCCGTTTACGATAGCACATTCATTGACATCTACATAGGAAACAAAAGAAAAAATTCTTGTAACATATTTGCAGGTTGGAATGTTGTTGAATTATTGTGAGTTGGCAAGATGGTGTCCAGAGAGGTTTAAAACAAGCTCCGTGGAATTTTCAGCGAACAGATAGGGGAAATGCTCATCATACATCAAATGAAAAGGAAACTACATATGGAATATCCTTCCTCCTATCTGGCAAAAGTTCAAAAACAGCTGGAATCTTGAATTTTTCTCTTTTATTTCTTTGCCCATAGCTTTTTTTATTAAAACCATCAACATAATTATAAGGTGGCAGGGAGCTGCTGTTAGTTATAGCAGCAGAAACTGTAAGGAACAAACTATTCCTGGACTGGATGCCAGTTTACCACATATAATATGCTGGCTTATTCAAGGTCAGCTAAAATGACTTATATATTTTTGGAACTGGAATACCTGGAAAAAATATACATAGACTTTATGAAGGTGCAAGATTATATATTTGACAATTTCCAGGTTTAGCAACCAAATCCAGGTCCTTGGTGCTACATAAATAGACTAATTAACCCTTATTATATACCTCTATGGGCACTATTGCTGTTCCATTTAAAAGTCCCCTAATTTACAAATAAACTTAAGTGAACAGCACTAGAAATGAATTTATTTTGGTTGTTTGTGAGGAACAGAAATTTTAATATAACATTCTTAAACTGTTTAATTCATTGCTGATTGTAAGGGGCTGGGGCTTACCCCACCAGCATTGGATACAAAGCAGGAACTAGGCCTGTACAGAGAACCAGTCCACTGCAGGAGCCCACTCATGCACACACCCTTACTTGTATACACATAAGGCCAAATTAAAGTTGGCAATTAAATTAACCTGCCCATCTTTGAGGATGTAAGAGAAAATTTGAGTAACTGGTGGAAAACCAAGAAAGGCAGAGGGAGAATGTGTACAGTACATAGTCCACAGATTTGAACCGAAAATTAAAATGGATTATTGTGAATGAAAGAGACCATTGTTCCTTGAGAATCTTTTCAAGGACAATTAGCTTCATAGGATAGATGGATAGATAGATAATACAACTACTATGCAAAATGGCATAAGTGTCATTTATTATTTTGAAGAAAATTGTAAGCCTACAAAGACACCTTCTAATACTAGAACCACAACAATAAAGCAAGGAGTTAAATATTTTCATATTTGAAAGATGATTGTAATGTTGAATTACTTCTACTTCATTAGAACTCACTCTAATTGATGTTGATGAAATAAAACAATTTAATATAGGATGTAAACAAATAAGAAAGCCTAAATTAACTATGGTGGCAGTAAGCTAATGCTACTCCTTTGTATGGTAAACAATTTTCAAAGATTGTCTCTTAATTGAAACTAACATATAAAATTACTGAAATACTCAGATAAAGGCCTATGGTGTGTTTTTAAATTTAACATTATATTAGTTGCTTAATGCTACAGGTTTGACAAGTTATCAGATTAGCCTGATGGTTTTAGGGACATGAATGAGCCTTGTGAAGTATGCTGTATATGAGTGACTAAAATTTACTTTTGCATGAATCTACATACATTTTTACATAGGTATAGCAATTAGGTTGAACTTAAGGCTTGAATCCTTCCTGAAATTTATTTTTTGACAGTCCCAACAGACTGATAGATGGAATTTTGATTCAGGTACTTTTTCAAATCCTGCCCCATAATATATTCCTGGCTACTTTCTATGAGTTCAAACAAATAAATACAGAGAGGGGTTGTGATGCAAAGTGCTTTTCAATTGTATAGTTAATTACTACCAGACTTTTAATTTTATCTTTAGTTGCTATTTAACTGCCATCATTATTATTTTTATTATGTGTGGTGCTTGTAGCACTAGTATTAGTATTAGTATTACAGGCAACATGGTGGAACAGTGACACATCACTGTGCCTTACCACATCACAGAGTTTAGGAGTAGCCTCCTTGGAGTTATGTGTACCCCCAAAAATAAGCCAAAAGCATTGAATTTTCTTAAAAAATAAAAAATGTTATTTTTTTTTTTACTAGAAACACGTAAACACCAGAACATCAGCATAATCACAGTAGGCAGTGTATATCTATTGTCCACAATTGCACTGATGCAAATTTAGTATAACTATATTCTGTACCACACTATCATCAAAAAATGAAAATCTGTTGAGTCTGGATAATCATGATCAACAGACATCTTTAGACCAGGGTTACACATAACAGGGCAAAGAGAAGGTGCAAGATTGTCAGCAGTGGTATGAAGCCAACACCCAACACAAACATCACTGAAACTTGGTGGGTCTGAATCTATTGAACATGTGTCAGTTTCACTGTCCGTGTTAATGTCTGATAACCAACTCATATCATCATCACTATCACTCGATTCAAGCAATGGTTCAGTTTTAGTTTGTTCTTATGTCTTTTCATTTGCCAATGTGTTTTTGGTTGACGGCTCCATCACACTCATGAATACTGATGGGTTACCATACAGTTGCCATAAAGTGAATGCATAGAAATATTCATGATTTTTTACAGTATGATGTTGTTTCATTCACTTGATGGCAGAAGGATACTGTCCTGAGAGTTTTTCAGGCTTAACACTGTAAAACAGGATCATTACACATCACCTCGAGCCTGATTTGGACCTAACTATCTACGCAGAATTCCACATGCTTAAACCAATAAGATTAATTGCAGTCCCAAGCATGGATACCTTTTATGTGATATCTGCTTCTTTTTTTTATTTCAAAAGTTTGAGCTTACAGACACTAATGTATATGTGTGTATGTGTTTGCTCCGGCCTTGCAAAGGACTGGCATGCCATTTCAAAATAACTTCATGAGTTATATCTATTGCATCCCGGTTTAACTATGTCTCTTTACGATTCATATTGGTATACATTTATTCCAAAATTATACAAATAAATATCACTAATTATTTAAATACATGGATTAAATAAAAGGTTAGCTCCTTTATAAAGTGAAAATTAAAAACTAAATTGAATTTATAAAACAAAATTTTGCTTCCTATCCAGTCTCTCCAGTAATTCACAGCTCTCTTTTAACACTTCCTCTGTGTGTCTTTACCACATTTCCCTAGCACTATAACACTCCCTCTGTGTCTCTTTACCACATTTCCCTAGCACTATTTGTTAGGTGTTAATTGAATGAGCAGACAATTAACTCTGCAGACAATGTCTAGTTTAAACAATAAACACCTTGGACGTGAGCCATTTACAAGTAGTTTTTTGTCCACACTCACTTACAATATGAGCAATAACATCAGTTATTCTAAATGGTTATTATTTTAAAGGAGTTGGTCTGGATCAAGGAGCACTGAGACACCAATGCTTCCTTTCAGTTAAAGAGTACTGGAAGTCAAATGGATGTCCCTTTAGTTCAACAGACTGAAAGGCTCATTTTTCACACAACTCAGGAAAAAAGCCTGAGAGAGTAAGATTGCAGAATTATATGTCAGTGTGGAAATGACTTGCAGAACAGCTCAGAAAACCATGCTTACACTTACTTTAGAGAAAATATTTTCTTAATATCAGAAGTAAACAATAAACCAAACAGCATGGTGGTATAGTGGTTAGTGCTCCTGCCCTGCAATTAAATAAGACTGGGTCTACGTTTTGACCTAAACACTGACTACATGGAGATTGCATGTTCTTTCAATTTGTGAGTGGAAAGTTTTCCTCCAAGTTCTTTTGATGTTCTTTCTATAATCAGATGATACCCAAGTTAGGTTAATTGTTGACTCTAAATTAGCCTTGCACAAGTGAGTGTATATGTGTGTGAATGTGTGCTTAGTGACAGACTGACACTCTAATCAGGTTGGTTCCTGTATTATGCTTGAAGATGCTTACCACAACCATGAACTGAATTAAGCAGACTCTGAAATTGCCTTTAGTATTCATTGAGAAAGGATTGTAAAAGTTTGCAAAATATAAGAGAATGAAGTCATTTACAATTTTAACTGCTTTGTAAGGGTAATTTCAAATGAAATTTAGACTGTATCTGAATTAGTTATGCTATATTACTTTAAAAGTTAAAATTAGGACAAATGCAGGCAAAGTAGATGTAAGAGCCATTTGCCAGTTATTTAAGTTATATTAAATGTTTGCACATATATTAGTGCATAGTCTATGGGAGGTTCTTACCACCCCCACAAGCTAAATTGAATTGGTATTTTCTAACTATTTCTTTTCTCTCTGACTATAGATCAGTCTCAGTTAGTGACCTGCCTAGCCGAGAGTAAGGCATGAAGGGCACACAATTTTAAACCGTGCCTTAACATGTCCTATAGCATGAAAGTTAACATGCTCTATTAAACGTGCAGTGCTGTACTTTTAGAGCTACTGAAGGCTAAGTAAAGTATCTTTAAGTATAGAAACAACTGAAGTTTGACAAGAAAAACAAACTTTAGAGAAGAGATATTTTTCCAATTTTTTCTTTATTCTTGTGTGGACTTTTTGCTTTGAATTTTCACTAAATCTTTTAAAACGAACGTTTGGACTGAGAGATTTCTTTTGTCATGTATTTGACCCGTGCTTGATCCTGCCTTACTCAACAGCAGCTACAGTAGATATCAAACTTGACACTGGTAAAACAGAAGCAGGGCTAAATTGCTCACTAGATTTGTCTTTGGATTAGTAACTGAGCTTTTGCTTTCCCTGCAACAGATAATGTTTAGCCTAGTGATCCTCCAATTTTTGGCTGGATGATCAGTTTTACCTGATTCAAGAGCAGGTGTGTCAGTTAACAGTTAACTTGGGTTCAGACGAAGGAGGTTGTCTTTTACCAATACGCTGGAATTCTTTAAGGAGAAAATAAAAACATACAATCAGATAGGCACATATGATATTATTTATAAGGATTTTCAGAAGGTACCACACGTGGAGATGGGCATGAAACTAAAAGCAGTGGGAGTTCAGGGTGTAGTGAGTAGATGAGTGCAAAATCAACCAAACAAATAATGGGTTATGGTAGGAGGAGCCTTATCAAATTGGGTGATGTTAAAAGTGGTGTCCCTCTGGGTCAGTGCTGAGGCTGCCGCTATTATATGTAAATGATCTAGATAATATAAATAACAAGCTGGTTAAGTTTGCAGAGATAACAAACTAGGTGGAATGACATCTAATCCAGAATCAGTTGAATCATGGCAGAGCAACCTGGACAGAATACAGACTTGGGCATATTTATGGCAGATGAAAATGAATAATGTAAATGTATTATGTATATAATGTAAATAAAATTACACATAGGAAATAAAAAGGTTAGATATGAACACACAATACCATGTGTGAAACTTGAAAGTACCCCTTATGATAAGAAATTTGAAGTCATAGTCTCCTCATCACTATCTACATCCAGACAGTGTTATGAAGCCATTACAAGACTAGCAGAATGTTATGTTATATAGCACAATGTGTAGTGTTTATGTCCAAGGAGGTTATTCTTATACTTAACCATTATCACCGACTGGTGAGGCTGCACCTGGATTACTATCTACAGTTTTGGTCTCCAGGCTACAAAAAGGACATAGCAGCACTGGAAACAGTCCAACAATGCAGATTCAAAGACTGAAAGGTATGCAAAGCAAACGAAGAGTAAGAGGTAACATGATTGAAGTTTTTAAAATTATTAATGAAATTAATATAGTGGATCCAGGGTGTTACTATAAAATTAGCTCAAGAAGAAAACGTGGACACAGTTGGAAAGTTAAGGGTAATTTTCACACAAAAATAATAAATATCCAAGTAGTGTGGTAGAGATAAGGACTTAAGGGAAATTCTACATTTGATTGATGGTATTTTGGAGAAATTAGGAGAGTGGGATAGGTGAACTTTGTTATGGTAAATGGCCTGGTCTTATCAGAATTTTTCTAATGTCCTAGTCCAGGGGTGTCAAACTCCAGTCCTGGAGGGCCGCAGTGGCTGCAGGTTTTCATTCTAACCATCTTCTTAATTAGTGAACAGTTTCTGCTGCTGATTACTTCTTTTAATTAACTTGACTCAGGCCCTTTAGTTGTTTCTTTTTCCTTAATTAGCAGCCAAACAATAATGAGACACAAAGCATGCCACCACATCACACAATATCTGAAAATAAAGAAAGGTGAAGGTCTCAGTAAGGTTGATCTCTCAACTCACCAAAACACTTTGACGATGTTCTTATGAAAAACAGAAAATCAACAGTTTTGGAAATGTCAGCTGAGGCAGAACGAGAGCAACAACGGGCCATGGAATTAAATAACGAGTTTAATTAACAGCAAGAATTGGCTTCTCGTTAAAAAACTGGTTGGAGTTTGAAGCCCCAGTTTAGCTGGTCATCTGTTGGCTCGTTTCACGTCTCATTTCTGTTTGGCTACATTTTAATGAGGAAACGAATCAATTCAGAGGACTGAATCCTTCTAACAGGGCTATTAAAATGTGAATTAGCAGTGAAAACAGGTCACTGATTAAGAAAAGGGTTAGAATGAAAACCTGTAGCCGCTGCGGCCCTCCAGGCCTGGAGTTCGACACCCGTGTCCTAGTCCATCTCTTTTCTAACCCACTTATTCTTTTCTGGGTCACAGTGGAGCTCTTGTCTAACTTATTAACACTGGACAGCAATCCATGCAAGGGCAAAGAACCAGACTCCAAGTTTGAATGCTATAAAAACATCTTCTTTGGTAAGAAAATTGGCAATGGGTTTTCAAGATTTCTTGACGCAAAGGTCCATTCTTTACTTCAGGTGTCACTGAAACGGTATACAGTATAATCCATCTATCTACCACCCTACCCCAATTTCAATAATTCAGATCACATTTTGAGAATAGTAAATTATATACCTTGTATTATCACCAGAAAAGTTCCAAAACTAGCCTTTGTATCAGCCTGGACTGATTCATACCTTCACATGATTTTCCATCACTTCCTAATTTCTGTCCTGAAGGGCACTTGCAATAGAAACTCCCAATGGTATTGCAGCACTGGTCCTGACATCCTCCATTGCTGATTGAACATTCATTTACATCTGCAGTGGGGTGAAAAAAAACAATTAACCAAATAATATCCTCAGATAAATAGTAACATAATTAATTATATATATATATCTATTATAAAAGAAAATATAAATATATATCTCTATTATAAAAGAAAATCTTGAGATGAGACTATTGCCAAGACATTTTTTGAAGTCCTGTGAGACAAGACTATTGCCAAGAGATTTTTTCAAGTCCTGCCCTCGTCTAAAAAATTTTCAACCGAGGCCACGGTCCTCTCACCTCTCATTCGTGTGAATGCTTTTGTCAGACACAGTTCCTGCGCTCTCAGCTCTTATAAATTTGTAAGTTTTCCTCACTTTACGTTCCCAATAAAGGAAGACTTATTATGTTCAAATCTTATTGAAGAATTTAATCCCGAAGGGTTATCAAAAGAAGAAATGAGTACACGGGCAATGCTAGCACCGAGAAACTTTGAAGTCAAACAAATTAACGCGAAAATTGTTGATTGGTGACACGGCAAATTGGTTAAATGCGTATCAATAGACTATGCTGAAACAGTTGGTGGTGATGGTGCGGAAGTTTAAAACATCAACTTACAATATACCATTGAATATCTACAACTGTTAACACCGTCCGGTCTACCACCGGCCGAATTACTATTAAAAGAAGGATGTATCGTAATGTTATTGTGTAATTTATGTCTGAGAGATTGTGTAATTTATGTCTGAGAGATGGGCTATGCAATAGGACAAGATTAGTTGTATTCAAAAGTGGTCGAACAATTCTGACATGTAAAATTTTAACAGGTGACAACAAAGGTAATGTAGTACGTCTTCTGCGGATAACATTAGACACCAAAGGAGATCTTGATATGCCATTCATATTAAAACATTTAAAATTTCCCATCAGAATAGCTTTTGCTATGACAATTAACAAATTACAGGGACAAACATTTAGAAAAAGTAAGCCCAAACACGGAATCAAAATTCAATGCGATATTGAAGAAAAGTTAATTCAAAAAATAGTTTTTACTGAAGTTTTACAGTAAAAGTGTAAGTTTCATAACTATTTGCGTTTTAATTTCAAAGCCAAACAGAAAGTAAATGTATAACGCAACGAATACCTCTAACGCAACATGAAACATAATTTTCTTTCAATTTATTACATTTTACTATTTTGTTACTATGGTTATTTAATATATTTAATATATATCTTGTCACACTTGGGTCACAGATTTGCACAGAGACACAGGAGGTTGTAGAAAGCAGGAATTTTATTCAAACACTGCAAACAAACATTTGTTTCTTTTTCAAAAGCTTAAACATGCTCCATGACAAGTCAGAGATGACAGTTCCGCTAGGAACAGAGAATGTCAGAGAGAGATAAAAGCAAAACAATCAATTCCAAAAACCGACAGGCGCTGCACTGCACAAGGCTTTTAAGTAAACGGAGTACCGCGCGAGAGCTTTATTACGCGTTATATAGCGCAAGTGAGAAGGGAAGGAGCAATGTGAAGGTAGACTCTGTTTCAGGGGTTTTCCCAGGTGCGTCTGTGTCCTCTTGGGGTGCAATCACCCCTCCAGCTTACAATATACATATATATATATATATATAATGCAAAGTTGAATCACTCAATCACTCAGCAACAAAATCACTACTTCATATTCAGGTAAAAGCTACAAAAGGACATTTTAATATATTAATTAATATATCAATATATATTTATAATAATATTTAGGGGTAACAATAAAAAGTATTCCAAAATCTCAATATCCCTTGATAAATAGGATTGGAGTTTGGTAACTTTACTGAAAAAAGAAAATTTGCCAACATATGTTATTTATTTGTCCATATTTGTTGGTGAAGGAATCACCCAGAGAAGTGGGACTGCCACTTTATGCAGATAAGGGCCTCTACCAGAACCGAAGGAGGAGGAGGAAATTTCTGTGAAGCTCAAAGAAGATATGCTCAGTAAGTTGCTTCCTTGGCTACACTCAGTATTCCCTTTTCATCGGCCTCTTCTTACTCCTCGCAATGCGGTAAAAAAAGTATATATAGAAATTTGAACAGTGGTTGTCATATACCTCAAATAACAGTTGGGGAGATAACAGGCTCTTCGTGATGAAATGCATTCATTATTATGGAGAGCTGAGGTGTGCCCTTGAAAGTCAGACCACAATGTGCTGCTAAACTCCAGTTCACAAAGCAGAAATGGTGAAGGGCCAGTACAGTGCACAGCTCACATTATGTCCTTGGTACAACACAAACCAGGAGCAACAGCATGCTTTGGTAAGTTTAAACATTTGCTCAGCTCAGTAACGGAGTCTCTCCATTACTCTCCAGTCATACTGTACAAGAGTCAGACACTGCAGTGCTTTTTAGTGGGCAGCTACCAGCATACCCCATTTCCCAAATATTGAATGTTAGTGTAGCAGTTCCACCAAAAATTTAACTAACACGCTGTCATGTAAAAGTAATAACAAAAGGCAACAAGGAGCAAGATGTCAACTAAACAGAGCACCTCTAGCAATTTAACTCCACTTCATGCACTGGGACATTGTGCATATTTCAAAATATTATTTTTTTTACCAGTATTTTTTAGTATAAAGCTTAAATTATTCAAGTCATTGTACATTCCATGGAAGTGTTCAACATGTAAAAGTCAGTGTTGCATGTCATAAGTTAAAATAAGCCATGTTTCTGTTTATACGATTACTTTTGGTCTAAACCCTCAAAAGCTTGACAGTAGAAGATTACAAATTAAAGCATTGTATTCAATTCTGATTGAAGCTACCTGTTTTACAGGATGTGCTACAGGATGAAACTATATTTATACCCCAAATTCCCTATTATTACTACTAATTACCTTTTTGAACTCAAAAGAATACAGTTTTTTGCAAACCTGTATTCTTCCAATGACTATCAACAAAAACCAAGGTAAGTCACTAGGAAATGGCACAAATGTTTTATTCCTGGGCAATTGTATGTAGCATGTTCAACAGTAAGGAGCACCAGAGAACTAATGATATTAACCCCTGGTAAAAAAAAAAAAATAACAAATACCATATATAGAAACTTGTTCAGTTAGTTAATAGTATTTCTGATACATCTGATTAACAGTACCATTGTCTTAAAAATTCCTGGTCAGAGGCAGAGAACACACCTATTAATCAATAAAAACAGCTGAATTAGTAATGATTGAGGCTTTAGAAATTAAAATAGCTCAATTGGAAATGGCATGAGAAAATCGCTGGCCACCAGCTGTAGGAGCTGTGAAAAATTAAGTTAAAAATCTGATTTAAAAAAAGATGCAGCAAGTTGTTCTAAGATTTTCATCCTCAATTTCTAGTTGTATTTCTTTGATACAAAGTTAAAAAAAGTTTATTATTTCTTCTTTTTTCAGCTAAGACCTGCATTTGCTAGTCCACAAGGAACATCTGTTAGGAAAGCTTTTGAGTCTTTTTAAAAGAATTTATGAGAGAATTGGATACTTACTGGGGAAATGCTGCTATGTGAAGAAATAATTAATTTAAAGTATCACACAAAGTACACAAGTATCTTGTTAACTTCAAAATGCTCCCAGCAAACCGGTTGTGATGGAGAAGTGTTAAATTTGGACTGAGAAATTCATTTGTGTGTGCTTTTCAAGGAATGTTAATAGAAACTTTACTTATAAAGATTTGGTAAACAATTTGGAAGGATAATCATTATTGTTTACAGTGAGAAAAATGTTATGTACTGTAGCTTATGACAATAATCTCCCTCTTTTCTGTCAAGATAAACCTATGCAGATCAATTGCAGTCAACTCTCAGTTTAGAAATGATTAAGACATTTTAAATATGGGCTGTTTGGCTAATTTGTCAAACATTTGTAGAAATGTGCTGCTTTACTCCTATATAATAAGCCTACATAAAGTTCATGTAAAATTGCCTAATCTGTGTACAAATAAATCTTTATCATACCCATGTGCGTACAGCGAATCATCTGAAATGGTAAAACTGATGCACATGCATGTGCCTTATGTTTACCATAAAGCAACACTTTATTAAGACGGGATTTCTATGCCTAGTCTTGCAACTTGAAGAATATCAATAACTAGCAAAATACCCGCGCTTCGCAGCGGAGAAGCAGTGCGTTAAAGAAGTTATGAAAAAGAAAAGGAAACATTTTAAAAATAACGTAACATGATTGTCAATGTAATTGTTTTGTCACTGTTATGAGTGTTGCTGTCATTAAGGATTTGATTATCGTTATTTCTTTCAATCAGGTTCGTATTTGGAGGATGTGTTGTGTTCAAGTTATATTCTGTGTTTGTCAACCGTTGTAAAGATAACAGGTTTCATTCATCGAAGTGTTCACTATCCAAATCGGTACTCATGAATCTAAGATGTTTAACAGGCATTCCCGGTATTAAGTTGTGGATTTGCCTGCGACTATTTAGCAGCAGCATGTCTATAAACTTAATTTAAACTTAAGCTTTACACCTTGCTTTCCTATTGATATGTCTACAAAGGCTTGTTCAGATTCAGAGGGTTGTTCCTTTCTTACTGCATCAATAAACAGCTCATATTCCTCTTTATCTGAGACATCACACACTGCATGCACGGGTTTACCTTTACCAGTCCTGCAAAGTCAGTTCACGTGAGTCGCTTGGAGTACATGCATCGAAGGTTCTCTGCTGTGCTTGTGCTATCTCGTGAGATATCGCGATGTACATGGCTTTTTTTAATGTTAGCTCAGACCCGGCACTTAAAAGTTTCTCTCGCACTTTTGCTGAGTTTGTGCCAAACACTATTCTATCCCTGACCATCTCATCTTCGTTTGCATAAGCACAGTCCTTCACCAGCAATTTTAACTCCGTTACAAAGTGATGAAAAGTCTTGTTTATACCCTGCGTCCTCTCATTAAACTTGTATCTCGCGAATATCGTATTCGTCTTAGGCATGACAAACGCCAGCGGCAGCGTGTCTATGAACGTAATTTAAAGTTAAGCTTTACACCTTGTTTTCCTATTCATTTGCATAAGCACAGTCCTTCACCAGCAATTTTAACTCCGTTACAGCAATTTCTACCCAAATCGGTACTCGTGAATCTAAGATGTTCAACAGGCATTCCCGGTATTAAGTTGTGGATTTGCCTGCGAATATTTAGCAGCAGCGTGTCTATGAACGTAATTTAAACTTAAGCTTTACACCTTGCTTTCCTATTGATATGTGTACAAAGGCTTGTTCAGCGTCACAGGGTTGTTCATTTCCTACTGCATCAATAAGCAGCTCGTCTTCCTCTTTATCTGAGACATCACACACTGCATGCACAGGTTTACCTTTCCCAGTCCTGCAAAGTCAGTTCACATGAGCCGCTCAGAGTACATGCATCAAAGGTTCTTAGCTGTGCTTGTGCTATCTCGTGCGATCTTGCGAAGTCCACAGCTTTATTTAATGTTAGCTCAGACCCGGCAATGCGTCTTCTCATTAAACTTATATCTTGCGAATATCGTAATCGTCGTAGGCATGACAAACGCCAGCGGCAGCGTGTCTATGAACTTAATTTAAACTTAAGGTTTACACCGTGCTTTGTTTCCACAGTAGCTGCACTTATGAATATGCTTGTATGCGTCACTCGCTTCATATTCTTTTGCTGCCTTCTCAATTGTGTAATGCGTTTTTTGTTCAGCACTCTTTGGAGCTCTTGCTTGTTCTCTGCACACTGTGTTCACAGTCAGTTCACGTGAGCCGCTCGGAGTACATGCATCGAAGGTTCTCAGCTGTGCTTGTGCTATGTTGTGCGATCTTGCGATGTCCACGGCTTTAGTTAATGTTAGCTAAGACCCGGTACTTAAAAGTTTCTCTCGTACTTTCGCTGAGTTTGTGCCAAACACTATTCTATCCCTGACCATCTCATCTTCGTTTGCACAAGCACAGTCCTTCACCCGCGAATATTTAGCGGCAGCGCGTCTATTGGATTGCTGCTGATGGACGGCCTTATATGGGCAGGCACTCAATTACGTGGGAGGCATGACGATGAGGGATGCAACTCCGCCTCACACGGCGACCAAGCTGCAGGCTATGGCCGTATATATGTATGTAAGTAGGTTCCAGTTATGACCGTTATGCGAAGAATTTCAAAATGAAACCTGCCTAACTTTTGTAAGTAAGCTGTAAGGAATGAGCCTGCCAAATTTCAGCCTTCTACCTACACGGGAAGTTGGAGAATTTGTGATGAGTGAGTGAGTGAGTGAGTCAGTCAGTCAGTGAGTCAGTCAGTGAGGGCTTTGCCTTTTATTAGTATAGATGAATAACTGAAAAAGAATCAGAGAAAGAATGGCAGAAATCAAAGCTCTTTAGTGAACAGTGGGCATTTCAGGAACACAGTTTTTTGTTTTCCACATTTGGAAAATAGAATCAAATAAATAAAATACAGAAAACTGACACAATCACACTATCGTAAATATGTTAGGATGTAGTTTCAACTACTTTGTTGCTTGGTCGATACAAGGCTATAGAGTCTGCACATATACAAACACCATTGAAAGTAAGGAAGGAAATACAATCAGGTGGAACGGCAATCTATCTCAAGGGAAAATGACTTGGGCCAGGTCAGTTTAGTGTTGTCAATTTTAATTTACTGAATGTCTAAGCTCTGAGAGGAAATCAACATCCTCAGAGAAAACGGATGAAAACATGAGAATCAAATCAGTGTCAGCAAGCATCCTTGAAGATGAACTGAGGTGATTTAAACTTTGATGTAATACGCAGAGTTGTAGCTTTTTTCTATGACATCTTGCTCTCCGGACTTATTCCAAGAAGAACAATTAAGGTTTTCAAATTCCCTGGACCATGCTGTCTAAGACAGAGGAGCCTATTTTACATGTTACTGAAGGACACTGGATTTGTTTTGATGAGAATAGCCCTACAAGCTTGCCAAGGCTACTCACCAAATATTTCCAAAAAAACACTGATTTAAGATTTATGTGGTAATTTATTACATGTGTCTAGAATTCTTTGTGAAGAAAAACTTTCTAATATCTGCGTAATATTTGCAAATTTCTAACTGTGTCCCAGAAATGTTGTTGAAAAATGTATTGTAAAGTAAAGGCTGGGGTCTGCTGTACTAATTCCCTTCATAATTATAAAAACGTAAGTCATTTTAACCTCTTTATCTTTGATTGCCTGAACTGAAAAAGATCAATTATTCTTCATAACTCTTTCTCTTGATCATTTTTTCTAGCACAACTAGATCTTTTTTGCAATATGAGACCACAACTGTACACAGTACTGCAGATGAGGCCTCACTAGTGAATTTTAAAGCCTAACCATAATTTACTTTGAATTTTACTCCACACATTGTGCTATGCAACTAAATGTCCTATTAGTGTTGCTGAGATGCTTCTGTATGCTTTCTGGATGTAGAAAGTGAACAGCCCACCAGGACTCCTAGGTCCCTCACATAAGATGTAGTGGACTTTCAAGTTTCAGGCTTCTCACTATATAATCAAATATAACATTTTTATTTCTACATTTAATATTTTACATTTACTGTTATTTCTACAGATAAATTATGGTTACATCCTTTCTATAGGTTTTGCTTCTTTAGGAAGACTATTTTTAAAATGATAGGATTCATGCTTATGCTTGAATATGTTTAAGAAAGAAAACAAATTTTGCACTTGTCTGATGCTAAAATGCGTTGTATTTATCATTGTAATTTATAATTTTTCGTTGTAATAAAAGTCATAAACTGGGGTCAAAGCCAGTAATTCCATTTAAAAGTAATTTTATTTTATAAAGAGGAGGGAGGGAGGAATGAAGACAAACATCCATCCACCCATTATCTAACCTGCTATAACCTAACTACAGGGTCACGGAGGGTCTGCTGGAGCTAATCCCAGCCAGCACAGGGCACAAACCCTGGGCAGGCTGCCAGCCCACCGCAGAGAGCGCACACACACGGGACAATTTAGGATCACCAATCCACCTAACCTGCATGTCTTTAGACTGTGGGAGGAAACCAGAGCACCCGGAGGAAACCCATGCAGACACGGACCCCCATGCTAGATTTCTTTGATGTTAAGGACACATAATCAAGCCACATGTTTTACACACCAAAGTTTCCACATGTTATACAAGCTTCAGCCTGTGTGACAAAGCTTCTGTATGTTAACCATGCCTGGGACTCTATGTGCTGCACATCCATACGCACACACACTTCCATTTTGAGGCACCAGGACACATTTATTTTTATTTCTTAGTTCTCCCCAATACCAGGAGAAAGTATATATAAAAACAAACTTTTTCTTAGCTCTCCTGCCCACTAAACATAAAAACCCTGTATGTTCTTACCACCCCAGAACATGAACAAAAAAAGTAAGAATCAGAAAGATGAGAGAAGTTCACAAGCTCCCGATCACATAAATAGATCAAACATATAATTTGCCTGTGTTTGGCAAAGCACAATTTTCTAACAGTAATGTAATATTTCAAGGCTCCCAGTGGAATCAAAAAATGTAAGAATAAAATAACTAGTGGTTCTGCCATCACTTGTTACTTTAAAACGAAATACGTTTAACCAAATGACTCTTTTAAAAATATTTTAATTTCCTATTGAGTGGTTCACTTTGTGAACAATAATATCACCACACACCAAAATAACATCTTGATTATTTAATTATTATTACTATGGGTAGAGTAGCCCAAACTGGTACTCAAATAAAAGTACTTCTTGAAAGGGAGAGATGCGTGTAACTAAAAACACAACCCCTTGCATTTCAGACTAAATGAACTTTACAGTCTTTTGTTTATCTTACAACAAAAATGAACCTAAAAACAAGTTACTCAAATGCTGATGAAGGCTTGTAAGCACAAGCCACTGGTACACCATTTCACTTCTTCTGCTGCTAGAGGTAAAATAACCTCAAAAGAAAAAAAAATCAAAAGGAAATATTATAATGATTCAATATTTCTCTAAGATTATAATTTGTCGGCAAAACACCACAATGGTCTACTATCCACCTAGACAGAGATTTTAAAATCTCCATCAGGGACGACTTTCAAATATGTAACATTTAAGAAATCTGAGCTACATTTCGTCTACCCTCCACAACCAACAACAGCTCATCAATCAATGCCATTTTCACATCAATTAAACTAGAATCTCACCGCACACCTCTTTGAATTATGTTTTTAACTGCATGACATTTAAAGTGCTTTTAAATGTAGTCTTTAAAGTAGTCTACTAATGAGTGTAATTGCATTTTATTATATCTGTTAATTTTGTATAAGACTTACTGTTACAAAAATACTATAAATAATAAACACAAATGTATTAACTGATTCTTTAATGAAGTAACTAAAAATGTTTTTTTTTAAATACACCAACTTTTTAAGTCAACTAAGTCTCTAAGTGTAATTTAACGTTATGCCATGTGTACATTTTTTGAGTGATGGAAATATGCTGCTGTAAACTTTCTCAGCTCACAACTTGCCTTAGTGAAATTAAAACCTGGATGGAGCAGAACTCTTTAAATTTAAACTGCAACAAAACCGAACTCCTGCAAATTGGGACTAAAGTGCAGCTTAATAAAATGAGCTCCTTCCCAGTCAATCTTGGCGGTGATCTCATCAGACCTGCCTCTATTGCAAAGGATCTTGGTGTCATTTTTGATTCCTCCCTTTCTTATTCCGCCCACATAAATCACATTAAGAAACATTTTTACTTTCACCTCCTTTTCTAACGCTGAGAAACTTGTCCATGCTTTCATCACATCCCGCATTGATTATTGTAATTCCCTACTGGCAGGTGCCTCTTCTGATCTTATATCACAGCTCAAGCTTATTCAAAACTTGGCTGCAAGAGTCCTTACATGGACCAGCAGCAGCGAGTACATAACACCCATCCTGCTTTGCCTTCACTGGCTCCCTGTGTCTTACAGAATTGAATATAAAATTCTACTAATAAATTACAAAATCTTAAACAATCTTGCGCCAAACTACATCAGTGACCTTCTCCATCACTATGTGCCTGTCCACCCAATAAGGCCCTATGATTCTGGCAATCTTGTTGTACCCCACACTAATCTACACTCCATGGGTGACCGGGCCTTTAGCTGTGTAGTGCCTGGAATGACCTACCGAAATTAATTAGATCAGCTGACTCCACGAATTCTTTTAAAAAACAACTCAAAACTCATCTGTTCAGGAAGGCTTTTAGCTCTACTTGACTTTATTACCCACTTTTCAGTTTACCTCTATGTCAAGATGCTCATGTAACCTGTGTGTGTGTGCTAGACCATCAATTATGTTGTCTGCTAGGCTTTTTTCTCTGAATTTACTATCTTACTCTTCTTTATTTATTTATCTGGTTTAGTACAATGCTATATACTGTATACCCTGTCATTCTTTCTTAAACTCTGTGAAGTGCCTTGAGCATGGGAAAGGCACTATATAAATAAAATGTATTATTATTATTATTATTATTATTATTATTATTATTATTATTATTATTATTATTATTATTAAGCTACACTAAAAAAGAAAAACAAATACTTAAACCACGTGTTTCATACACTGGGAATGCAGTGCATAATGCTGACAGATGAAATTCCTACTTACACTGACTTCCATAAATAATAATATAACACTGTTTTTTTTTATTTTATTTATTGTAAACACTCAAATTTACATGCACACACATTATTGGGTTAAGGTGAAGAACCCAGTTAAGGCAGAAACCTTAATAATCTGTGTTTAGTAATCTTCTGATGTTCTCCTTTGGCAAAACAAACCAACATCATTAAACTGCACAAAAAAGAGTTAATTATCAGCCACAGTGAATTTGAATTGTGTTTTATAAACTTTATTTATAGGTTTCAGTTACTGGATTGCACGCAGCAAACAATTTTGTGCTTGGCTGTGTGATTCACCCATGCAAAGGACTTGGTTCATGTACTTCTTGTTTTACACCCAGTGCTGCTGGGTTAATAATGCAGGTATTATTACTTCAATAATATATATGTTGAGTTACACATTACTTTAAAAATTAATCTATTTAACTAATTTTACTTTTAACACATTACCCTACTACTCTTGATGTTGTGTTGCAGAATTTAGCACTGTATGTCCAGCTCATCAACACAAATTTAGCTATTTCTGAAATATTGAGACAGATTATTTCAGACAAAAGAAGGAGTAAGGCAAATCACCTGAATATTTGCCTCTGGAAATGTATTTTGTGGATGATTCTCCCTGTGGCTGCTAAAAATGTGTGGAAAGCAGATAAGCATGTACGTTGACAGAGCATAATGGACATGCACAGACTACAAAATCCTTAACAGTAATTTGGTTAAGGGTTTACATGGTCGCATAATTCAATTATTCACAGAGTATTTATTTTAATCAGGTTTCTCAGAGGCCAATAACCCTTTTTCTCTGATCGGAATAAGAATTTGCATAGCATGTTAGAATTCAGGCTTCTGCGAATAACTGAGTTATTGAAGCTTGTGTAAACGCATTAAACGACTTAATCTGAAGCCAGTGTTAGTCACTCAAGTTGTAAGATGAATTATACATGACTCTAATTTTAAAACTGCTTAATTAGATTATCCAAAATATTAAGTGGCATATTTTAGCACCTTTGTGTTAAATTTGGTAAGGCTGTGACTCACTGACAACTAAGAGAACATCTGTAACTGGTAGTCAGTTATGGACAATGAAATCCACTGAATAAATGAATGAAAAGTGATGAGGTCTCAATGTTGGTTCTCAGTTGTAGAAGGGAAACTGAAAGCTGAAAATAACCAATAAAATTCACAAAATGAGCCAGATGATGGCAAGGATTTGGGAAAGGGTCATAGAGAGAAGGCTCAGGGAAGAGTCCACCATAGAGGAGCAGCTGTTTGGTTTTATGTCAGGGACAGGACTGAGAAAAATATAAAGGTCTGCATATGGTGTTTATTGATTTGGAGAAGGCTTATGATAGAGTGCCACATCAAGAGGTCTGGAGGTGCATGACAGTAAAAGGATTACCAGAGAAGTAAGTTTGATTGTCCAAGTTTGAGTTAGTAAGGACTCAGGTTAAGAGCAGTGTCAGAGAAACAGACAAGATCCCAGTCAGGGATCTTCTTCCTTCTCCTCTTTGATCTGGTAAGTATTTGTTGAATCATGAGATAAAAGACCAATCCTCCTGGTGCATGCTTTTGTTGATGACATTGTGTTGTGTTGCACCAGAAATGAGGAAGGAGAGAGGAAGCTGGAAGAATGGAGAAGGACTTTGGAATACAGAGAGCTGAAGATAAATAGAAAGAAGACCAAATATAAAAGGTTTAATGATGATCAGGATTCAGATGTTAGTCTATAGGGAGAGCTACTGAAAAATGTGCATAAATTTAAATATCTAGGATCAGAGGTAGCCCAAGATGGAAAACCAGATGCTGAAAATAAACAATAGAGTGCAGTGTGGATGGAATAACTGGAAGAAAGTGTCAGGAGTATTTTGTAATCAAAGAATTAAACAGAATGTTAAAGGTAAGGTTATTACGACATGAGCAGTAAAGGGAGAGCAGAAGAAGAAGTTAGATGTATCAGAAATGAGAATGTTGAGATGGATGTATGGACTTACAAAAAAGGACAGAATAAGAAATTAAACTATTAGAGGTACAGCAAAAGACGGAGTGATATCTAAGAAAGTAAAGGAAAGTAGGCAGAAGTGGTATGGACATGTGATGAGGATAGACAATGAATATGTGGGCAAAAAAGTGATGGGAATTTAATCACAGAGAAAGAGAAACTGAGGGAGGCCAAACTGTAGGTGGATGGACAAAGTAAATGAAGATCTGAAGGAAAAGGGCTTGACTGGCAAGGAGATGCAGGGCCGAGCTGTTTGGAGAAGGTTCATCAAGTACATCGACTCCACATAGAAGTGGGAAAAGATGAAGAGGATGAAGAAGAAGGCAAGGATTTGGTGCTTATTCCTTCTCAATAAAAGAGACTTGAGGCAGTTAAGACTTAAATGTGAAAATTTTAAATTCAATGGTAACAAGAGTGACAGAAATGTAACAGAGTAGAAGTGTTTTTTTTTTTTGTTTGCTTGTTTACAATTGTACAAAATAAAGGAAAACTATTCTGAAATGGTCAAATTTTCCATAAATTTAACTAGCTCAATTAACAGTATATGTACCACTTTGCTACCTATTTCTCCTTGTGTGTTATTAATGTGGGTTATCCATTGTAACTGAAAGAAATGCGAGTCTATTCTTGAGTAATTGCTACTTCTGTTTAAGCAGTTCATAGTTAATATGTCAATATATGGCTGCATAATTTATTTCATGTTTTAAATGTGTATTGCTTAGTTAAGCTAGATGATGCCAGAAGGGTTCAGTGTTCTGATGATAGGTGAGATACATACAGTACACATACACTTGTGTTAATGTAGAGGCACTTTGTGAAAAAGGTGTATCACACACAAACAAGTCTTTTCCTGTTTGTAGATGACAATGGTGTTTGGTGTGTATTTAAAGAAATTGTCAACTGAGGACCAGTAAAGTGTTTGTTACTCACACCATAAACTCTGTTATGCAGTTGTCCACATGGGCTTTCCCTTTCTTTTTCTATCCTGGTTAGATCCAGTTTGCCCCCTTCTCTTAAGACAGTACCTGACACCTCTGTATAAAATCTTCTTCAGTTTCTTGGCAATCTGTACTATGGAATAACCTTCATTTTGCAAAACTACAACACACTGACAAGTTTCTTGAGAAAGTTTTATTTTGGTCATTTTTGAATTCAGAGTTGAACTTTACGAATGCCAGTACCTTGCAACATAAATAAACAGAATAACAGGTTTCAGCAGTGTTAATGCAATTAAAAACGTGCTCTAATAATCAATTACCATTTAAACACAACTAATTAAGAATAAGCTGAGAGCTAGGACATTGAAGGAATTGCTGCTGAAATTGAAGCTTTGTCATCAATGAATGCGAATATTATCAGTCATTTCAAGCAGTAATAGCCATTATAAACACTAGCAATGCCTCGGCTATACAGTATTTTAAATCAGTTTAATGGTATTTTGTTAATATCATTTTCATTCAAAAACTTGGAAATTTCTGGGTGATCCCCAAACTTTTAAATGGCAGTGTTTTTAAGTATATGAAAAAAAAATTCTAGCAGGTAAACAAAAAGAAAAGTAAACATTTGCGTAAGTGTTATGCAACTGAATCCATTTATAAACATGAATAAAGCTCTGAATTTGAAAAATAGGACACAAAATGTGTGCATGTGTTGATGTAAAAAGAGATAAATTAACAGTTACCTAGCTTTCTTAGGAAATGTTTATAAAAAATGTGCTTTATTATTGTTCATATTATTCTAAAACATTACTATTATTATTCTTATTTACAAAACTTTGCATGACTGAGTTGTCAATTTTTTGGCTAGATCTAAATATTTAAATTAGAGCATAAAAGCACCACCTGCCAATGGACTATTAGATAGTGTAAGTTTACTGTATTGTTATTATTATTATTATTAGTAGTAGTAGTAGTAGTAGTAGTAGGAGCAGCAGTAGTAGTATTAATTTCACAATCCATAAGTAATTAAAGTGCATCACATAAATATTCAATCAACTGACATCTATTTACGAAAATATGCCTTAATCTTTTCAATTCTGGTGCTATTGTGCATATAAATGCCGGATTTTGAGTGAAAACGAGAAAAGTAACTGGTTTCCAAAAGCATTTGACTCTGACAAGCATATGATTCATTCTGTTATTTTGTTCTGTTGGTTTTCCTTCCACATGTGGAGAAGAAACTTACTGCTACCTCAGCATTTCCCCCTAAGCTAACATGGCAAGGTTTTATTAACATTTAAAAGAATGAGACAGGAAATTGGCAAGCATACTGTACATGATTAAAAGCAAATGTAGTTTGCATATTGGCCACCTGATGTTGGACTTTGTTGGGGTTACTTCCATATGGCTACTATCTGTACTACAGTATGTTGGAAATAAATACTGTATACCAGAATATTCACCTATCCATCTATGCATTTTCAAGCCCTCTTAATAACATTCAAGGCTGTGGGAGCTGAAGCGTATCCAAGTATCACTCCATCTCAAAAAGACTAATCCCAGAATACTGACATTCATACCACACGTGAATCTTATTTATTTGATATGTAAAGTGTATAATAAGTTATGAGTCTGTTTATCTGCCATTCAAAACTCTGCTTATCTATGAAGAAGATGACAAAAGAATATGTTTTTGGAAAGCTGGAAGAGGGCATACATTTCAAAATGAAATATACTTTTAAAGAAAAATTATTTTTGTCTTGTAACACAAAAAAGGGTGATACACTTGGGGTAAAAGTGAGAATCAAGGCTACGTAACCAAACCAAGGTAAAGAGGAGAGTCTCCAAGAAGATGGAAACAAGTCATTAGAGACTGGATGGGATTACATACCATTCCAGGCATCTGAAATCACTCATAACATCAGTGTCTGCAGATCTTTTTATCATCTTTAGCACCTTCATAATAATAAAAGTAAGCCATGATGATGACCTACCATTCAGGCCTCAAATAAATCTTATTTTGATGCAACTGTATGTAAGAATATAAGAATGTTTTATTGAGTAAAGATAATTTAGCCCCTACATGGCTTGTAATTTTAAGGTTAAAATGAGATGTAAAGGTCCTTTCCACTGTTAACTATACTACTCAGTAACTTGTTCCATGTGATCACAGTTCACTGTGTGAAAAAATGCAGGGCTGTACACAAAAAAGTCAGCCCTGTCCTGGACTTAGTAGCAAAAAACATAGTCAGGTGAATATAGCAGGAAGACCCCATGCATATTTTGTTTTGTTTTGTTAGTTCTGTTGTCTGTGTTCTTACTGTAGAAATGGCATGGCATATTCATCAGGGAAGCATGTTTCTATTGAAGAGCTGTATGTTTGCTCAGACTCCTTCAAGTTGACATGTGAGGGATTTTTGAAATAATACTTGGTTGCAAGTGTTCTAGTGAAATGCACAATTCAACATTTGATGAAAAAGTGACATGCTGTTAGTTCTGTGGGCAATGGATTGAAACAAAGGAATCCTTGTGTATTTATCTCAGATGCTGGAACCAGCATTGCAGATTGTATAGAAAGTAGTCCTCTTAAGTGCACATGAAATCTGTTTTCAGAAACATGCTGTGGTACATAGAACTTTGCATCACTCCTGGAAGAGACCATTCTGATATTTTCTGATAATAAAATATCTTTTCAAATGTAGTCCTGTATAAGGTGTCACACACGTGTGCATGGGAGGCAGCTGAAGGGCTCACAAAGGGATAATTCCATGTCAGACCAGGCAGGGTGCACTAATCCTCCCTCTTTTTCATTGGCAGACCAACCATGGGAAATTTCACCTGGACTCGAGGACGACACTTCTGGTTCCTGCCCCGATGACATAAGTTCCTCTGCCCTGTTGGTTGAGACCTGTTCTATGGAACCAACCTTTCAATTTTGTCAGCCTAATTCAAGTATACGGGTGGCTGCCCCTAAACCTCTTCCTGTGTCTGTCCAATCATTTCACAAAGGTTTGTTATTCTTTTAATATTAAAAAAAAAGACTTAATGATATGGATACAAAGACTGAGCTACATTTTCAAGTGCTAACCTATACTTTCCATGACCTTGTATTCTTGTTGAAGAAAAGATTTAAAAATAACAATTGTCAATTTATACACAATTATCAATTTATAAACTGATAGTTTTTAAACACTTCAGAGATGTTCTTCTTAATTTCTATTTATGCTAAAATGATTTATCTCCCTCAATCTTCCCTCATAGCTTTATACACCCTAAGCTAACTTTTGTTAGCACTCACTTAACTTCTTGCACAATAGTCAGTTGTAGATGCAATGGATTTTAAAATTAAGAATGACATATTTACTCTTTTTTGTACAGCACAAGTTTTTTTCTGCTTATTTAATAACGATTTAAATATTTAACCTCTGTGCAACCTGTAAATGCAGTTAAATCTATTCACCCATCAGTTTTATTTTTGTATTTTATTATCTGTGTATTTTACTGCCTTATTAGAACCTATCAATGAGGGAGAAGATGTTGTGGATAATCTGGAACACTCTGTAAGATGAATACCTGAAAGAAAAAGACATTCATGCTCAAGGCTAAGTTACCTGCATTTAGAACAAACACATATAATGTGGCAATCATCATCCATTCAACAGTGCATCCATTTATCCATCTGTCTATTTTCTGAACATATATTTTCCATTATTTACACACCCCTACACACTCAGTAAAACTAATGTAAAGCCACTACTTTACTTAACACATGCACTTTTGAAATAGAAAAAGAGCTTGTTGTTCTTGGAAAAAAATCTAAATCAACGTGACAAATCCATAAAAAATCCAGTAAGACCAGGATTGTAATCCACGTTCAATTGAACAATCCTTTTGTATCTGCTTACAATCAAAGAGTTTCATTGTCTCCAGATGGGATAGTTTTTTTTCTTTAATGCAGTGGTTCTAAACCTGTGGGGTGGGCCCCCCTAGGGGGGCACGAAGTAACAAAAAGGGGGGCGCGAAGATGTGAAAAAAAGAAAACAAGAATCAAAATTATGAAAAAAAATCTGTTGAAACCAAAACAAATTAACTTAAACTACATTCTGATACTAGAACAATAAATATAGAGTTAGATAAATGTCGATAAAAGTTAAGTAGGTATAATAAAATATGCATCTACTTTTCAAAAAAATGTTAGGGGGGGGGGGGCACGATTAAAACTATTATGAAAACTCGTGTCGCAAATACTTAAAGGTTGAGAAACGCTGCTTTAATGGCATGACTTAAAAAGTACTTATGTGTCAACATGTCAGAATTAGGATTCAGACTAATATGATGTAGATTACCAAAAAAGATATTTGCAGCCACTGTTTGGTGCTAGCAAAACTTCAATATTGACTAATAAAAATATTAAATAAAGGTGAAAAGAATAGAGAATCTACATGTCAGATGTCCATTAATGTATTAACTAGAGAAAGAAAATGACATGGTCCTATATAGTAAACTTAGAACATAAATTCCCTTGTGACAAGTCAGTGTGATTTCTTAGGTTGAACTCTGTCTTTATTTTATGACTGCATACTTACTTTCTTGTTATTGTAGAGAGCAAGTTCTTAAATATGTGTAATTGTTATTTTTAGTTAGTGTATATCATTGACATAGCAAAACATTAATTTATTTGATGTTTAAACTGTAAAGTGTGTTTGAGATTGAAAGAGATTGGGGAGGTGCAAGAATAACTGAAGTGAAGTGGGGGCACAGTAACTACTCTATGCTATTGTATACTACTGGTTTAAGTCCCCAGTACCCCATCAAACACAATCCCCAGATGGCTCTTTTGTGTATCATGTTCAACTCTCTATATTTTTCTTCAAATGTCTCTACAGGGCCACCTCAAGAACCATTACTGAAACGTCTTCTTTAATTTAGCTACAATCGGTCCTTAGGCACTCTGATCTTCTCTTATGGCTTTCTAACACCATTCCTAACTCTACCAGCTCTATGCTGATGATGCACAGAATTTCTTTTAATTTCCTTCCTTTAACCGTCAGATTTCAACAAGATTCAACCTTTTCTTACAAACACTGTATATACACTGGTGAACCTTTACAGCTGATTAAGTGTGTAAGTGATTTTGATAAACATTTAACAACATATATTTGAATATAGTGAGACACATTTAAAATATACAGATATTACATAAGCAATCAAACAGCAAAAACTAAGGTTGCTATAAATACTCTTCAGAAAACTTGGAAAAAGATAAATAGCCCTAAACATTTGGAAAATACACATTAATGTAGACAGTGACAGTGATATATACTGTAAATGAATAAGAACATTAATTATAAACATAAAATGCATAATTCTGACATACAAATTAACCTTTTCCCACAAAATAGCAAAATTGTCATTCTACTATAAATGCACTATGTAAAATGAGTAAAAATTATATTCTAAAAACTGTCTATTCGTTGTCTTCAACCGCTTGTTCTGGACAGGGATCTGAAAATAACCAATGGAGACCTACACCTGGTAAATGGTGGTCTGTAGCTGGCTAACAGAAGTCTGTAGCTGACAAATCAAGATCTGCAGCTGACCTATGCAGATCTATCACTGGCTAATGGAGATCTGCAAATGGCCAAAGAAGAACTTCCGCTGGCCAATGGAGAACTAAACTGTCCAATGGAGATATGCAGCTGATTAATAAATGTATGCAGCTGGCCAATGGAGAACTGAAGCCAGCCAATGGAAGCATTTATCTGACCAGTGGAGGTCTGTACTTGGCCAGTGGAGATCTGCAGATGACTAATAAATATTTGTAGCTGGCCTGTGGATAACTGCAGATAGCCAATGGAAGCATTCATCTGGACAACAGAGGTCTGCAGCTAGCCAATTGAAAACTGCAGCTAGCCAATGGAGGTCTGCAGTTGCCCAATAGAGACCTGCAGCTGGAAATGCATATCTGCAGCCAATTAAACAACAACATTTGTGAGACATTACTGAATTTAATCTATCAAAATAGTTTCTGTTAAATAGTGGAACGCACACTCAGCAATGGAAACAAAATGTTGGAGGAATCTGGAACAAATTATTCAGTCATTTGGTTAAAGCCAATGCCCTGAGAACAATGAAGAATTAGCTAAATGAGATATTAGGACAACTTTGCTATTCAACAAATGGATTATAATTGCTTATAACAATATTCATCATTAGCTTCTTGTCACCATTAATGTTTTATTATCCATTTGTTAGGTTGGCATAAACATCCCTGTAATGTTTACTTCTTACAACTGTGTAATGCTTAACTGCACAGACTTCAACAACGCTCATATTTTTCAAGTAAAACCATTCATTTAGTTTTATGCACTATTTATTATTTCTGTTTTCTTGCCATCAAATCCTTATGTCAGTTTAAAATTACACAATATTTAAAGAATCTTTCCAGCAATTGACATTTGCGATTAAAGAACTATTAATGAAATCAGTCAGCAGGCAGTAGCATCTTTAGAAATATTTTGCAGTATCCATGAAAGACAGTGCTGTCGGTGCTAGGCCCTACATCTGAGCTCTCTCAAATCATCACCTCATGCAGTCAGCCATCCGTCTCTAAAAATGCACTACCTCAGCATCTTGGATATATGTGATTTTCCTTCTCTTAAAATCTCCCAAGGAAACAAAATAGATTACAAACTTCTTGGCCTGCACTTGAAACTGAGCCAGCAGAGACCATCTAGGCTTAATGTGTTGGCTGGCTTACTAAATCCTGAAAATAATGCATTTAGCAGAATGTAGGAGAATGTTTGGGAAAGATGTATATTTTTGTTTTTATTTAAAGTATGAGTCCATTGGATTTTATTTAGCTATTTTGAAGTTTTCCTATTTCACTTTTGTTTTTGTATTTTGCTATCTTGCAGAGATATATAACTATGCTCACTATCTGCTTGTCATGTGCTTGGGAGCACTTAATTATAAAATCCTAAAAGCTGTAGGAAAAAAAAAAGAAAAGAGGAAGGGATCTTTAGTGTTCGGCTTGTATAACTCATGGAAAACACAGAATCTTTATATAGAAAAGGATTTATTAATCAAAAAATGTTCTTCAACCATGAACACAAAAGGCACAGCAGGAGATGCCTTAAATTGACAATCCAGTGGCAAACAAGTCCCAAAAACACAAATCCAGAAAGAGTAGTATGAAGGTCAAAATCCAGGAAATTCACAGAGCACAACAACAGTAATAATAATAATCACAAGAATTCACCAATGCCATACAATGAACCTCAAGGGACTGTGTGTTTCCTGAGCCTTGACATTGATGGGGTGGTGGCCTCACCTCTTGGGGAGTCACCCACAAAACACACAGAACATAACAGAAGGCACGTAAACAGAGAAAAACTAAATGATCAACAATACTGAACATTATCATAAACAAAAGAATCAAAAGTGAACAAAAAAAGATGTAAAAAACTAAATTGAGCCCCAGCAAGGAGAAGAACCCTGGATTAACACTGGCAATTTAAAAAAAACTGCTATGTATGTGCTATACAAAATCCTACACTACAGCAAATGACCCATATATTTATTTATTTATTGGTGTTATTGTGTAAAAAATGTATTGGAGGTGTCCACTTAAGTATTGTTGTATCTTTACCTACTGTACAGAGTAATCAATGGGTCAGTATATGGAGACACTGGTGAGGTGCTATGCTCCTTCTCACTCACTTAGGTCTGCCAGGGAACAGTGTCTGGTGATGCTGCCTCTGTGAAGTGTCAAGTCTCAATCCAGATTCTTTTCCTGTATAGGTCCTTGTTGGTGGAATGGGCTGCCCACTTCTATCCAAACTTCTGACTCCCTCAATGTATTTAAGAAGCAATTGAAGACCTATCTGTTCTCTGAATACCTGTGAAATTTAAAAGAGAAAAACAACATTCCCTCTGCAAAATATTATATTGTCAGTTAATTTGTTGTTTTAATGTTTTTGTAAGTTTAAATGTGTTATTGATTGAACTCTATGATTGTAAATTATTAGTTACCAGTAATGACGCACTGCACGATAACGTGTAGTGAATACACTTGACTTCAGCATTCATAGTTTTCACATTCTTTCTCTGTACGTTTAACATTTGTTTGCTCTGCTTCCTGAGCAGCTCCTCTTTTCTCCACCCTAGCGGCCCGCTTCTTCTCTTCTTTCGTCAGCATCTTTTCGCATTAAAACTGATTAAGTCAGTGTTTGTGTTGCAATTACTTAGTACGTTTTTGTTTAAGTTTACACTTAAGCTGACACTTAAGTCTTAAGTCTGCCTCAAGAATCATTTAAGATATGAAGAGGTAGGGGAAGTGACGGCAAAGGTGGTAGGGATGAGAATGACACCCATACACATGCGCTGCACGGCCGCACTGCTGGCCACTGCCGAGAGCTGATTCTACAATAAAATAAAAATGAAAAGAGAAATAACCTTGGAAGTCAATCATCAAACTGAAAGCAGGTAATAGATGTCACGTAGTATATGTGTACCAAATTTCAGGTCAATAGTTCAAACAGTTTGCGAGCTACAGGTGATTTAAAATCCTGGACAGAGAAACGGACAGAAACGGTAGCGTATTATACAAGAAGATTACATCTCAGGCCCTAGCCTAACGTTACACGATTATGTTCACCTCTTTTGTAAGTAGCTTTGGATAAAATCATCTGGCAAGAAAATAAATATAAATGTAAATGTAAATCTTCACTGCTGTAGTAAGAAGCTAACGCTAAGGTACTGTGATAAATGCTTGCTGTCCTCCACTCTTGTCTAGTGTCCGAGTAGCACTGAATTCGAACCATTTTGTTTTCCTTGGGCTGGTGACCACAATGAAAGTCATTGTTTATTCTTGAATTTGGATGCACTGTTATGTCTGCTGTGTCTCCTGCACAGTACTCCTTAGAGTACTGTGCACTTCAATTATGGCTTGATTCGTCTACTATCTTGTGTACTTCAAGTTGTGCAAAATACATTGCAATGCCATTTTAAGTGAGAGTTTATAGTAACTTTTTACCTAACTGAAAAAACTGGACTGCCAAAAATTTCCCTCATCAGATGTAGTGAAACAATGTGAATGATTACAACTATGGCATGTTATTGTTGATTTTTTTTTAGTTGCCCGCTAAAGAGAGACAACAACTCATATCTGGGAAACAATGTTCAGTAATGTTGATAACAATGGAAGGAAAGGATTTGTCAAGTGCGAACTGAAGGATTCACACCCTAACAGGGGTTCCTTCATCTAAAAACAGAAAGATTTAAAAACACCACATTACCAGTGGTCCTTCTGGTACTAAATGTAATCTGTGATGAGATGTGGTTCAGATGAGAATTAGAAATTCTGTAGTCATAGTTCAAGTACCTTGTATCAAGAATACATTTGGGATCACCCTAATTTGTTTTTTAGCATTTTTAGATGTGCTGTTTGAGTTATTTTATCTGGTATTTTTAACATTATTTTTTATGACACCACTTGTGATGCCATGTTGTGCTTGTTTTTCTAAAGAGCATCTCCATTTTCAACACAGTTTTAAATTAAAGGGTGCACATATCTATCAACAGTAGCATATGCTAACATGTGACTGAGTACCCATCTCAGGTGGTGTAGACATGTAAATAGGATGTCCCAGGGCTGGCAGATCACCTGAAATTTCTTTTAAGTTGGTTAATTAGGGTTTTCATTACTTAAATTTGTATTATTGCCATTGATTACTCTGTCTTTTTTTCAATTATCACTTTTCTTGTTTCCATTGTTTAATTTTACTTTTTTATTTATTTGTTTAGTTCAGAGGTTTATTTAAAACAAGTTAAATATTTCCCCCCTGTTCTGGTTCTTTGATTCTGTTTGCTGTGATTCAGCTATATTAATTATTGCTTAATGCATACTAAGCAATTTATATTTCTTTTTTGAATGGATTTTTGTGGTTTTCGCCTTTCCTTACGTGGAATTTCAATACAAGTCAGTATCTTGCAATCACAGATAGATAGTTCCCTTAATTGAAATAATTGTAAAAATATCTGAGTCATAAAGCACTGATGCATTTATAGTTCAAGTTAAATTAGCTTTGACTTCAAGGATGTCCCCTTATGTACACCTAATTTTACCTTTCAAAATACACTCAATAACCCATAATGACAAGATTTGCAAATGTATTCAAAGTCACAAATTGCTATGGCATTCCTCATTGTGGTGAGGTGTGTCTTGTTTGCTTTAATTCTCCTTGAGATGTGTCTAGTACTTGATTGGAGTCCACCTGTGGCAAACTTAATTGATTGGAAATCAATCAGAAAGACATACACATGTGTATAGAAGGTCCCACTGCACGTCAGGACAAAAACTAAATCATGAAGTAACTCTCTATAGACTATTGCATTAAAAATGTGCTGAGGCATTCATCAGATGTCTTGATTTTACTAATTTTGAACATCCTGATTGAAGAAATTGTAGGCAAAAAGCAGAAGCCAATATGGCCATCAAAGAATGTTGGTCACCCATGTTTTAACAGGCAATGAGGGATCATATTAAAGCAAAATATTCAAATCCCACCATAAATGGATCACAGTTTACACACTTGATGGCATTCTCATTTGATAACCAGGATTCAGCCAACTCTCTGGCACTTTTATTATTGGCTTTAAATTTTACTTGTACATCAACAAACAATTGATTTGAATCAGAACCCCCACCCCGCCTGGCACTCACTCCCTTATCACCACAATGTGTCTGAAGGTGCAGCACATATCCTGGCCAAGTCAGGTGTCAGAATAGCACACAAACCCATGAACAATCTGCGCACGGTCCTCTTTAATGCTAAAAACAAGAAATCGACAGCAGAAACACGAAATGCAGTGTACAGCATTCCATGCAGTTCGTGCTCAGCGGTATACATTGGATAAACTTCAAAAAGAATCGCAACACGTATACAGGAACACCACAATGGTGTCAGAAGAAAGGACTCACTATCATTGATCTATACGCTTACTAAATCAACAGAACATACATTTAATTGGGACGATGTACAAGTAAAATTTAAAGCCAATAATAAAAGTGCCAGAGAGCTGGCTGAATCCTGGTTATCAAATGAGAACGCCATCAACAGACACTTGGACATAAATCCAGCATATGCAAACTTAAGAAGAACTTATTCATAATAAACAAGACTTTATAAACAATAACCCCACCCCCCGACCACACGGACCTAGCTACCCCTCCCCACCTCTAATCCGTAAGTTATTGCTATATATTGCCTTTGATTCTTGTAAGTATAAGCATTATCCTCTGATGAAGACCCCTGGTAGGGGTTGAAAGCTCAGGAATAAAAACTACTTTATGATACGTGAATCATTTTCTCCGTTTGTGGATCTCCAGCTGCAAGTATATATATATATATATATATATATAGGGGGTTCCCTCCTGCTCGCTTTGCTCGCCAACCACTTGGCCTGTGCTACGCGCCAGCCACTTCGCATCTCTGACGCTCGCAATGTGAAGAGGGGGGCTGAACACACCTCAAGGAAATGTGGTTACTCCTCTTAAACCCCCTCTTAAATGGTGATACAATGGGAAACAAATACAGTTTTTTTTTTGAACCTCCTCTTTGCTCAATCAGCTGCTGGCTTGCTGCTGCTGGCGTTGAGCCGTGTGATCTACATCTTGCACGGAAATTCGAACATTTAAAAGCCTGTACAGCAGCTGTCCTTCTCTTTGTCTTTTATTTCCGGCCCCGGGCGTAGTTCTCGTGGGATGTGAGTTCTTAATATTTTTTAGTTTATAATTTAAAAACAGAATAAGAATTTGAAAATCTAACAACATCACATTAAAGTTCAATAAATTC
>JANRMT010062854.1:99045096-99060310 GCA_026402145.1 Polypterus bichir lapradei | reverse complement strand
CTGCATTAGGTGCTTTCCAGCCATGGCTGTCTAAGTGCCTCCTCTTCCTCTCTTTACCCAAAATTGAAAGGCCTCTTAGGTATGATAGGATGTGTCAAAAGAAAAGCCACTGATTTTAAAAATACAAATGAAATTCTTTAAAAATAAATAATGGAAACTTGTACTTCAGAGACAGATGTCTGGCTGGGTAACATTTTCCCCTACTTTTTTTTTTGGTATTTTTGTGTAATGTTATATTAAACATTTCACAATCATTAACTGATGTATAAAGCACTTGTGTTGTTAAGATTTAAGAGTTAAACTGAAATAATAGCCATGTTATTCAGCATTCTTTTGTCTATTTCAGCTGGAGCAGCTGGATAATTTACAACAGCTGGAAAATCCCCGATCAGTGATCAGGCACAGACTTCATAGCCAGACGAACCCATCACCACCGTTATTAGCTGGCTCACTTATATGGAAGCAGCACAAAGTGCCCTCCACAGAGTGAGTGCAACTAATTCAGTGCTGCTTAAAAGCCACTAAATTTGTCAGAAGAGAAATCAAAGCTCAGGCGCTGCCAAAACACAAAAAGGGAGTCTGAATGGAGAGCATCATGGGGGTGTTTTTGTATTGTTTCACTGAGTCTATCCAGAATCTTCACCTTTCACCCCTTTCTGTCTGGATTTAACAAATATTACCATTGTATCTACTTAAAGCAACTCTCAATGGCTATTTACAGGAAATTATCTGCTTCTGGTTTTAATAGTCCCAGTGGCCTTAGAAACTACAGACTATTTGAAATTCTTCTGTGCAGCTTCTTCTAGCTGACACTGTACAGAATTATGTTTCCTTTTGCATGTTAGTACACTTTCAAAGAAATGTTGGGAGCTGAAAGTCATTTAATTATGTATACTAAGTTTGCACAATGAGATACATAAAACATGTACAAGGCATTAAAAATGATATGTTATGCAAGATGCTGGTATAAGCTATTGTTGCCCTTCTTTTACAACCTAAAATAAAGCTGCCATTCAAGTTAAAAGGTACTGCATAACAGATGGATTGCCAGCGTCTTCTGCCATTCACTTCTGGTTCATGAGGCTGCAACAGATTGCAAGAATGAACTACATTATATATATTAAACTTGAAAAGAGATGTTTCTCTGTAACATGCATACAAACACAATGTAGGCTTTATTTTTTAAGACGCATCTTCTGCTAATTCTGAATTTAAAAATCTCTGGTGTGATAATTTGACTGCATCATCTGTAAATAATTTAGGGTTTGAAACTCTTGTGCTTCTTAGGAAATAGCCAACACAAGCAAATCAGTTCAGCCCACATACCTTGGGGAGTGATTGAGGTGCAAGAATAAACTGCACCTTGTTTCTAAAGACTTTTAAAATGGTAGATTAAGGATATCAAGCAGTATAATTGTTACCAGAGTACATGACTACTTTAGCTCTGACCTCAAGTAAATCTGCCATGTCAATCATTTTCACCAAAAGTAACTGTATTTCGGAGTATAAAAAAAAAAGTTAACACAGTTGCCTTTTGCAACCTGGTAATAGTAGCCCTCTGTGAACTGAATATCAGACTACTCTATGCACCTAACAGATGTTTGGGTTTATATATAAAAAGCTTTGAATTACTCCATCAATGTTTTCTTTTGTGTGAATTGTACCATATTACAAAACTGTGCCTGTTAAACTATGGAACACAATATCCATCAAGTGCTACAAACTACCTGTCTATAAAAAATAAATGTAGGAGAGTGCAGTATAAAATAAGTAGGAATGAAAAGAATGTGTAACTTGTATAGATACAAAAAATATGCATGTATATAAATCATGAAGGTGCTTCTACAAGGTGCATAATCTTCAAGCAATGCAAAATTTAAATGGAAAACATTCAGAGAGAATAATATAGCTATACAGGTTATGAGCAAATATATTGAAGTGAAAATAAATGTAAATATGTAATGTGAAAAAAAACAAAACTATATCAAAATAACAATAAATAACTACGTATGGACAAAACAATATCAAGGTGACAATGAACTATAGTACTGTAGATATGAACAAGCTTAATGTAGACTAGGGTTGTGTGGTATACCAGTTCTGAAAAAGTACGGAATAAGCCAGTTTTTAAAATGGCATGGTACCAGCTGTACAATAGATTTAAAAGTTCTTCTGCTCATCAGTAGATTCTAGCTTTTCGACATGCTGGAGACTCTACAGGAGACCATAAATTCCCTCAACCCCGATTCAACTTGCTGTGGACTCCATGGGGGACCCTATTGCTCTTCACCCACTCTGTGGTGTGCTGGAAACTCCATTGGGGAAGCAGGTACATGTTTCTGTCAATCAGTTCTACAGTAGATGTCTTTAAATCAGTCAAAGATTCTCAAGAAATGCATAAGAAGTGTCTGATTTAGTGGTGTTTTTAAAAATTATATTTAAAGCTTCAAAAGATCCAGAAATATTTTTAGACATTTAAATATATTAATAAATATTTGAAGATACTTCTAATTAATTTGTAGATATCTTTGAGTATGTTCTATCCCAGAGGCAATACTGATCAGTCTTGAAGACTCAGACAGCATCACAATAATATATCAAAATATTCTAAAGTAACTGTCTATCAATCAACAATTAGAGGCTGCTTTGCTACACTTCTGGAAGTCTTTGCTAGCTTGCTTTAGATACTGAGGAGATGTGGAACACTTTTTAGCAAGCAGATGCTGTGACCTCAGAAGAAATCCTAGGAGAAAACAAAGCAGTGCTGGCAAAGAAGTGGCATTCATCAATAGTAACCAAATTGGCAGAAGAAAGAAAACAATTAAAGCCTCTTAATAAGAAAGCCAAGGAAACATTACAATCACTTGTGTTGAGAGATAATGAGACAACATAAATTTGATGAAGGAAGACGAAAGCAGAAAGATTGCCAAAGAGTTGAAGGATCACACATGTAAAGTAAGACCAAGGAAGTCTGCAAAGCCATTAGAGAACTGACAGGAATAAATCCAGCACTATTAGGACAGTAAAGAATGAAGAAGGCAACATTCTCACAGAAAGAAACAAGTTCCAAACAAGAAGAAAGGAATACTTTCAGGAACTGTACAATCCAGTTACACAGACTGATAATTCCGTACTGCAGGAATAATCTCCATTTGCCACTAATCCAGATATGCCTAGAATCTTAAAATCTGAGATTGAACATGCAGTTAAAAAAGCCACCAGTGCTCTACAATATACTCCTCCAAATGGTGATGATAATGGCTCTGGAAGGCACCAGGCTATAATAATTTAACAACAGAGGAATTACTGGCTGCTGGATGGTCAGGATTGGATATTACAACAGCAATGTTCAACAAAATCTGGAGGACAGGAAACATTGCCACGTGACTACAAGAAAGCAGTTATTGTTCCAATGTTTAAGAAAAAAGACAAGCTAACAAATATAGACGCATAAGCTTGCTTTCACACTGTGAAAATATCTTTGAATCAGTTTTGCTGAGGAGAATACAGAAGCAAACCGATGAGATCATCTCAGAAGCTCAAGCTGGTTTTTGAGTTGGCAGAAGCACAATAAATCAAATTTATAGTATTAGAAGACTCAGAAAGATATACCTGGAACATGATGAAGATCTGTTTGTTTGTTATGTGGACTTCAAGAAGGCATTTGGTACCATGTGGAAGAGAGGTCTGTGGCAACTTATGAGGCTAAAATTGTAAGGCTATTAGAAGAACTATATAGTGACACTATCAGTGCAGTTAAGGTCAACAGTGAATTGTCTGGTTCATTTCACACATAGAAGTTTTACAGGGAGGTGTTTTGTCACCAGTACCCTTCAGTATATTCCTTGAAATGGCAATAGTAATGGCTCTGGAAGAAAACTGGCATGGAGTACTTGTATTGGGTTTCTCTCTAACCAACTTCAGAATCGCAGATGACATTGTTCAACTTGCAGACAGCGACAACTAACTCTAAGCTACAATTTCTGATTTAAATAGTGTTAGCCAAAGATTTGGACAGACAATAAATGTAGCAAAAATAGAGTTGTAATTAATTAGCAGAAAAGTAAAGAAACTAAATATAGATATAGAGAGTTTCATGTTGATTCTGCAGATAAGTTTGTTTACTTGTGAGGAGTCATCACAAGTGATGGTGAATGCAAAGATGATAGACAAGATGTGGAATTCTAAGTATATCAACAAGCAAACAAAGATGTAAGTTTTTAAAACTCTTGTCCTTTACATTTTGTTCTACAATGCCATATGTTTTTGAAATTATAATACTTAGACAAATTCTAGGTGCATCTAGAAGAGACTGCTTACAGAATGAAAAAAATCAGGTGCTCACTCAGGATCCAGTCTGATGTAATATTTAAGATCCAGAAGAGAAGGTTGTTGTACTTTGGACATGTGTTACATATGACAACAGACATAATTCCTCATATTCTACAATATGGTCATATTCACGGACAAAACCTGCAGGGAGACCAAAAAAGCATTGGCTAGACAACATCAGAGTAGACTGTAAAGTAATGAACGTCTATCATGGAAGCTGAACAACTGCTACTGGACAGACAACAATAGAGAGTCACTGTGGATAAGCTGTCGCAGCGTGCGCATGCATCATAGTAATCAAAGGGAAGGAAGGATGTATGTGGGGATAATTTTGTTTTTTTCACCTTGGTTTTTAAGAATTTCGTCACCATTATCATCCTCATGATTTTCTTTCTTCTCTTCAAAGGTATATTGCTTATTTAAGCTATAATTTACTATTATAACAGGATTAATAGTAAATATGATTAAAAAAAAGTGCTAGCCATAGGCTTTGATCTTACTATTATCACAGGATTTAGTGAGCAAACTCTATAAAAGGCAAATTAATAAGAAAATAACAAAAGAGAGTTATGCATTTAATGATGTGGCAAAAATACAAATATTTTCATATTTTTACAATTATACTTTTCAAAATACAGGGTGACACAGAAAAACAGCAACTTTTGAAATGCGTAGTGGCAGCCATGTACAGTTGCCAGCACTGTGGAAAAGGGGCCTTGAGCTGTAAACAATCTCGCCATTTAGTAATTTAGTAATCAATTGCAAGGCAATCAATGGCAGCTGTGCGAGAATTGTTCGGTAACCGTGTCATCTCAAGATTCGGTGACATTCCCTGGCTCTCAAGATCACCGGATTTGTCCGTTTATGATGTTTTCTTGTGGGGCTACCTTAAGAGTCGGATCTACACAACTCGGCCAAGGACACTGAATGAATTGAAGCAAAAAATTCAAGATGGAATTCATGGTATCCCAGCTGAGATGTTGCAGCAATCAATGGGGAACCTCAACAGCAGATTGGAAGAATGCGTACGTACAGGAGGACGCCATCTACAGGACGTAATTTTCAGACATTCATAATTTGGATTACTGTCTCATAAAAGACAAGTTGTAGTGGCTCAATTGCTATCAATAAAATTTTTTTGTTGGATTTCTTCTATTTTTATTGGATTTTTCAAAAGTTCCCGTTTTTCTGTGTCACCCTGTACTACAACGTTTTTAAAGGAAAAAAGGCCAGCTAAATAAACAATAAAAATCAACTAGAGGAAAACTGACTCACTGATTGTAAAACTGGTTAGAAGAAAAAGGAAAAATCTGCAGTCCCACAGGAGGTCCCCCAGGACCGTACCCAGTCTAGAGGTCATTTACAATGACAACCTCTTAGCTGAATATCCTTTAGTATTATCAGACATGACTGACCACCTCTGTAAAGTGTCTAGCTGGCGTCTTGAAATTAGTTAAATGAAACAGAGATGCGTTATGATCTGAAATTATGAGTCCCTTTTAGATCGTTTCAACTGATGATGCTACTCACTCAATTCCTTAAAGATGACATTCCTACTTTCAGTTTAAACTTAGCCAAAAGTTGGACAATGGAATATTTTAAGAAATTTAGTGTAACCAGACATTTTTAAAGTGTACATGTCAATTAATTTATTCTAATATTTCTAAATCCAGTTACTTAACACAATTAATTCAGCAATTAAAGGTTTTATGTGGGCCAGAATCTAAAAATCACTAGTAGCAAAGTAAGGAAAAAATTGGATTGAGCCATGGATATGTTGTATATTGATGCATCACAATCCCCAAATCCAAACCCTACCCCACCTTTTCCCTGCAAACTGGGACAATTTAATTGACCTAACATAAATGTCTTTGGGGTTATACAGAGACAGGGAGAAATACAAACTTTACATGACCAGTGATTGGTCCAGGATCCAAACCCAGACCCCCAAACTTAAAGAGGCCTTAGCAATAGTACCAATGCACCAAAATGCTTCAGCAGCTGTGCTGATGGACGACCACCCTGCTTTCCAGATTTACTTTAATTAATAAAAGTTAGAATATAACTTCTTATGAAAAACGCTACATCATAGTTACAGTTATTGATTTTTATAGTATGTTTCTTCTTGATTTTATCTATTCATTTTTATAAAAATAGATTAAACAATGAAGCTGCCAATTTCACTTTCATATTTCTTTAGTTAAATATACTGAACACAGAACTGATTTGCTAAGACATGCTTATTAGACATATTGAAGTTACTGCCAAAGGCAGAAGAGTAAAATAAAAAGCATGTGACCTAATTAACCTTGCTTACTCATGGATAATTAAGCACTTTTTAAAATCATTAATCCTGCAAATCCCTGGGAACACAGGTGGAAAATATCAATGGTAAGGATCAGTTCAATGATATATAATCCCTGAGTGACTGACCTTATATGGAGCCAAAAAAACTGCTTTGCTCCTAGACTCATTAAATTGAGTGACACTATCCACTTAGCTGCATCGCAAAGATCTGCATGCTCTACCACTGATTAAGAGGCCAACAGTGAACTCTTAAGCCAGTAAATAAAAAGGCCATTCAACTTCTTTAAAGATTTTAGTAAGCAAAGAAATACATGATAATAGGGAAGTGTGCCTGGCTGGCACAAGATTAACATTTTTGACTCTAACAGTGCAAAATGTCACAAACCACACAGAGCTATAAAGACATAGTGCTTATCCAAAAGACTCCAAGAAAAAGAAAAATACATATCAATCATTTTTTTAATTTTGTTACGCTAAATTTCTTGGAATGGTAGATTTTCTGAACCTGTTTTTTCCAGCTTAGGACTAGGTGATGCTGGAACTCATTAAACACAGGCAGAAACAATCCTTAAACTGGCTTATTACAGTGTAGCCCCCCACACACATACCCACTTTGTCACACAGGACCAACTTAGAATATGCAATACAGAAAGTAACGTGAAAATGTGACAAACATTCATACTACAGATAGAAACACTGAGGATTAAAAATGTGTATTCTTTAAAAGTGTAAATATTTGAAACTAGGAAAAATTAGAATGGCAGAGGTAAAACACAAGCAAAGGTTGGCACTATCATTACTTAAAATTAACTTAAATTATATTTTTGTGTGTAAACCAAGCACTAAGCATCCTAGCAAAGGGCATTTTACTGAATTTGACAAACAACAGTTTTTTGTGTTTCCTTTTATAAAGTTCATACGATAAACATTAGTTGCCCTGCTCCTTTTATAAGATGGCAACAATTACCTTATATTTCAGCAGTTGTAAAACACATGACAATGCAAACACATGCTTAACATTTACTGCCACAAACACAAAACTGACTGACACTAGGGCACACAACACGTGCCCTCGTAGGTTTCTATAAATCATAACATATGTAGGACATAGATTCAAGAGCAAGGTTTGCGCAGTATCTGCTCTCAAGAATGCTCATGTAATCCAGTGGTACTAAAAGTTAGACAAATGTCAAAAGCAAACAAAAATACAATGTAACCTTTCACAATGAAAATAAGAGGTTGCTGGCAATCATGCAGGGTTCCAGGCTACCACAATAATTACTTTTCCTAGTGTCAGAAAATTGTAACTCTATTTAACATCACAAAATAATTCCTTTGTCTGATATTCTAAAAAAATACCTCTTCTTATGCAGGACGTAATTATATTTAAACAGACATGACCCTATATGGTCCTGGAGGATATATAATGTTACTACTTATTTTGGAAGTGAAACCACAAAGGAGTTTAAAGCCAATATCTGCTTCAAGGCCAACAGTTTACTAAATTGAATAAAGACAATGGTGGGACAACTGCTTAAAGGTTAGAAAAAACAGAAGTCAGACAGGAAAGGTAAGAAGGAGAGTGTCTAAGTGAGGTACTGGGGTTGGCAACTGAGCGAAGCACCTCCTCGATATCCAAACCAGACATACAGACAGGGACCCTTGTAGGGTTGTGTGTTTGCTTGTATTTTGTGTTTAACCCCTCACTTTTGTAATCTGTTTACCTTTTACCTGCTTGGCAGTTATCTGGATCCAAAGAGTTGTCTGGGGGTCCCTTAATCGCTATACTTACACACAAACACATTTAGCAATAGATCCACAGTAAAGTCAAAACAACTGCTTAAACTGTCTTGAAACTTCTCTTCAAAAGTTCATAAAAGTACTAATAATCAGAGTAGTATAATATGTTAACGTAAATTGTTGAAAATGCATTAGGAATAATAAAACAAAGCTGACAATGGCTAAGTGCTATATATTAATGTTATATAACAAGGCTTGTAAAGAACTGATTTATTAAGGAAGTTATGATTTTGTTTTCATGTGTGCTTTCTGATTTGCTTTTTTCTTCTGCTGACCTTAAGTGCTGTAAGTAATATCCTAATTGTGTTCTTCTTGTTATTCTGAAAACTATGGACATTTAATGCTGCAGAAAATGAAAGTGAGCTGTTGCAGTTTGTTCTAATTAGTGATATTTGTCAGATTTAGTGGCCAATTACATTGTTACTGAGTTTAGTGATTAGAGATAAAGTACCAGTAATCCAGTGTTACACTTCCTCTCAGACATGATATATTCTATCAAAGTAAGCAGAAAAAAGTGGATATGTTTATAGTATATAAAGAAATATATCTGTAGTATATAAAGAAATATGTGTTTAGTCTGAAATCACTATAATAGAATGCTCACGTCTATAATGCTTGGTATGTTTTATATGTGGGTGGCGCAGTGGTACAGCAGTACCACTACTGCCTTGCATTAAGAACACCAGAGTTAAAGAAGAAGAGGTAGAGCAAAAGTCCTGTGCCTCTAAAGGCTGTGTAAAGTTTATCTGTGGCAGTGTGGCCGCATGGTTATCAATCCTGGCACTTTGGTGTCTAACTCTCTATAGAGTGTGGGTACAATAACACTCTGCAATATACTACTTATACTATTTCTTACTTTCATCTCCATAACATATCCCGTGTTCACTCCTTCCTCTCCTTTTCTAATGCTGAGAAACTTGTCCATGTTTTTATCACATCCCGCATCGATTATTGTAACTCGCTGCTGGCAGGTGCCCCTTCTAATTTTATATCACAGCTCCAGCTTATTCAAAACTCAGCTGCAAGAGTCCTTACTCGAACCAGCAGCAGCGAGCACATAACACCCATCCTGCTTTGCCTTCACTGGCTCCCTGTGTCTTACAGAATTGAATATAAAATCCTACTAATAACCTACAAAGCCTTAAATAACCTCACGCCAAACTACATCAGTGACCTTCTCCATCACTAAGTGCCTGCCCGCCCACTAAGGTCCTCTGATTCAGGTAATCTTGTTGTGCCCCACCCTAATCTACACTCCATGGGTGACCGGACCTTCAGCTGTATAGCGCCGAGACTCTGGAATGACCTACAGAAATTAATTAGATCAGCTGACTCCATGAATTCTTTTAAAAAACAACTCAAAACTCATCTGTTCAGGAAGGCTTTTAGCTCTACCTGACTTTATTATCCTTCTCACAGTTTACCTTTCTGTCAAGATGCTCATGTAACCTGTGTGTGTGTGCTAGACCATCAATTATGTTGTCTGTTAGGTTTTCTCTGAATTTACTGTCTTAATCTTCTTTATTTATTTATTTGGTTTGTACAGCGCTATATACTGTATACCCTTCTGTTCTTTCTTATATTCAGTAAGTGCCTTGAGCATGGGAAAGGCGCTATATAAATAAAATGTATTATTATTATTATTATTATTATTATTATTATTAACTGGTGTTATTCCCCTGCCATGTACCGTCTATTTAGGCAGAAGCATTAAATGCAACAATCTACTGTGACCTTTTAAAAATGTGAGCACCATGGAGCTGGTGAGCAGAATAATATTACATAAATGAGCCAATACACCTTTGCAAGTCTACCATATGTGTTATGCTTTTAGAAAGCAGTATATTGCACACAACACAGGAGACAGCTAAAGTATCTAAAGCAGGCAATTTGCTCTGCTATTATATACCAAAAAATTAGCAAAGTGAAAGAAAATAATGCTGGGAACAACAGCCAAAAAAGTCAGACAGAGTTTTCAAAGATGACGTAAATTGTCATGATACAGAGTCTCAGTTATTAATGCACAGCAGCCGTTTACATTTGTTGGGCTACCAATACTCATAAAATATCTGAATATTTAGTATAAAGATCCAAGAGTTGTTTTGAATTTTTCTGAAAATATGCTCAGAGATAAGCTGCATCAGCTTACATTCAAGATAAAGCCCCTTATCTTTGCGAAACCCACAGACTTTATTGAGTTGGCAGCATACACTGCTAGAGTGTAGACTCCTGCATTACATTATTTCCTAAGATAACCTTGCTCTGGCTTGTGCCAATACAAATGTTATTAAACTCATTACAAACAATACTGACAACATAAATGATGTCTAATTGTGTAGAAATAGTCATAAAAACCAAGTTTAAGAGTGTAATGCAGTGCTGTGAAAAAGTCTTTCTCCTTTCCTTAATTTGTCTATCATTGCAAATGTTTGACACTGAATACTTTCAGGTACTGAACCACAATCTACTTAAGAGCACCTGAGTGAGGTGAGAAAAAATATACATTTTTATTTATATCATATATTTAATGTAAAATATTATTAAGCAGCAGCTAGTGCCATATAAAAAAGCATGTGCCCTGTTACATTTAATAGCTGGTTGTGCCCCTTCTGGATATAATGATAGCAGCTTGAATGTTTGCTATAATTATATAGGATATAATATTCCTATATAATACATATAAACCCTATACAGGTAATATAATTAGTCTTTCACATTGCTGTGGAAGAATTTATTTCCACTCTTCCGGGAAGTGCTTTATTTCCTGAAAATGTTTCAGGTTTTCAAGCTAGAACTGCTAGATCTCAGAAGCTACCACAGATTATCTGTTGGGTTTTGGTCTGGGCATTGACTAGGCAAGTCCAAAGCCATTTTGATGTGCACCTATTTTTAGTGTTTTATATAATTATCGTGCAGCATAGTCCGCTTCACTTCAGCTAACAAATGGATGACCAGAATACTCTCTTCAAGGATTTACGGATGACAGAAATCATGGTTTCTTCAATTATGGCAACTCATCCAAATCCTTGGGCAGCAAAGCATCATCCCACCATCACACACCATCTACATGTTTAACTATTTTCTTACTTTGAAATGTGTTTACTTTAGACAGGAGATAAAGAGAACCACCATGTCTTACTTTTGTCTCAACTGTTCCTAGAAATCAACCCAAAAAGTGGCCTGGAAATCACCCAGGTTCAACCTGACGAATGAGAGAAGAGAATTTATATTTGTTTTATTGAGCACTGGTTTCTGCCTTGTTGCTCTTCTAAAAGTTCATTGTTGCCCAGTGTATTTTTGATAGTAAAATCAGGAATATTAACTTTACTGTAGTTTTTTAGAAGTTTTTAGGACCATTCGTGACTTCCTTTAGTGATTTTATACTATGCTCTTAGAATAATTTTGCCACTTTTGGGAAGGTTATGGATTTGGAGATTATGGCTGTCATTGTTGCGTGGTGGAGTCATCGAGCCTTAGAAATAGCTGTGTGGCTCTTTCAAGGCTGAGAGATGTGAACAACTGTTTTTTGATCTCTTCAAGAATTTCCTTAGATCGTGCTATTACGTGCTTGTTGAAACTTTGTACTGGCAACTTGACTCTAATGGGAAGGATCAAAATAAGTGAGGATTACATTGAGAGGGGATGGCTGTAATCAAAGTTGCCTACACTCAGTATGCTGCTAATTATTTCTTTTATTGGAATTATTTAACAAGGGGACAATTAATTTTTCACAAATTGTTTTGTTAATTTGTTAAAGAAAATACGTAAATAAAAGTGTTGCAACAGTAGAGGCAATCAGAATGTAGCAGATACTTTTTTCACAGCACACTATATGCAAAATGTAAGTACAAAGAGAACTGATGTTTGTAATAAATACATTCATCTGAATTAATAGAAAAAATATGTTTTTGCATCTTCTCTTCCGTTTGCCAGATTTAAAAAGGATGTTTTGCATTAACATCAGCCACAAAAAAATCACAAATATTTAGCTAAAGTTTTGCTATTTTTATTATTTTAATAATTATTCTTTTCAAAATGAAGCTTCTTAATTGAATACATCTTTTTGTATTTCATTAACATCTGCTTTCTGGTTAAGTGATTAAAAAACAGAGATGAAATGCTCTTTTCTTGTATAGCTGACCAAAATGCTGATTTAATTCCTGGTCTGCACATCCCATCTTCTCTTGACTCACTATTATGTACACTTATTCCATGTTGAATTGCATTACATGTCTTCACTGATGACCTCTCAAAAGGGTTTCAAAGACAAGTGTATGAAGAAACTAGGATTTTCAGTTCTGTCATGTATTAGGTATTATTTTTTTCAAATTATTAGATTAAAAATGTTTCTGAAAAGTTGATGCATTTAGTCATCAAAATATTTCATTTGCAGAACCACCTTATAATTTGAATACTGTAGTATAAAGTGAACTTTTGATATGGTTCAGAGATAAATATGGATATTGAATGGCTGATTATCTTACTAAATGTGACATAGACATATAATACCATACTATTATTCCATAGCAGTAAAAATTCAAAAATGTACTTTGGGTCACACTCGGGTATTTTCCTTTTTAGGTGGCAAGGTTTTCAGTGACCCTGCACTATGCACAATCAAAGTTCTAATTTGTCAAAATGTTCTGTCAGCTTTCTTCTCATTCCAATAATTTGCTCAGCCTTTAAAAGACACTTTAAAATACCTTTGCAGCCATTTTGTCTATTTATAAAATACATAAATCTCCTTTACAGCCCAATATTCATATTAAGATTTTCCAATAGCTACATACAATATCATTATTAAGCCAACAATAAAAATATGATACATCAACAAAACAACTCAGAGTGAAGCCCATTTTGGTGGGGTCTCCAGCATGACTGTTTCAATTTAGGTGTCAAGAAAATATGCTATTATGTTACTATAAAAGATAGTGAGTGGGGGGTGAGATACTATTATCTATACTAATAAAAGGCAAAGCCCTCAATGACTCACTCACTCACTCAATCACTGACTGACTGACTCACTCATCACTAATTCTCCAACTTCCCGTGTAGGTAGAAGGCTGAAGTTTGGCAGGCTCATTCCTTACAGCTTACTTACAAAAGTTGATATATATAGATAGATAGATATAGATAGAGATATATATCTATACTAATAAAAGGCAAAGCCCTCATTGACTGACTGACTGACTCACTCACTCACTCACTGACTCATCACTAATTCTCCAACTTCCCGTGTAGGTAGAAGGCTGAAATTTGGCAGGCTCATTCCTTACAGCTTCCTTACAAAAGTTGGGCAGTTTTCATTTCGAAATTCTATGTGTAATGGTCATAACTGGAACGTATTTTTGTCCAAATACTGTAATAGAATTCAGCTCGATAGCCGTGGGAGGCGGAGTTTCGTATTAAAATATTTAACCAATCACATTTCAGCCGTCATTTGTTGTCAGGCAGAGAGAATAGACTGCAGCTCCGTAGCCGTGGGAGGCGGAGTTTTGTATTAAAGCATTTAACCAATCACATTTCAGCCATCATTTGTTGCTAGGCAGAGAGGCTTTCAAAATCTGTTGTGGAGGCACTCTAACACAGAATAAATGTCGATTAACCTGTTGCTTCAACCAATCAGATTTTGAGTTGGTGTCAGTAGGGCCCTCTAGCAGGCCTACGGCAACGTCACCGTATTCAGACCCATTGATTGGATAGAAGCCGATATGAGGAACTCTACGAGGCCATTGAACGCACCGCAAACGCTCCGAGCAAAAGATCGTCGCGTGCACTACGGCCAACTCCATGGCAGGATTCTGGACAGTATTATTTGCCAGGCACAGACCAGATTTCAAGACCATGAAAACCTGATGTTTGTCACGCTCCTCGAGCCCCAGAAGTTTCAGGAATACAAGAAAAATTTCACGCATGCAGCCTTCTCCAGTGTAACACAAAGCCACGGAGCGCTTTTTGATCTGTCTCGGCTAAAAACAGAACTGACTTTAATGTATGCCATGGATGATTTTGCAGGAAAATCTCCCACTGATCTCCTTGACTTCCTTCATCAGAAAAATCTGAATGAGAGCATGGGGCAGCTGTTCACATTGGTATATTTGGTGGTGAGCATTCCTGTGTACACTGTTTCTGTCGAGCGGACATTTTCAGCCCTAAAGCGAATTCAAACTTATGCCAGAAATACCACAGGGCGGGTTCGCCTTTCAGCATTAGCTTCGATGGCGATAGAAAGTGAGGTTTTGATGGAACTGAAGTGCACGGATAATCCGTACAACAGAGTAATTGAACTGTTTTTGAGGAAAGAGAGGAGGATGGACTTTGTTTACAAATAATCCGAATTTTTGGTGAGTAAAATGTTGTGTTTTTCCTAAATAATATTGCAAGTTTATGAGTTATTATTGATGTTTTTTTATGTGATGTCGCGGCTGTGGCTGCAGTAGAAAGGAATTTGTTCACCCTGCTTTGTCTGTTCAATAAAGTCATTTATTGTGGCTATATATCTTTTGTGTGTATATATATATATATATATATTGTGGAGCCGACCCGGACACAGACAGGCAGACATGTTGTAATCACCACCACACGTTTATTAATACAACTATTTACAAAAGTTATGGTCACTAAGACCCAGTCCAAAAGTGCACAAACCCCAAAGTCACAGTCCTGGCCACACAAATGCCTCTCTTCGGGCCGCCTCCACACTCTCTTCTGCCTCGTCCTGCTTCCACCCGACTCCAGCCCTGAATGAAGGGAGACGGCCCCTTTTATATGCTCC
>JANRMT010062854.1:98965818-99025096 GCA_026402145.1 Polypterus bichir lapradei | reverse complement strand
CATTCCCATTTTATTAAGGTGTATCCATATAAATGGCCCACCCTGTATATTGGAATGTTTTGAAATAAAAAAAGGAGCTTAGGAAGAATATTCATCTTAACAGTGTTAATTCTTCCAGCTAGTGTGAGATGAAGGGGATGACCATCTGTACAAGTCTTGCTTAATTTTTTCCATGCAGATGGCGAAATTTTGTTGATAAACAGCTTTATGTTTACTTGTGATGTTTACCCCTAGGTATTTAAACTGTTCTGCAATGATAAAAGGTAGGGTATCTAATCTAATATTATATGCTTGAGAATTCACTGGAAAGAGTACACTTTTATTCAGATTAATTCTGAGACCAGAGATCTTTTGAAATTTTGTGAGTGCTGTTAAGACTGCAGGCACAGAATTTTCTGGGTCCGATATATACAGTACCATATCATCTGCATATAATTAAATTTTCTGTTCCAGTCCTTCTCTGCTAATCCCCTTTATCTGATCAGTATTTTGACAATGTATTGCCAGTGGTTGAATGCCAATTGCAAACAGCAGCGGTGACAAGGGGCATCCTTGTCTAGTACCACGTTCTAGTCTAAAGTAGCCTGAGCAAATGTTGTTGATGCAAACTGAAGCTTCTGGGTTAGTATGCAGTAATTTAATCCATGCACAAATGTTTGGGCCAAACCCAAACTTCTCCAATGTAGTAAAAAGATATTTCCATTCAATCATGTCAAATGCTTTTTCTGCATCCAATGATAATAATATTTCTGGGGTGTTTGATTTAGTTGGTGAGTATATTACATTAAACAGGCATTGAAGATTTGAAGATAAGTGTCGGCCCCTAATAAATCCAGTTTGGTCTTGTGATATTACCGAGGGGAGCACTTTCCCCAGCCTTCTAGCTATGATTTTAGAGAGTATTTTAATGTCGTTATTCAGAAGTGAAATTGGTCTGTATGATGCACATTGTAATAAGTCCTTATTTTGTTTTGGAAAAACGGTGATTAGTGCTTAGCTAAAGGTTTGAGGAAGAGATTGGTTATCTCTGGCTTCTGTAAATGTTGCTAATAGGAGAGGAGCTAGCTGAGCGGAGAATTTCTTGTAAAATTCTGCAGGGTAGCCATCAGGGCCTGCTGCTTTCCCGCCTTGGAGTGACTTTATAGCATCTAGTAATTCTGATAACGCCAGGGGTTTCTCAAGTTCCTCCGCACTAAAAGTGTCTATTTGTAGTATTTGTAATGTATCCAGAAATGCATTAGATTGTGTATTGTCTTCTTTAAACTCAGTAGTATATAAGGATTTATAGTATTCTCTGAAACTGTGCATTATATTTTTGTGGTCGATGATTTTATCTCCGTTCGCGTTGGTGATTACTGAGATTGCGTTGCGCACTTCTTGCTTGTGAATTTGCTGAGCTAAAAGCTTATTAGCTTTCTCTCCATGTTCATAGTAATGATGTCTGGATTTATAAATTAGTTGTTCAGTTTCTTTAGTTGTCAAGAGGTTTAGTTCTGAATGTAGAGCCTGCCTTTTCCTATGTAGAGTCTCGCTTGGTAGTCTGGTATGTTTTTCATCTATTCTAGTAATTTCGCTTTTTATCTCTACTACTTTCTTGGCTTTGAATTTATTTCTGTGGGAAAGATATGAGATAATCTGTCCTCTTAAGAAGGCCTTAAGAGTTTCCCAGAGTATTCCTGCAGAGATCTCGGAGGATGTATTTGTCTCTAGAAAGAATCTGATTTGTTTGGATATAAATTCCGTACAATTCTCGTCTGCTAACAGAAGCGGGATGAGACGCCAATCTGCGGGGTGGGTGTATGGGGCTTAGTAATTTTAGCGCCAAGATCATAGGTGCATGGTCAGAAATAACAATAGCATCGTATTTGCAAGATTTAATCATAGTCAAGAAGTTATTGTCTATAAAGAAGTAATCAGTCCTTGAGTAGCAATGATGTACTGGTGAGTAGAAAGAATATGTTCTTGAATTTGGGTTTAAAAACCTCCAGTGGTCAGATAAGTTGTGATCAGTTATAAACTTTGTAATTATCTTTGCGGTGTTAGATGCCGTTCCCCCTGTGGAAGAAGTCCTATCTAAAAGTGGATTTAGAACACAATTAAAGTCCCCAGCCATTATAACTTTATGAGTGTTCAGCTTGGGAATGGATGCAAATAAATTTTGTAAAAATTCCTTATCATCGACATTAGGTGCATAAACATTTATCAAGATCATTTTACAGTTAGATAAGTCTCCCATGACCATTACATATCTCCCTTCAGGATCCAATACTACATCTGATGCTACAAATGGTACTGTTCTATGTATGAGAATTCCCACACCTCTAGTTTTATTTGTATAACTAGAATGGAACATTTGGCCAGTCCAGTCTTTTTGGAGCCGGAACTGATTCTTGCTTAGATAGTGGGTCTCCTGTAAAAGTACTATTTTAGCGTTTAGACCTGTTAGGTGAGAGAGTACTTTCTTTCTCTTTAATTCGTGATTCAAGCCTTTAACATTCCAGCTCATGAAGTTAACTGTCCCATCATGGAGACATTGATTCTGAGTTTTTGATGTCATTTTATAGTCTTAACTGGAAGTGAGACAGCTTCGGCCTTAATCTTCCTATTTCCCCTAGAGTTATTGCCATGCAGCTTATTATTACGTTGGTAGTTTTAATTATAAAGATTAAGAGGATACATTAGGTATAGATCAAGCCTGTTCTCTTTCTCTCCCCCCCTTAACCCCCACCCTCCCCATTTTGCCTCCCCAAGTGAGGCTAGAACCCACTTCACACAGTCCCAGTCCTCTGACATACTCAGAGACAGAGCACATCCAAAGCAAAACAAGCCCCCACGCAGCGGCATTTTAGGGTTAAAAGATAGAGATATCTATTACCAATATAGTCTAAAAAAAAAAAAAAAAATTGTGCACTTTAAATATATATAGTCTTCAGCAATCTTAGTGCATTAAGATAATACACCCAGATAATAAATCCGGGGGATGGTGTTAGAAATTTGTTGAGAATAAGCATAATAAGTCTTAATGCAATAATAGCAATAACAATAAACCAAGGGTATGATGTTGAACAGTCTCGTTTAGGGTAGAGATAAAATAATTAGCTAAAAAAAAAAAAAGAAAAGAAAAAAGAAAAAGTAATTAAGCACAATAAAACATAAACAGATAGCGCCCTAGTAATACTAAGTAATAATGAGAATATATGATGATAAAAACCCGTATTTTAAACAAACAGATCAGACAGTAGATTTAGTCCTTGCTATATCATTAACGGCCATGGCTCACTATTATGTATCAGAATAGTCCCGGGATCAGCTTTCTTAATTCCTTTTCTGCTTCTTCCTTCCTAGCGAAGACATAGAATTGACCTTGCAATTCCACTTTCAGTTTGGACGGATACAAGAGGCTGTATTTGACATTGGCTTGCCGTAACCGCTGTTTAATGTTGTAGAAGGCTGCGCGTTTAGTAGCTGTTGCTGGAGAGAAGTCAGGGAAGATACAAATGTGGTTATTTTCATATATAATATCTTGCTTGTTTCTGAGGAGAACCATCACCTCTAGTTTAAATGATAATCTTTCAAAGCAAATAATAAAAGATCTGGGTCTAACGGTATTTGATCCGTGTACGCAGTAAGCTGCTGCTATCTCAGATTCTGCTTTAAAGTCCTCCCCGATTATTTTAGAGAAAAATTCAGCTGCGAATTTCACACGGTTTGGACTTTCTCGATTCTCAGGCAGACCTTCAATTCTGACATTATATCTTCTGCTTCCATCTTCCAAAGCAGTCAGTCTGTCTCCGAGTTTTTTGCATTCGGAGCTGACATTTACTGCTTTTTCTTCGGCACTGGCAGCTAAATTTTCGTCTATTTCAAATCGAGTCGTGAATGTCTCCTTGAGATACTCCAAATGATCAGTAAGCGTGCTCAGTTTAACCGAGTTTTCCTGAATGTGCTCTTCAATTTTACCCAGCACCTGTCGCAGCTTCAGTTGCATTTCCTGTCGCAGCCTTTCATTTGCCTGTTGCAGCACCAGCCGCTGCATTGCTTTTGCCTGTTGCAGTTCCTGTCGCAGCCATTCATTTGCCTGTTGCAACTCCTGTCTCAACTCCTGTCTTAGTTTCTCATTTGCCTTTACCCTTACCTTCTCATTTGCCTTCTTGCTTTTCTTTATATCTTGCATGAGCTCAGCAAACATCACCTGCAGTTTAGACATTTCAATTGTGCTTTCTTGTACCGTAGGTGAAGCGGCAGGCTCTACTGTAGCCGGTCTCCCGGCTCGCGTGGAGTAGTTGAAGCCGTGGACTGCAAGGCCTTTTCTAGTTTCAGGTGATCTTCTCCGATCAGCGAGCTATCGAGATCTGCACTCACGATCGTACATTCGCTCCCTTTTTCGCTCTCAGCCGGCAATGATGTAGTGGACCATGGTCCCAAGGAGTCTGTACTTTTGCCCATCTGATCCAAGTCTGTCTCTGAAAGGCTGTATCTTGAACTAGGGCTTGCTGATCTTAGCTTGGGTGCAGCTTTAGTTTTCGATTCTTTCGGACCCCCTTTCTTGTTGGCCATGTTTATATATGCTTACATATAATGTTGCAGTCCCCTCGGGTTGAATAAATACAGGATATCTCAGGATAATAAGCAAATAATATGAAAAATAACACCGCTGCTAGCGGAGCTCCACTTCAGACGTCCATCTCTCGAATCGGATTACCGCTCTCTTTCCAACCATGTGACACAAATTGTGACTGTGGATTAAGTGTGTAGGTGAACTAATCTATTACGCTGTTAATCAAAATTCACGTCACATATTGCATGTGCAATGGGGAAAAATATAAAGTGGACTCGTGAAGTACAATGTTTTCCTAAAAGCAAAAGTGAAGCTTCATTGCGTGTGGGAGTGCAGCTTAAGCACAAGCAGGCAGACACAGACAATGCCTATTTGATTTTATGTTATTTTTTTCCGAATACATATAATTGGCAAAAAATTTGTACAAAATAAATATTTGTAAACATCCACTATTTGTGCTTATCCAAATACCGTATTTGGATTCAGCTCCACCCCTACATTACAGGGTAAGGCAAAACATTTAATCTGGACCTAAACCAGATCCAGAACATCACATAAAACAAAACTAGCTCACATTCAAGTTCTTCACTTGCAAATACGTTAAGTTAACCGTTCTTAGGAAAATTAGCTTTTTCAATGAACTTGCTCTTTTGAACTAGTTCATGCACAACACTGCAGATGACACAGGTTGGAAAACATCATGGGTGGGATGAATGGCTCTCTAGCCTTTAGACTGGAGAGACATGGAAGAATGCAAGTATCTTTCCCAGCCGGGAGGCCTAAATAAGGAAAGGACATTGGGAGATGTCCTCCCTGAGACATGAGCTTCCTCTTTACTCTGAGTGGCTGCATCCCTCTGGTGGACCTGCAATTTGTGCCCCCGCAATGCAGCATATGAGCTATAGTTCCAATGGGCAGCCCTGTTCGGTGTCACCAGAGGGAGCTGCCAAAAGGACACTCCTCTGTGCTAGAGAGGTTCCACTTCACCCAGAAGTGCTTCTTGGTGGCAATGCTGTTGTACCAAAGGTGCTCCCAGGTTTAGGCTGATAAGGTTCTACTCTGCCTCCCCCAGATTAGTCAAAATCAGGTGTGGAGTTGGGCAAAACTCACCTGGGAGGAGCAAAGGAGATAGAGAAAGAGATAGAGATAAAGAAAGAAGGATACTTGTTAAAGGGAAAACCTGTGAGAAGGTAATTTGATTAAATAAATTTTTACTTAATTTGTTGCCGGAACAACTTGTATGGTCTAGTTGTGTCTGTGTTTTAGGCTTTGTTATGTCCCCCACAGGACACAAGAATCAAAACAGTCTTGCAGTTTTTCCTCCTCCTCTTCAGTCCAGCACTGAACCTCTTTTTTAATTGGTTAATAGTGCATCAGTCACTGCTTGTAAACCAGAAGATGTAAAACTGAGAGTTGTCCTTTTAGTATCTGATGTGAGGGCTTGGTAGTGAGTGGTAAGCATCTTCAATTAAGGAGTTAAGAGTGATCCAGAATGTCAACACCCAGGTCAAGCCAACGGCATCTTAATAGTATTTATGATAAATATTCTTTATACAGTATTTGTTTGGCTGAAGTCCCAAGCAACAATAAATAATCTAGGATGTTAACATTTGTATTCCATAATGATACTGTACAGTTTGCTTAGTGCAATGAAGGATTTGCCTTGCAATGGAAGGCAGGCAGCAATCAGAAAACAGAGGAGAATTTTCAGAAGGTATCATTTATTGGACTTGATAATTACATACTGTAGGTCAGGTAAGCAGTCTTTAAGAGACAATTTTAACATCTAGTTAACGTGCGTTGTTTAACATAAAATAAATGCAACCCTCTCTTCTTTTTTCAAGATTCAGTCAAGTCCACATGGTAGTTAGCTTTATCCTAATGTCTGGGGTCTCAGGACTTAGCCGTTATAACAAGAAGCAGAAAACACAGTAGTTCCTGATATCTCTTTGTAAAACAATTCTTCTTCCAGTATTTTCTATCTTATAATACAGAGACTGAACATGGACAGAAAAATGCTGGTCAGAGATTTTTTGTACCCATTTGGACACCACCCTTCATTCTCATTCTCTAATTCTCATTATCTAGTGGTTCCCTTTTGAATCGTATCAATTGTGTTAGTTGTAAATAAAAGATGATGTATGCTAACCTCATATGTTATAGACCAAATGTCTGTTAGTTGTAAATAATAGATGATGTATGCTAACCTTTTATTTTATAGACCAAACGTCAAATTCCAAGTACTAGCCCCGATGTTTAAAAGGCAATCACAGGTAATACCTATATACTGTAACTGGTCTGTAAAAATACATCCCCATTCTGGCATGACTGACACATGGAACAGGCTACCTTTTGATGTAGATGAATATAGCATTTCAAGTTTTGACATAGTCAGATTTTTAAATCAATAAGTAAAAAGAAACTGACGGCCCATGTTGAACTGAAAGGCCTTTTCTCATTAAAACTTTAATTATCTTTAATTGTTATTTTGGTAGGCAAGGTAAATCTTTATCTGACTGACTAGTACAAATATTTTTTTATAAAACCGATACATTTTTCCACAAGTATCCTAAACAGCAGAAACAAGCTTTATTAATAAAATTAGATTTTTTTTTTTTGTTTGATGGTTTTCAATTAAACCAGGACACATTTTGCTGTGAATACTATGATTTGTACTTGCTTTGCCAAATACTACATATTCGAGATATTTTAATCCAGTACAGTTCATTAGTGAGCAGTTTTTAGTGCTAATTAACTATTTCCCTTTATTTTAATTGACTCTGACCGCTGAATTGATTCTTTTTTCCTTAAATGCCACCTAAACACAAATTTGAAGTGAAGTGACACAACAGATGAGCAACTACATTGGGGCCTCAAACTCCAACCAACTTCACTTCATTCAGTTTCTTAAAATGTAGGAAATAACTTCCACAATTTAGATGTTTCCCCTTATTTCCTGGTATGCCTGCCTAGCGGCAGGATATTCACTAGCACAAATAAGGAACATGTGGTGGTCTTCAATAAACCATAATAACAAACAATTAAAAAGAAAAAAAGAATGCATTTCCTTCTGAGTCATTGTAACGAAAAGTATCTAGCCCTCAAGTATCTTATCAGATAGTAATGTTTTAGATGTTTTCAAAAAATGGCATCTCTGCAGCCTCCTACCTTTATCTAAAATGCACCATTTTCAAAATCCACTAGAGCCTATTTCAGGATTTGTGGAACCAGAATCATATTTGCAGCAATGATAATGAGATGAGGTGATCTTCTAAATGGAATACCAATCCATCAGAAGGCATACATTATGCAACCACAGATGAGAGAACTTTGCATAGCCTATCAATCTCACAACAATTCATTGAATTAATAATAATTGCCTTTTGAATTGTGTAAACAATAGGAATTTCTCTATGTGCCCATTTTCTGAAACTGCTTTTTCTGTCTTGGAGAAATAAGATGCAACACAAGAAAAACATAAGTGGCATACCACTGTAGTGCAGAACATACTCACACTCATAGTAATTTTCACTCATATATTGTCAAGCTAGAGTCACCAGTTTCAGTATTTAGTGGCCAGCTTGACAAAAAAAGATGCCAAAATACAAGATGAACCTCAGATGATAGTATTAGTAGACAAGATCACCAAATGTGATAAATAAGTGGAGTGGGTGTAATGTAAGTAGATAATCCAATGGCACTAGAATGAACAAGGAGGAACATCTTCTAGGATCTGACATGCTCCCCACACAGGACAGCTGAGACACTTCTCCTTATAGATGAATTCAAGTAGGGTTCATTTCCCAATAATTGTGTATGACTGATTAAGTGTACAGGGATACTTAAAACCACATGAGCGTTCTACCTGTATATAGGGATGTGTGGGTAACACAGTATGCAACACTACTACCTCAAAACTCAAGAGCGAAAGATTCTATTAGGGATTGGTCTGTCCAAGATAAACTTTGCACATTATCTTGAATTCTGGTTTCCTTTTGCAAAATGTGTGCATATATTTAGATAACTGTTAAATTTTAATTAGGCCAGCATGAATGAGAGTAGATGTTTGTTTATGTTTTCTCTCTTTTCCAGGTTTCTGTCTTACCTCTAAAACTGTCTTTCTTGAATTATTCAGGTTTTTGAATGAATCATAGTACAGAAACTGCACTAGTTAAAGTACTTACTTTTGCAGGTTAATGTGGATACTGGCAACATACTGTAACTGTTTTTGTTCTCTTAGACCTGAGAGCAGCTTTTGACACTATAGACAAGATCATTCTCATAAAGCCCCTTAGACAGTGGGTAGGTCTCTCTGGCAGTGTCTTAAACTGATTTCAGTGTAGTAGATTATAGTTCGGAGGTACATGACATTGTATATGGCATATGACAAGCATCTATTCTGGGCCTGCTGCTTTTATCAATCTACATGCTCCCATTTGGATAGATTATATCAAAACACAAAGTGAATTACCACATCTATGCAGCTGACATGCAGCTTTACTTAACTCTAGCAACTGATGACCCTGACTCTTTGGTCTCTCTGTTCTGTTCTCTGTCTTACTTGTATTTCTGAATGAACAGGTAGTAATTTTATTAAGCTAAACTAGCAAAATACCCACACTTCGCAGCGGAGAAGTAGTGTGTTAAAGAAGTTATGAAAAAGAAAAGGAAACATTTTAAAAATAACGTAACATGATTGTCAATGTAATTGTTTTATCACTGTTATGAGTGTTGCTGTCATCAAGGATTTGATTATCATTATTTCTTTCAATCAGGTTCGTATTTGGAGGACGTGTTGTGTTCAAGTTACATTCCGTGTTTGTCAACCATTGTAAAGATAACAGGTTTCATTCATCGAAGTGTTCGCTACTCAAATTGCTACTCGTGAATCTAAGATGTTTAACAGGCATTATCGGTATTAACTTCTGGATTTGCCTGCGAATATTTAGCGGCAGCGTGTCTATGAACTTGTGGAATCGCCTGTGAGTATTTAGCGACAGCATCTCTATGAAGCTGTGGATTTGCCTGTGAGTATTTAGCGGCAGCATGTCTATTAACTTGTGGATTTTTCTGCGAGTATTTAGCGACAGCGTGTCTATGAACTTGTGGAATTGCCTGCGAGTATTTAGCGACAGCATCTCTATGAACTTGTGGATTTGCCTGCGAGTATTTGGCGGCAGCGTCACAAAGTTGTTTCTGTCTAGATGCATCAGAAAATGTACCACGGCATCTGACAAACCTCCTTTGTACTGTATTCTCACTGCTTGGATTGCTGCTGAAGGACAGCCTTATATGGGCAGGCAGTCAATTATGTGGGAGGCATGGGGATGGGGGACGCAATATAGGCAGGCAGCCAACTACGTGGGAGGCATGGTGATGGGGGACGCAACTCCGCCTCACACGGCAACCGAGCTGCAGGCTATGGACGTATATATGTACGTAAGTAGGATTCAGTTATGACCGTTACGCGTAGAATTTCTAAATGAAACCTGCTTAACTTTTGTAAGTAACCTGTAAGGAATGAGCCTGCCAAATTTCAGCCTTCTACCTACACGGGAAGTTGGAGAATTAGTGATGAGTGAGTGAGTGAGTCAGACAGTCAGTCAGTGAGGGCTTTGCTTTTTTTTAGTATAGATAAGAAAAAAAAAAAAAAACATAAATCATAGTTGTTGGCAAAAACGGTGTAATGGACATCAGGCATGGACTGGTGTTCCAGATGGGATGGTTTACGGTCCTTTACCCAACTCGGGGGGGCCAGTGTGTTGGAAAGACAGGTGGAGAATATTTACACAAACTATTAGTCTCCCCGACACAATAGGTTGCAGTTCTCCTGGATGCTATGTGGATGCCCGCAGGCTGGGAATTGTAGTCAGGTAGCACAGTATTGAGGTATCTCTGTGCCACCAGGTGGAGCTACAGAGACAAATCATCCCCGTTTTAAGGAACTTCCATCTAACCCAGAAATACCTCCAGCCAGCAGAGTCATGACACTAGAAGTAATCCCAAATCTACCTTAAAAGAAGCCGCTCAACCTCGTCCAAGGTCAGTGTTGGGCAGAAGTGGACAACGATTGCCAAAAGGAAGGAAAGAAGGAGAGAGAGAGAGAGAGAAAGTAGAGAAAGGAAGAACTGTACTCTGAGATTGCTATATCACGTGTGCACATCTCTGTTGTAACAAATCACCGTTTGAATTCATATCTGTTTTGGTAAGTTGGAGGGTTTGGGAGCTCACAGGCACCCCCTACTGGTCACAATGGATATAGTGAAGATCTAAGAAATAAGCTTGATTTTAACATTAAATAATAATCTTAACATTTAGGTGTAATTATAAACTCTAACCTAAACTTTGAATTACATGTTAACCAAATTACTTGGTGCAATTTTTCATATAAGGAACATTACAACTTCTTATAACTTTGCGAGATGTTGAGAAATTAATTTACTATTTTGTTTTTAGTTGACTGCATTACTGTAATTCACTCCTAACAGAATTACCTATGACAGACATCAAATGGTTCAAATTGGTTCAGAATGCAGCAGTAAAAATCTTAACCAGAAAAAGAAAATTTGAGCACATCTTACCAGTTTTGCATTGTTATATCGATTACTTGAGTCCTTTAGAATTGAGTTTAAAATGCTACTAATGGTGTGTAAAGCTTTAAATAATCTTGTTCCTTCATATATTTTGGAGTGCCGGTCCCCCTATATTCTAAGTTGTAAACTTATATCTTCTAATAGTGGTCTGCTTATTATTCCAAGGGTTAAGCACACAGAAAGTGGTGAGGCAGCCGTTTGCTGTTCTTAATATGGATTATTTAACACCATCACTACAAAAAAAAACTGCTAAATACCCACTTTTTAGATATTTTTTTCGTGGCTACATAGTTGTACTCCTATTAGACTAGATTTAAATAGAATTGTCATATTCTTTAGGGGTTTGAAATCTTCAATAATCTCTACTTTCCCTGCTTTCTTTTCCTCCTGATCTAGTCACTGTGATGGTTAAATCAAGCCGGGTGACCTGGCTGTCCATGAGACCCACTGCAATGAATCCTATATATACAGTACTAGCTGTCCCCCGCGGCTCCGCCCACGTAGTAGTGAAACAGGACAAACTTTAAAAATCAATTTTAAAAAAATGTAATAATTTGTATTGAGTATAATTTATATTGATAGCTTTTATATCCGAGGGCCTCTTGATATACAATATTTTCAGTTTTGCTATCATGGGCGAGAATGTAGCTGTGATCTCTTTGCCAAAAATGTAAAATGTTGGCAAGGTATCTCTGGCCAAGCGGAAGGTAGGTACGCTCCAACGTCAAATGTTGCCACTGTATCTGATCGTGTTCAGCTCTGAAGGGAGAGCGTCTTCTGTGTGGGGAGAAGAGCACGTGGCTCTGTTATCGCTGCCAATCAGCAGGTACCCACTAAAACACACGTATCTCTCTCTCAAAAACGTCAAACGTTACTCCTTAACAATCCCTAGATGATACTGTCTGCTGAACAAAAAGGTATTGCTAGCTAAGTGGAGGCAAGGTACACTGCAACACGTGGCAAGAGATAGAGCCACTCGGATAGAGGCTGGCATGTGAGTGAGGATGGCCCTGTCTGGCTCCCTACACCTGAGGTCCCGGCTCCCTACACCTGAGGTCCCACCTCTCAGTCCCCTCGGCCTGCAGCCCGTCTCTCAATTTCTCGTGAATAAATTGGTATTGCAACCAAACTATGATACTAAGCGCGATTATAGAAGTAGCAAAATCAACCAGAATGTTCAAGCAAATTATAGAAAAAAATCCAATCTAAATCTGTTAGGTAGTTCTCTCGTGAAAAGATGACAGACATAGAAGACAGACAGATAGACAGACGTTGGATTTTATATATATAGAGATAATCCTACATACTTTGCAATCCTTTGCTGATGTTTAATAAAATATGATGTTCGATGCTCAGTAAACACAATACTTGCACTTGTTCACTTGTTGAATCCTGAACATGTATGTATCATGTCCCTGCTCAGCAGATGTCACTGCTCTGTTTCCACTTTCTTCCTACTATGGTGTTATTTGTCATGTTTGATAATCAATGAATACAAAACTTACACATTATTATAAATTTTTAACATATCTGACCCATGTCCTGAGATATTATCAATAGATGGGCTTGTGGAGACTGGGCTTTTATTACAATTAACTTTTTTGCCTGAAGTGGCCATCAGGTTGCTGTGACCTACAATTTTTTGAATTTTCAAACAATATCAGGCTATATTCAGGATTACTGCTTACTTCTGTGTGTGTGTCAGAATCTTATCTACTTATTCTTTCTCAGCCTTTATCATTTAACTGCCTTCTGTGATTTGCTTGACTATCAGCAGATGTCAATGCTCTTCTTTTTGTTTCTGCCATGTCACTTTATTAATCACTTAGCAATTACAATGCTGTAATAAACACACAGCCACAGAAGACTTTCCCAAGGTTGCCACTATCTGAAATTGTTTGAATTTCCATAAAATATCATGTTGTAAGCTTTAGATTAAGACCAAGGTCAAGGTTCTAGCCCCAGTAGTCTGCAAGTAGTCGCAAAACAGACAGATAGACCTTAGAATTTTATTATATATACAGTGAGAAGTCAAGCAAAATGACACCTTTTATTGGCTAACTAAAAGATTACAATATGCAAGCTTTCGAGGCAACTAAGGCGCTTCTTTAGGCAAGATGTAATACAGAAACTGGAGTGCCTGTGCTTATATACACACTAGGACAAGTAACAACATTGGTAAATCTTTAAGTGAGACATCTTAAATGTAAAAAATTAAATAGACCTCTTCAGGGTAAGATGGCCATAAAACTCTTGTCTCTATTCAAACCATGCTGTAATGTATTACATTTTAGCATGGTTTTCCCTCTTGCTGTGTTCTGAAGTTGCCCATAAGCACTGTGGCTTTAAAGTCCCTATCACAGTGTCCATGCCTGTTGAAGTGGGCCGCTACAGGAACATCTGTGTTGCCACGTTTAATGTGGAACCTGTGTAAATTCATTCTCTGGCAGAGTGTTTGTCCAGTTTCTCCCACACAGAGTGCAGTGTCAGGACATTTCATGCAGAGAATTAGGTAGACCACATTAGATGATCTGCAGGAAAATGATTGCTTTATGCGATGTTCTAGTCGGCAGTGTGGTATAACTACACAGTCTGTATTATAAATGTGAGCACACATTTTACATCTTTTCCGTAGGCAGGGAGATGTACCATTTTCTGTTGGTTCACTTAGAGAGTTTCGGATAATTAGTTGCTGCATGTTTGGTGGTTGTCTGTATGCCAGGAGGGGAGGTTCAGGAAATACATTTTTCAGTGTTTGGTCATTGTTTAGCATTGGCTGAAGTTCTTTTATAATTTTTCGAAGTGCTTCAAGATGTGGGTTGTAGGTGACAACAAAGGGGATGTGGTTCTTGTTGTCTTTGTTTTTATATTCCAGAAGGCTGTCTCTGGGTATGGAATTAGCTCTTCTTATTTGAGTGTCTGTTGTTTTGGGTGTATAACCTTGTCTGATGAAATCTTGTCTAAGCTCCTGCAATTGTTTATCCTGGTCTGTCGGGTCTGAGCAAATACGATTGTATCGGATTGCTTGGCTGAAAATATTGGGGTGCCTTATATGCTTGGGGAGGAAGCTATCACTTCTCAGGTAGGTCTGTCTGTTGGTTTGTGAAAAACAGAAGTTACAAGGGTGTTTGTTGTCTTTCAGTTGAATGGTGGTGTCAAGGAAGCTGACTTCTGTTTTTGAGTAATTCAGCTTCAACTTTATGTTGGGGTGAAAAGAATTATATTCATTATGAATATGGAGGAGGTTCTTCTCACTGGCAGTCCAGATTATGAAGATGTCATCTATCTAACAGAGATACAACTATGGTTTTAATACACTATATTTATACACTAACCTAGCCACAGGGGATGCATAAACCATGCTGGTCCCAAGCCAGGATAAATGGGGAGGGTTAGGTCAGAAATGGCATTCGGAGTAAAATTTTGCCAGATCAATATGCGAACAACAATACAGATTTCCATACCAGATCGGACGAGACCTGGGTTAACAATGGCCGCCACCAGTATTGTTAGCCAACAGGTGCTAGCGGAAATTGCATTACTGTTGGCCAAAGAAGGAGAAGAAGAGGTGGAAGATGTGTCTGGAGGCAGGAGGAGAAGAAAAAGTTGAAGTAAGTTGAACTTAGGGTAGGAACATTGTGCATGCAAGAAACTAAATGGAAGGGGAGTAAGGCCAGGTGGATCACAGGTGGATTCAAATTTTTATATCATGGTGGGGATGAAAGGAGAAATAGGGTAGGGGTTATTCTGAAGGAACAGTATGTCAAGAGTGTTTTGGAGATGAAAAGAGTGTCAGACATCAATTGACTGGAACTAGTGCAGAATGCAGCTTCCAGAATCTTAACTAGGAAAAGAAAATCCAAGCACATCTCTCCAGTTTTGATGTCACTTCACTGGTTACCTGTGCCATTTAGAAATTACTTTAAAATACTGCTTATAGTTTACAAAGCCTCAAAATAATCTTGCTCCATCCTATATCTCGGAATCCCTCTCACCTTACAATTCAAATCGTAACCTTAGATCTTTAAAAGAGTGTCTGCTTATAATTCCAATAGCTAAACTTAAAAGAAGTGGTGAGACAGCCTTCTGCTGTTATGCATGTAAAATATGGAAAAACTTACCAATAGAAATTTGCCAGGCTAATATGGTGGAACATTTTAAAAAACTGCTAAAAACCCATTAGTTTAATAGGGCTTTCTTATAGCTTAATTTTAGTGTAACCCTGATATTCTATATATGCATTTAATTATCACTTTTCTCATGGCTCCATGATCCATACTAACCCCTACTTTCTCTGCTGTTCTTTTTCTGGTTTTCTGTGATGGCAATCTGTGCCACCACCACCTGATCAAGGCACCATGCAGTCCTTACATTGATGGATTGAAGGCCAGATGTCCAAATTACAAGCATCATCTAATTCTTCCATGTGAAGCCTGAAAACCATGAGGACTGATTGAGATCATTGATGTCAGGTAGAATTCCCAGTGGGGGCTGGGCAGTCTTGTGGCCTCAGAACCCCTGCAGATTTTGGGTTTTTTTTTTACAGCCATCTGGAGTTTTTTTTTTGTTTGTTTGTTTTTTCTGTCCTCCTGGCCATCTGTCCTTACTTTATTCTTTGTTACTTAGTATTGCCTAATCTTATTTTTATATTTTTCTTTCTTAATCTTGTAAAGCACTTTGAGCTACATAATTTGTATGAAAATGTGCTATATAAAATAAATGTTGACAGAGTGATGATTATGAAGCTGGAAATTGAAGGTGTGATGATGAATGTTGTTAGTGCATATGCCCCACAAGTTGGGTGTGCGATGGATGAGAAAGATTTCTGGGTGACATACAAGAGTGGAAGAAGATGCAAACAGGTAGATTATATCCTATGCAGCAAGGTCAATCTGAAGGAGATTGAAGACTGCAAAATGGTGGCAGGGGAAAGTGAAGTTCAGCAGCATAGGATGGTGGTCTGTAGGGTGACTTTGGAGATCAAGAAGAGGAGGAGAGTGAGGGTAGAGCAAAGGATCAAATGGTGGAAGTTGAAAAAGGAAGACTGCAAGGTTGAGCCAAGGGAGGAAGTAAGACAGGCACTAGGTGGCAATGAAGAGGTACAAAACAGCTGGGCATCTACAGCAGAAGTGATAAGTGTGACAGCAAGAAGGGTGCTTGGTGTGACATCTGGACAGAGTAAGGAGGAAAAGGAAACCTTTTGGTGGAATAGGGAAGTACAGGAGAGTATACAGAAGAAGAGGTTGGCGAAGAAAAAGTGGGATAATCAGAGAGATACAGAAAGTAGACAAGAATACAAGGAGATAAGGCGCAAGGTGATGAGAGAGGTGGGAAAGGCTAAAGAAAAGGCATATGATGAGTTGTAAGAAGAGGTTGGACACTAAGGAGGGAGAAAAAGGACCTGTACCAATTGGCTAGACAGAGGGACCGAACTGGGAAAGATGTGCAGCAGGTTAGAGTGATAAAAAATAAAGATGGAAACATAACAGTGAGGGGGATGTGTTGAACAGATGGAAAGAGTACTTTGAGAGGCTGATGAATGAAGAGAATGAGACACAGAGAAAGTTGGATGATGTGGAGATAGTGAATCAGGAAGTGCAATGGATTAAAAAGGAGGAAACAAGGACAGCTATGAAGAGGATGAAGAACAGAAAGACCATTGGTCCAGATGACATACTTGTGGAAGCATGGAGGTGTTTAGGAGAGATGGCAGTGGAGTTTTTAACCAGATTGTTTAATGGATTCTTAGTAGTAACTACAGGGGGATAAAACTAATGAGCCACAACAGTTATGGGAAAAAGTAGTGGAAGCTAGTTTAAGAAGGGAGGTGATGATTAGTGAGAAGCAGTATGGTTTCATGCCAGGAAAGAGCACCAAAGATATTATGTTTGCTCTGAGGTTGTTGATGGAGAAGTATAGAGAAGGCCAGAAGGAGCTGCATTGTGTCTTTATGGACTTGGAGAAAGCATATCACAGGGTGCCTTGAGAGGAGTTGTGGTACTGCATGAGGAAGTCAGGAGTGGCAGAGAAGTATGTAAGAGTTGCACAGGATGTGTACAAGAGAAGTGAGACAGTGGTGAGGTCTGTGGTAGGAGTGACATATGCATTAAACGTAGAGGTGGGATTATATCAGGAATCGGCCCTGAGCCCTTTCTTATTTGCAATGGTGATGGACAGGTTGACAGACGAGACTAGACAGCAGTCCACGTGGACTATGATGTTTGCTGATGACACTGTGATCTGTAGAGAGAGTAGGGAGCAAATGGAGGAGACCCTGGAGAGGTGGAAATATGCTCTAGAGGAATGAAGGTCAGTAGTAACTGAATACATTTGTGTAAATGAGAGGGATGTCAGTGGAATGATGAGAATGCAAGGAGTAGAGTTGGTGAAGGTGGATGAGTTTAAATACTTGGGATCAACAGTACAGAGTAATGGGGATTATGGAAAAGAGGTGGAAAAGAAACTGCAGGGTGGAGAAGAGTGTCAGGAGTAATTTGTGACAGACGGTTATCAGCAAGAGTGAAAGGGAAGGTCTATAGAATGGTAGTGAGACCAGCTATGTTATATGGGTTGGAGATGGTGGCACTGACCCACAAACACGAGATGGAGCTGGAGGTGGCAGAGTTAAAGATGCTAAGATTTACATTGGGTGTGATGAGGATGGACAGGATTATAAATTAGTACATTAAAGGATCAGCTCATGTTGGATGGTTGGGATACAAAGCTCATGTTGGATGGTTGGGAGACAAAGTCAGAGAGGCGAGATTGTGTTGGTTTATACATGTGCAGAGGAGAGATACTGAATATATTGGGAAAATGATGCTAAGGATAGAGCTGCCAGGAAAAAGGAAAAGAGGAAGGCCTGAAAGAAGATTTATGGATGTGGTGAAAGAGGACATGCAGGTGATGGGTGTAACAGAACAAGATGCAGAGGGACAGGAAGATATAGAAAAAGATGATCTGCTGTGGCAACCTCTAACAGGAGCAGCTGAAAGAAGAAGAAGATGATATATACACTACAAATAAAGTATATATAGAGAGAGAGATGGAGAAAGACATACAGAGGGAGAGAGAGAAAGATATTCACTGTGTAAATTCTATAAGATTTTTTTGATGTCTGCTACATAATAGTGCAGGAAAATACAAGCTTTTTCATTGCTGAATATTCAAGAAAGGATGCCATTTGCCTTATGTAATACAGAGACTTTGTAAAAGAGGAAAACTATTTAGGCAGGAAATATCAGCTCAGTGAGAACGCAGAGGATAAAGCCCGATGACAATATAAACTGTTAAAAGAGGATTTATAACCTCACAATAGATTCTCAGAGTAAAAGCACTATCTTCCCCACACTCACATTACCATGGACAAATGCATCTAAAGGGCAAACACTTAGCAACAACAAATGCACGACAATAACTCTCAAAGGAGTCTAGGAAATAAAAACTAAACCTCCCAGCTAGCAGGACAGGCCATGCAGGGAGAGAATATAAAATCAGTCAGGTGAGTAATATTAACAGTTTTGTTGTTTATTTTTAACTCTCAGACTTCCAGGTTTCCCATGAGACCTTAGTATTCAATCTTTCTTTGAGAAATTATGTAAATTATTTAAATTGTATACATGCTGCAAAGCTACAAGCAACTTTCACCATGTACACTTTTGATACAAAGTGAAAATGACCAAAAGTCCTAAAATGAGATAAATAAAAAATTAAGTGACACAGAAAATATGCCATATTTTAATTTGTAATTATTTAAGAAAGAACAAACAGAAGCCTTATGTGCAAAAGTAATTTGTGTCAGGTGCTCCTTGACGAGCTGCAGATTTAGAAGTTCTATAACCTCTATATGAAAGCAGTTTGATTTTGAACATTCAGGTTTGTAGTAAGGACAAAAGGTAGCTGCAATGATCTTAAATAAGCAATTATTGTTGTTCCTAAGTACAGGAAGAGCTACAAAGCTATTTTCAAACAATTGTAATGTATAATTTTATAGTGCAAAAGATTATTTACAAATAAAGATCATTTAAGATGGTTGCCAAATTATCCCGGAGTGGCCAATCCAACAAAATCACCTAAAGATCAAACCATGAGTAGTTAGAGTAATAAAAAAGAAGTAAAAAGTTACATCCAGGAGTCTTTTGTCAACATGGAAATGTTTTACCAGACATGACTCTATCTTTCAAATACAGTCTGAGCAAGTATAACTTTCATAGAATCCAGGAGAAGGCTCATTGTCTTCAAAAAGAACATGGCAACTTGGCTTAGGTTTGCAAAGTTGTATTTCAAGAATACTACAACAATTTCCCCTGGACAGGAGAGACCAAAGTGGAGATATCTTTTTGTTATGCATAATGCTATGTACTATGTGGTGAACAACAAAAATTGCCTACAAGAAACTCATACCAACAATCAGACATGGCAGTGGAGAGATGAAGGTTTGGGATTGTCTTGTAGCCACAGGGCCTAGACACTTTGCAATCACTGAAACCACAATGGACTCCTTCCTATAGCTGGAAATTCGAGAAAAAAATTTGAGACCACATGTCTGACAGCTAAAGTCATGCCAAAACTGGACCATGCAATTGGTCAAAAGGCCCTTAAGATGTCACCATATTAAGGCGTCTAAAAATGAACAGCTCAAGAGAAGAGAATAAGTGTTTTCAAAAGGCCATGCAAAAGTCTAAATCACATCCAAACTGAGATGATGTAGTGGAATAGTGTGTAAATAAGTGTATAAATGAAAGTCTGAAACATCAATGAACTGTAACCATGATGAAAGAAGGAATTGGTCACAATTTCCTCTAGTAATATGTAAGAGAAAGAAACTCAAAATGATAACCACAACTGATTCTACAATGAATCATGGACTCTGTTCTTTTCATACATAGCTTCTAGATGAAGATTTATGTTTGACTAAAGCCCAACAAAGCTAAACCTGTTATGAGATTAAATTTATGTACTGCAATTTTAGGATGTGGTGGCTACTGGATAATAGATAGATATTGTACCTACACACTTTCCATCTATTTTCTAAAGCTACTTAATCCAGTTCAGTGTTGGGGGAGACAGAGCTGACCCTAATAACTAGTAGAACTCTCTTTCATCCCATGAATAGCCTAAATTCTTTAAAGATTAGATTTAATAAGGTGATGGAAACCTTAAATAGAAAGTTTTACTCATGCCGAACTGATAACATGATGCAGGGTTTCATAATGATTTTTTAATCATACAGTCTAGCAAAGAAACTCTTGTTCCACCACATCCCAAAGGTGCTCTGTTAGAATTAAATCAAAGGACTGTGCAAGCCACTGGAGTATACTGAAGCCACTGTCATCTTCATGGAATCAGCTTGAGGTGGCATGGTGTGTTTTCCTACTGAAAATGTCAGTATACAAAAATGGCAAACTGTGTCATAAATGGATACACTTGGTCAGGAACTCTCAAATGGTTTTAAAAAGCCTAATGAGAGCTAGGAAAACATACACCATTAGGATATCCCTACACCATTAAACTACCACAACTAGCCTGTACTGCTGTCATAAGGCAGGATGGATGCATGGATTCATGTCAGAAATTAGTTCTAAATAGCAGTATAGTCTGAATGTTGCAGCAGAAATCAAGATTTGTAATATTAGTTGTTATTTTTCCAATCTCCAGTGGTCAGTTTTGGTGACTATGTTCCTATGTAGCCTGATCTTCCTCTTCTCAGCTGATAGATAATTTTCTATATATTGACCCTTCAGAGAAGCATTACTGAAAAGGGATATCTATTGAGTATTTCTAGCCTTTGTGATAATCTGAGAGGGCTAGCCACATTTTGACATGGAGTTTGTGCCCACAGACCTACTGCTTATTCATTGTTTTTTGTTTGTTATACCATTCCTTATAAACACTAAATGCAATCACAATCATACCACAGTCAAAGCTGCCAAGATCACACATCTTGTTTTTTCTAAGGTCTGATCTAACAACAGCTAAACCTCTTGACCACCTCTGCAAGTTATACGTATTGAGTTGGAGCCACAAGATTGGCTATTTGCATTAAAGAGTACAGTAGATGTCTGGCTTTGGTGACGCGAATGAAAGAAGAAGTGCAAATGTGAGACACATGAGGAGGAGTGGTGAAAAGGCAATATAGTATTTTTATATGATGTTCCTCTTTAATTAAGTTGTAGTCCACCTTAAATTTATTAGTTATTGTAATTGGCCTATACTGAGTTGGAACTTGGCCAATCAAAGTGCTCCACTTTGACCCTTGTAGATTAGTTTGGTGGTGTCTTAGCTGTAGAATAGGAGCTTTGTTTGTTAAATGTGAAAGTTTGCATAATTATGTATATATATTTATAATATATATATAAGTAAGTGTAATTTAAAGTTTTGTAATGTTTATTTGATTAGGTTTCTACATTTGAATATTTATATGTTTCAATACAGTTTCTAAAATGTAGAAGTTTAGGGGAAACTAAGTATGATTCAACACCATTATTCTAGAGTTTCATACATGTTGTTTGTATTAGAATTATAGTGCTATACTTTCCACATGTATAATATACATATATATTAAGGGTGATTTATTTGTTTAAATAAATACTTTTATGTTGTAGCAATTTCCAATCTCAATGTTATCCTGAGTGTAGTGCGCCACCTAGTGGATAAATAAAATACCCTATTAATAACGCTCATTAAAATTGACACATTTAACAGAAACAAATTGTGATAGCTAATTTATGTTTATTGTTTTTTTATAGAACATATCTTCACATTTGTGTAACTTTGGAAGGAATTAAGGAATAGATTTTGGATATCTTCATCCATCTCTGACTGGATGTGTCTCTTGGTTGTAATTTAATCCCAAACTAACTTAATTCTTCACAACAAGGAGTTAAGGTGTAGGAGTCATACTGAGAGCTGCTTTCAAAGACAGGAATTATAAAAGGAGGCAAGGAAGACACCTTGAAAATTATGAGAGAGTCTGAAGAGCAGGCTTTATGGAAACATGTTTAACTGAGGGAGTGTCAGTCAAGAGAGGTTCAGACACATGAGGATACAAATTAAAGTTGGAATGACAGGTAATGTGGATTGTTATTTCTAATTGACAGCACATATGTGCTGATGTCCCTCCTGGGATTGGTTCCAGTCCATTGCCAGGCAGGGAGGTCGAGGGGGAAAAAAGGCAGGAAGAAAGTAGGGATGTTCTCTACCAGTCAACTGATTACGCTACTGTCCCTGCTGAAACAGGTTCAGGCTCCTGAACTGGCCGGGAGACCAATATAATAGATGAATTGGGAGAGCAACCTGCTAGTAGTATTTGCTCACTCAGTATGCAAGACTGCAGCATCCCTGGGCTAGAATTCCCACGCAGATACCCACGGGGCATGCTGGGGACTGTAGTCCCATGGAACAGGATTGTTGGTGAGCTGCCAGGATTCACAATCCCTATTTTTGGAGAGTTCTGTTTGATCCGAAAGTGCATCCAGTAGGCTTTGACCTAGCACCAGACATACTCCTGGATCTCAGATAAAAGGAGCCACTCTGCATCAGCCAGGTGAGTTGGAGTCGGGTGGAAGAGGACAAAGCTCACCTGGGAGGAGTGGAGGAAAGGAAAAGCAGAGGTTGTTTTTTGTATGGTGTTTGTGTAATTACCTTTGTACAGGTAATTATCTATAATAAAACTTTTTTTAATTTAAAACCAGGACTTGTGTCTGTAAGGTTGTTTCTGGGGTTTGGGGTACTACAATACCTACTGGTGGTCACAATGTATATGCATCATCTCTATATATACAATTTGTCAGTCAGTCATTTTCTAACCCACTTACCAGAACAGGGTCATGGGGGCTACTGGAGCACATCCAAACTAGCCCAGGGCGCAATGCAGGTACAAACCCTGGACAGGGCGCAAGTCCATCGCAGGGCAAACACACACAAACACTCCAACCATACACTACGATTTAGGATTAAACATTTTGTGAAAATACATATTCTCACTTGCATGTTTTCAGCATTAACATCAAATAACTCACATATCAGAAGATGGAAAAACAAAGATGCTCAGTTCCACAAAGCCCTGAAAACCAAGTATGGGTCGCCTTGATATATTTACTTCAGGTTTCACCCATGCTTGATTTCTTGGGCCTTACAGTTTCCTCTTCAACATCCACAACTAGACCCAAATGTCTGAATCATTAACTTTTTGTCTCTGTGGGAAGTGCTCTGTTTTCATGTTTGAGAAGATTAAGGTCATTTAACAAGCAGACATAAAGTGGAGCAGGAACCAAAGCACTGAAAGTAAAGAGCCAAGATTCTGTGAAATCAAAATAAACATGTAATGTCTGAAAATGAGGTTAAGTGGACCTGATAAACATTTCAGCACATAACTGCTAAGATGACAAAATTTACATTAACATCCTGGAACTTGATTTTTTTTTTGTTTTGTTTTTGGGTTACCTTTTAATTTATGTGTCAGACATGCTGAGTTGGAGTCTACAATAACTTTTTCAAGACATTAGCTCACTAACAATTGAGACATTTATTTTTGAAATAACCTTTTTTTATTTATTTAATTTGGTCACCTTACTTATTTGTTACCATTTGTTGCATGAGCTCAACATTAAGAGAAAGCTGGTTTATTACAGAGCGCATATAAACACAGACATCTATGACAAAACTATTTACGGTTAATGCACAAGCTGACATCAGAGTTACATGGTAGAAAAACAGGCCATTAACCTTGGAACTATAAAGTTTCTAGTGATGTTTTAACGGATGTGGACTAACCATTAAGGTAGGTAAATGTCCTAGAAAATTGTCACAGAGAAAGCCTACACAGTTAGAACAATAGAACATTAGATCAATCTAGAAGTGAACAAGCCATTCAGGCCAATAGAGCTCACCAGTCCTATCCACTTAATTCATCCAAAATAACATCAAGTCAAGGTTTTAAAGTCCTACTGCCTACCATATTTATTGTTAACTTATTCCATGTGCCTATGGTTCTCTGTGTGAAGAACATCCTCCTAATGTTTGTGTGAAATTTCTCCTTAACAAGTTTCCAACTGTGTCCCTGTGTTCTTGTTGAAATCATTTTAAAGTAGCAGTCTCGATCCACTGTGCTAATTCCCTTCATAATTTTATACACTTCAATCATATTTCTTCTTAATCTTCTTCTGCTTAAGCTGAAAACTCTCTGCTCTTTTAATCTTTCCTCCCCTGTAGCCCTGGAATCTACTAGTCACTTATTTTCTGGCATTTTTCAGCACTTCTATGTCTTTTTTGTAGCCTGGAGATCAAAACTACGCATAGTACTCCAGGTGAAGTCTAACCCGTGTGTTTTTAAGCTTGAGCATAACCTCCTTGGACATCCTGCTATATAGCCTAACATTCTGGTAGCCTTCTTAATGGCCTCTGAATAACGTCTGGCAACAATTCATGTCTGCAAAAATATTTTTAAGTATAAAAAGCATATATCACCAGTGTTAAAGGACTGATTTTGACCTAATTAATACTATCTATAATGAAATCAAAAACTTTCAGAGATGTGTGTTACAACAAATGTCATACGTTCAGCTGCTAATGAACAGTTCATTAGAATCCATACAGGATATAAATTATCTTGTATAAAAATGGGGCTAGTTTACCTACAAGCTTTTTGATCTTAGTATCATAATATGTAGTGATCAAGACTGGGCTGTGTATACAATGCATTTATTATTACGGTATCTTTAGGATGAAAAAATAAACTGTGTTCAAAACATGCTTCCAATGATTTAGTAATAACATTACTAAATAATGTGTAGCACTTGCTCACAGTTCCAGGGAGAATGAATTTGGAACTCAACCCAGCTCAGTGTTTGTGTAGAGCCTGCAATTTCTCCCCACATCCGTACCAGATTTCTTTGAGTACTCTGTTTCCCATCCACACTCCATTAATGAGAATGTTATATTGATTAAGGTCTCAAAGTTACCCAGGTGATAGTGAGTCTTGGCACAAGATGGAATATGTTATATGATTGTAAGGCATCCTGTCCAGTGTTAAATTCTCAGTTGCACTCAGTATTGAGGGAATGGGCTTCAGCTTCCTCTGGCCTCATAATGATATAAGCAGTTTAAAAAAGTGGACTGATGGAAGCATAATAATGGATTATTAAGGAATATCTGCACTGAGATGAGATTTTTTAGCAATACCAATTTTTAACATTATCAAGATATTTTTAGTGACTGACACAGCTCTTAATGCACTATAAATGAACATTATTGAAAAAGGTAGAATTAAATCCAAATATACTTAATAACTATAGACCCATTAGAAATGCACCTTTCCTATCTAAAGTACTTCAAAAAAGTACTGCAAAGATTCAGTCTTATCCTACTAATTAGAAGTTAAGTAAAGAGTTTCTGTTTGGCGTTTGCACTTGCAACAGTACAGGATGGCATTTGCTTGTATTGTTAATGCCATTTTAATGTTTCCTAAGGATGGAAATGCTATGATTATTGTTGTTAGATTTAAGCACAGACTTTAATACTATTGATTATTCTGTTCTGTTACACATGTCTGAAAGTGTTTTGGTCTCTCAGGAATTGTCCTTATGTGCTTTAGTTCATGCTTAATTTCACTGTGTTCTGAATTGTAATGATAGTGCTCAGTTATTAAGTTCTGAAGTTTGATAATGGATCCCTCAGGACCATTGCAGTTTTCACTTTTACATTATGCATGTGGGAAATATAGTTAGATAACCTAATGTCTTTTTTTCTCTTGTGTGCACATGATACTCAGATATAAATTTTCTTCAGACAAACATTCTGCTTTGGTATCCTAAATTAATTGCATCAACAAGTTAAAAGATTGAATTAGAAATAACTATTTGTCTTTGGCTACAGAAATTTTTTTATTAATTGGCGGGAATGATATAAACCAGGGGTGCCCACACTTTTTCGGCTTGTGAGCTACTTTTAAAATGACCAGGTCGAAATGATCTATCCACATTAAAAATGCTATATATATATATACTGAGTATACTTTATACATAAAATATATGTTGTCATACCTTGCATAACTGAATTACCTTTATGACACAATAACAATTCAATACATTTATGGTCACTATAGTATTTGGATTTAATAATCTTCATGTGGGAAAAGGCTGACTCGCATAAGTAGAGCCAAATAATGCAGTCAAGGAGGTAGCACATTTCCTCATGTTTGGGTACTTTTCCTCTGTAAGTTCCAAAACTGTCCATGAGCCCCAGACTTCTGCTGAATGTTACCCTGTAATGTCAAAATCTCATCCTCCACTGTAGAGGAGTTTTAGGTGAAACAGTGTTGCAATTTTTGATGCTGGTGAATCACCCTCAACATTTTCCCTAAATGGATAGCACTTAAATGTAGCGATTGGCTCAAGTAAAGCTGAGTATTGAAACCTTCTGTCAAAGTCTGACAGACAATTTTCAATCTGCTCTGTAGCGTATGCTGTCAAGTTGCGCACACGCCTTCCATTGAGTCTCCAGCTCTGACACAAGGTTTTGGATGTTCCCCAAATCAAGGCGCTGCAGCTTTGAGGACAGATGTTGAATTTTTCGTTTGAAAGCATTAACTGAGCTAATCATATTGACCATGGTTTTGTCTTTTCCAATTGCAGCTATAAATTAAGCTCATTCAACATGTTGGTCAGATCGTTATTAAGTTGCTTGTATTCTGCATGTTTAATGACAAGGAGAAACTCCTTTTTCTCCGGCCAGGGGTCTCGAAATCTCAGCAGGAATTTCACTTCTTGCAAGGACTTCTCATGCTTAATGATCGAGTGACTCACCCGGAACGATGCCTGGTGTGTATGGCTTTGCTTTTGAATTCCGCCGAGTGAAAAATGATGGCTGTCCGATTAACTGCGATTTTAGTTCCCTCTCCTTTCCCTTTCTCAGATCGCTTTTTGGAAGGGCGTCAGTTTCATAGTTTTTTATGAACAGTTCGAAAGTGCCTTTCCACGTTTTCCTTCTTTGGAATAGCAATAATAGATTGACAGATCAGACAAACGCACTTCAATTGTGACATTGTAAGAGAAAAAAATCCTCTTCCAATTCCACATCTAGCCCATACCCTCTCACCCAACCCCAACAAAAATTTCTTTAAAATCCCTTCTTTAGTCGATGTAAATTGGAAGGCTAACTAGATCACTTACATAGCCAGAGTTTTGCAGTAGCTCGCATGTTTGATCGTGCATGCGGGATGACCAGTGTGTTAGAAGAAAGGAGATCTCAGACTGGCTGCCCTGTATGTCAATCAAGAGGCAAATGCCATAGGGAGGATATATGATAGACTAACATTTTAAAAAAAAATTTGAATGCAACGTAATCTACCTGCACTACCTTTCCGATCTAACGGTCGACCGCGATCAACGTATTGGGAACCCCTGATATAAACAGTAATAAGGTCCTGCCATTTTAGCCTAAACCTTTGTTTTACTGAACCAGAAAGCAATCTAGGTATCATCTTTGATACTAATCACTGTTTTACCAAACACATTACCAACAATATCTAAAACTGTAATATTCACACGCTGTTCCACTCATTCTGTTAGTACCATTCAAAAGGCAGCTGCAAGAATCATTACTAGAATTTGGAATTACAACTGCATAGCTGCCGTTCTTAAGTCTTTACGCTAGCTTCCAGTTAAGTACAGGACTGATTTCAAAATCGTTCTTCTTACACATAAAGGCCCCACTTATGGTACTTATCCAAACTTATCAATATATATTTATATTGATTATATTTATATTGGACTGCAAATTACAATGTCAACATCTACTAAAGATTCTAAAGATTAATAAAAAAAGGGAGGTTATGCTTTTAGTTACTGTGAAATTAAAAGACGGCTTATAAGAGAGCTCCTTTGGTCTCTTTCAAATCCCAGATGAAGACTTATTATTTTAATCTACCATACCTGCTATTTAGCTGTGCATTTTGTATCTCTGTTTGCTATCCATTTTTAACAAAATAGAAGCATTAAATCATTATGAATGGTTACTGATTCCCCACTATTCTGCTTCTCTTCTTATGCTGCTGAAGCACTTGGTTTCACTGCTGCATTGCCAAGCTACTAATCCTGCCCATATTAGTGTCAATATATTTAAGCAGAAGGGGAAATTTGTTCTTCTAAATAATGTGAGCTTCCAAACTTTTGTGAAGGTAAAAAGAAATATTTAAGGTACAATACAGAATATTAAAAATAAATTGATCTTGTCCAATGCCCAATGTCCAATTCCTCCTCAGACACAATGGAGAAAGGAATATGACAAGCATATTTTATATGATAGTATTAGAAAATTTGGTAAAATAGCAGTAGTGCCTTTATAAAAAATACTTTAATAGACATAACTGAATGCAATTGAGAAAATGTTTTGAAGTACAGTATAGTGAAAATTGTTTTTGATATAATTCATGCAAAAGGAAGAAACAAAAATACAATAAAAATAGAGCACAAAAGTCATCCAACCTTCATTTTAATTGGCACCTTCTGTAGTGTGCCACCACAAAACACTATGAAACTGCTTCACATTTTTTTTAATGAATATGGTTTGTTAATGTTTTCTAAACATGATGCTTCAATTGATTTTTCAAACTAACAAAACAAAACTAACTAAACTTTAGATGATACTGTTTAAACACATTCCCTCCAAAACCATTTTCTGTGTTTTTCGGTGCCTGATCAAGGCTGGTGATAGGTGATAAGATGTTTCTTTTATTTCTAACTTACCCAAAAATAGGGAGAATTTATACCTCTTTTTTGAATTAATTTTAAAGGACTACTCCACACTAAAATGACATATTTTATATACAAACCGGATTCCAAAAAAGTTGGGACACTATACAAATCGTGAATAAAAACTGAATGCAATGATGTGGAGGTGCCAACTTCTAATATTTTATTCAGAATAGAACATAAATCACGGAACAAAAGTTTAAACTGAGAAAATGTATCATTTTAAGGGAAAAATATGTTGATTCAGAATTTCATGGTGTCAACAAATCCCAAAAAAGTTGGGACAAGGCCATTTTCACCACTGTGTGGCATCTCCCCTTCTTCTTACAACACTCAACAGACGTCTGGGGACCGAGGAGACCAGTTTCTCAAGTTTAGAAATAGGAATGCTCTCCCATTCTTGTCTAATACAGGCCTCTAACTGTTCAATCGTCTTGGGCCTTCTTTGTTGCACCTTCCTCTTTATGATGCGCCAAATGTTCTCTATAGGTGAAAGATCTGGACTGCAGACTGGCCATTTCAGTACCCGGATCCTTCTCCTACGCAGCCATGATGTTGTGATTGATGCAGAATGTGGTCTGGCATTATCTTGTTGAAAAATGCAGGGTCTTCCCTGAAAGAGATGACGTCTGGATGGGAGCATATGTTGTTCTAGAACCTGAATATATTTTTCTGCATTGATGGTGCCTTTCCAGACATGCAAGCTGCCCATGCCACACGCACTCATGCAACCCCATACCATCAGAGATACAGGCTTCTGAACTGAGCGTTGATAACAACTTGGGTTGTCCTTGTCCTCTTTGGTCCGTATGACATGGCGTCCCAGATTTCCAAAAAGAACTTCGAATCGTGACTCGTCTGACCACAGAACAGTCTTCCATTTTGCCACACTCTATTTTAAATGATCCCTGGCCCAGTGACAACGCCTGAGCTTGTGGATCTTACTTAGAAATGGCTTCTTCTTTGCACTGTAGAGTTTCAGCTGGCAACGGCGGATGGCACGGTGGATTGTGTTCACTGACAATGGTTTCTGGAAGTATTCCTGAGCCCATTCTGTGATTTCCTTTACAGTAGCATTCCTGTTTGTGGTGCAGTGTCGTTTAAGGGCCCGGAGATCACGGGCATCCAGTATGGTTTTACGGCCTTGACCCTTACGCACAGAGATTGTTCCAGATTCTCTGAATCTTCGGATGATGTTATGCATAGTTGATGATGATAGATGCAAAGTCTTTGCAATTTTTCGCTGGGTAACACCTTTCTGATATTGCTCCACTATCTTTCTGCGCAACATTGTGGGAATTGGTGATCCTCTACCCATCTTGGCTTCTGAGAGACACTGCCACTCTGAAAAGCTCTTTTTATACCCAATCATGTTGCCAATTGACCTAATTAGTGTTTATTGGTCTTCCAGCTCTTCGTTATGCTCAAATTTACTTTTTCCAGCCTCCTATTGCTACTTGTCCCAACTTTTTTGGGATTTGATGACACCGTGAAATTTTGAATCAACATATTTTTCCTTTAAAATGATACATTTACTCGGATTAAACGTTTGATCTGTCATCTACGTTCTATTACAAATAAAATATTGCCATTTGCCATCTCCACATCATTGCATTCAGTTTTTATTCACAATTTGTTTAGTGTCCCAACTTTTTTGGAATCCGGTTTGTATTTTACTTGTGTCATGTAGTTTGTAGTGAGAGCAAAAACATTTTAATCTCATGTTTTCATGAAGAATGGAGATAAAAAAACAACAAACAGTATCAATACATCCATGAAAAAATAAATCTTACGTTAATGGTACCATATAATTCATACATGAAGTCATTCAGTTGAATGCTCACAATGTCCCAAACACCTGTGTTTTTACTAAAATTTTGTTAATATGCCACTTCTGGAATACACTCTTGCGAACTAATAGAATGCACTCAGAATGGATGATTTCATGTGTGGATTATGAAACAAGAGAAACATAATAGAAACCACCCGACTTACTGCCTGTCACATGCAGACACTTTCTGGGACATTGGATGTGTGTTTTGTTTACACTGGTAAGAGGGCACAAACTTTGCCAATTATGATGACAGTCTTATCGATCACAATCCTAAAGATGGCTTGAACAGAGAACTAAAACTTGAACAATGCATTGGCTGTGTGAGCCATTTTTTGAAGGAATCAAGAAACTGGAAATGGTAACGATGGGTGACCTTGAGGGAGAGGGGTTTGGTTTTCTGTCTAGAGACCTTTTCTGTGGAGAAAAGACAGTGATGTGGAAGATGATGCACATTGGTGTGCCTTTGTATGGAAAATACATATCTCGTTATTATAATAATAAAATCTTGGGTTACAAGACTTTATCCTGCAACGAGACATGATCTTTTAAAGAGAGACACTTTCACGTTCCGCGAGAGGAGACTATGTGCCAAGAGATATAATTACGCCCAGGGCTGGAAGTAAAAGACAAATAGTAGATGACAAAGTAGAACATGGCAAAGAATCCAAAAACGTAAGCGCGATACACATGCAGAGCAGATTAGAGATAATGGAAGTATGAAAATGCGAAAGTCTCAAAAAAATGATAGTAAAGATCGCATTAGCACAAACAAATGGAAATTATTACTCTGTGAAATAATGGAACAGTGAAGAGACTGACTATATTGTTTGGATTTAAACTTTAGGTCAGAGACTTGTAGATCGTCTAATTCGTGGTGCCATCATGGAAAAGTAGTGTTTCTTCCCAATGAAGAGGCATATCCGTGAGAATTAAAAGTTTTGTTGTTTGCAAGCGGCCAAGAAGCAAATTAGTTGGCGCGCAGAGCAGGCAGGGAGGTTGGCGAGCGAAGCGAGCAGCGGGCAAAATTCCCTAGTAAAAATTATAAAAAATGCACAACACTTTTTCATTGATGTAACCAAGAGGCATAAATAGAACTACTTTTACTTTTGTGCATGTAATTACCTTCACTACCCAGTTGTAGAATAAAACAAGGTGAACATGGAAGTGTAATGAGTTTTTAGGGAACAATATTTACTGTTTTCTGTCCCAAAAAACTTTTAAATGCCCACAAACTCTATTTAGTGAGTTTTACAAATATGAAATAGCCAACAAAATAAATTTTACTGTCAGTTTCACATAACAGTATTAAATCGAAACTAACCATGGCACAGGAACCCATTGCTACACTTAGGCCATCTATTCTACTTCTGGCACTTACGCTAAGCTAATAAATAAAAGTTCTATTAAACAGAAAATAACAACCCACATTTTGCATACAAAAATGTCAGCTCTAACATATTAGCACTTCAACACAGGTTCTTACAAAGCTTTACTCCAATATCATATGGTTTAAAAGCATATTTATGTTTCATAATCTTTATTTTTAACTTTTATAGAGTCAAAAATGCATTATAGATATGGTTTAGATAGAATTTCTAATGTTAAGTAATAGACTTATCACTAAACATTATATTGGCCAAAGGACTTAATTATTACTAAAAAATAATGAACGAGACAATCAAATAGTGTATCTTGCAGTTGTTATGGATATTGACAGCACTGTGCACATTTTGTTTTGTGTATTTTATACCAATAGAATAAAGAAAAAAATGAATAGTTCCCCTAAATTTGACAGGAAAATATTAATTAAAACAAAATGACAGAATAGTCACAAAGTGAAGGAAAAGGAAATAGTAGAAGAGCTAAGTGACTCCATTGAGCAGGTTCTTTATTTAAAGTTCTTATTATGTGAAGCATTCCTTTATTACTAAATATGTTATTTTATTGCCTAAGATCTGCTGGTTACACCACTAAAGTGATGTGTCTTTTATCTTCTTTGTTTTTTTAATATGGGAATAACGTTTTTTTTTTTTTTTTAAATATTGAGCATACCTTAGCACACATTCATAGGATGCTACATACAAAAGCAATCAAAGACCAATCTCAGAAACTGAATGACAGGGAAATTAAAAGCAAATTGAGGATGACAAATGAAAAAGTCAAAGAGGTGAAAGGGCAATATTTTAACCAAACTATTTGCATGTTCCCATGGAATCCATGTTGTTCAAGTAGCAAATACTATAACACTTTTGATATCCACTGACAAATGTTCCAAAATGACAGATCTTGATCTACTATATTGTCTGATTTCAAAGCCCTTTGTAAATTTGGATTTAGCTTGGATCAAGGATGTTGAACTACAATTCACACTCACAAATATTTCATGTGCACAGTGCAACAGCTGAAAACTAAAACAAGGAAAGTTTTTCTACTTTATTCAGCTGCAATACCTAAATATTTCATGCATGAAGTTACACAATCAATTCTATGATTTCACAACTCAAACATTTTTAACAACTGAACAGATGAAGAAGCAGTTGAAGCTTTTAAATGAATTAAAATTCCCTGGTAAGCTTCTCTTTCATTTTCTGCAATCCATGATATATTCTTTTTGAGGGCTTCACGCATTAGTTCACCATTATTTGCAGCCATTCTCTTATTCTTTTGAAGTTTTAGTTTCAATTGTATTTCTTTTTCTTCCTTTTACAGCAATGTTCCACTCATCATGACAAAAGACAGCAGGGCATCTAGTGTATATAGAAAATCATTTCTGTTATAGTTTCTGTGCACATTTGTATACCTGAGAAAACGATATACAGTAGCTGATTTGAATTTAAATTGGGTATTGGGGACCTAAGGGGAAAAATAGGTTGTAACATTTGCAATGACTGGAATGGCATGATGGCACAAGGGTTTACACAAGTGTCCTGGGATTGAATCCTGTCCCAGGAACAATGTGGATGTTTTTTCTCCTGACTTTCCTGTTTTTCCCCACATACTAAAGACTTGCTACCGACTCTAAGATGACTCCACAAGAGGCAATGAGCATGTTGGCGCTTTTGTTGGACCAGTATGTAATGTGGTTAGACAGTGGACACATGGCTTTTTATCACCAATCACAACTGTTCGCTCTTGCTCACCTACAGTGTGAACAATGAGTTGACTTACTTTCTGGAGGTCAGCATGGAAAATGTTAAAAGTGTTAGAATAGTGTTAAAATAGTTTGAATGCCCATGGAAAGATTCTGAACATGGAAATTAACTATACAGAGCATGAGAAGAAACAGTGGTGAGGAAAAGATGATTAGAGATTCATATTTAAGCAGCTATTCTCCTAGTGGCAAGAGTAAGGTTCATTAATGGATTAAAAGCCTGATGCACATTTTCAATGGATGTGTGGGCAAGAACTGGCATCCAACTGACAATTGTTCATATGTGGCGTGCAGATTGCATTCAGGCAGGATCAAACAGAATGGTGATTGTAAAATAAGACCAACATCCATTTCTGGCCAAGCAAAGGGAGCATAAAGCTTATTAAAATATAACTCAGGCAGCAAGAAACACATTTTGTTTATCTTCAATTCCTCTAAGTCATCTATAAGCAACTTTGAAGTGAGATGAAGATAAATTTAAATTCACACTTCATTCATCAATACTTCTTTTAAAGATGAGATCTTGACTGTAATGAAATCTAGTTTTGTAAATACAATATCCAAGGGAATCATTAAAATCGGCCAGCAAGTGAAGCAAGCACATAATACACACCAGCTGGGAATACACAGCAAGACAGAATAATACACCAGTTTTAATTTGCCCCAAGATAATGGCTGATCACACAGCAAAAACTGCTTGCTTTAACAGAAACACATGAATTACACTGTTAAAAAGGTCCATTGTGAACCAGTGTGATAATCACAGTACACTGCACTTCAATCTTTGCCAAGATGTAATGTGCTGATATTTAGACATTTTTCTAGATGTGTCACATGGATGCACTAGAAAAACAAAACTCTGGAAATTACATAATAGATAAACACCTTTGATCAGCTTTTACCTATAAATATAAATATAAATATAATGTATTTTAGCAAGTAGCAAGCAAAAAATTATCTTTAAATGTATTTTGGAAAAAGTAAATACTGTAAGTGGAACTGAATATACCATATAACACAATTCCCACTAACTCTCATCTTATAAGTGAATTTTGTCTACAGCGCATGGATATAATAAAAAACACGAGTGCGTTTCTACTTGTTGAGTAACTGGGACAGCAAGACAGCATGTGATCACACTGCTGAATGAACATACAAGTGTAAACACATGAAATAAGTTACAATATAGTGTGTTTTATTGTAATACTTCGAGTACAGCCAAATATGAACTAAATTATAACTTGCAAATGTCAGAAGCAGGGCTGATGATCCATGTTAGGCTGTTCTCATCAAAACACTTATTTTCATGTTGCTCTAGCTCTCGTTCTCATGGGTGAGGGTTGACTTGATTTGAACCTAGTTTTATAAAATTTGACTTGCTTGTATGGAATGTTGTTTTATTTTAAGAAATTCAATAAAATCTTTTTTTTTTTTTTTTAATTAAACACTTCTTATTTTCTTACATATGGTTTTCTTACATTTGCTTTAGCTTTGCAACTTCTGATTGCAAGAACAAATGCGATCATGTTGTCTTATAGATGGTCTGTTCGCTACCAGTTCATACACATTTGGCCAACTTATTTTAACATTATAGTCACACCCCAAGCCATTTATTTATTGTGCTTTGAATTAATACCAGAGGCAGGAGGATATGCATACAGACAGCCACCATACCAAAGCCTTAGGGAAGACATGCTGTCCTCATCTGAAAAATAAGTGTCCAGTTTGGTGTATGAATGGGAAAAATCCCACATGAAGCTGTTTTCATCATCAGCTGAATTTGACAAGGCATTTACATTTTCTACTATTAGCCCTCCTTCTATTTCAAGAATTTCATCTTTTATGCTGGATATATTATATATGTTTGTTTTGTCTACTGGAAAGAATTCCATAGTAATTACATTGAAATGTATATTAAAAAATGAACATGCAAAACAGTGATTTTTTTCAGAAATGTACATTACAGTATAATAAACAACCCTTGTGTATGAGCTGTTAAATAATCTATGAATTGTTAGGGGTCTGCAAGTTTGAATTTGTAAACTTTTTTGAGTTTCATGGGTTTAGACAGAACAGACCATAAAGCTTGCAGCACTAAAAAGAAAATCAAAATTGTAAGTGACACAAGTCCCAAAATAAAGGCAGGGTATGATGGTGTCTGGGGTCAGTTAGACCTTAATGCAAAACCATTACATTACATACCATTAAAGCGACATACTGAAATGGCAAGAAAACAACATTTCAGCAGTGAAAAGCTGTAGAAGTTAGACTTACATTTCACGAACACCTCAGACCTGTGACATTGCTCATTTATCTTCATCGTATTACACGTGAGGTAAGTGAAGTTGAACATGTGTCACCTTTGCATACACATTTATCATTGTGGGTTTTCTGAAATATGTCAAATCCTGTCTCTGTCTCATAGAGGAATCAAAATAAATGATTTGAAAGCAAATACCTTCTAGCAAGAGCCATACTTCACTGTTTAAGAAAAGAAGCACAACATGTCATTGCATTGCAGTGGTGTAGTGTAACAGGTATGTGCAGAGAAGATGAAAAGAAAAAGGTGCTTGTGTCATAATTTCATGCTTTCTGATCAGAGCAAGTTTTTATTTAAATGTGTCACATCATGTAATTATATTGAACGGATTTGTTGCAAATCCTACAGATAGTGAAGTATTTATTATACAAAGAAGGTGAGCTGTAACAAATAATGATGCTAGACTTAAGCCTCAGCTGTTCATATTTTATTTGGTAACTATTCTTTTCATTCATATTTTATTAGCAGAACAATATTGCTTAAAAAGGAAGACTGTCTGCAAAATTTTTAATTTTGAAAAAGTATGTAGGCACTCTGTATACCTTACAGGAGCTGGTTTAGTAGGGGCACTGGGAAATGAAATTAAGGTAACACCAGCACAGTAACTTTTTGCCTTCTTCCTTCAATGTCAGTGTGACTTTGAGCCAAATGAAAGCATTTAATAATCCCACCTCTTCCTGTAGCCACCCAGTGCTGGTGTTACCTTAATTTAAACAAGAAGCCCCAAAACTGCAGTTGTTTGGTAAGGCCTGTGAGCAAAAGATTTTTTATACCCCCTTTGCTCTTTTTCCTTTTTTGACAGATGGCATTACGTTTAATTTTTCCCCGATTTGGATCAGTAACGCTTTCAGGAGTCTGATGTGTTTTCTTTCATTATATTATTATATACACTTGCTGGCAGAGGCACTCATTCAACTAACATATCTGGCACTACTTAACATAATAACACATAATGTGCAATTCTGACCAAGTAACAAGAAGACTGCATGTATTTAATTACTGTCATTTATAGTTAGTTTATATGAAATATAAAACAGAATGTCACATTTTAGTTTGGCAGTCAGTTTTGTTAAATACAATTCTAACAATAATAGCTTCTCATTAAAAATTATAAGATTCTTTAGATGTTACTGTTATTTTTCATCTTTTTGTATAATTTTCAAAAGTTTATAATATGTTTAATAACATACAGATTGCTTATCGGTGCTCATAATGGATTACTAAACTGAAGTTTAAGTAATTAATTGTACTTATTCTTTTTGAATCAGTAAGTAGTAGTGGTAGTAGTAGCATTTTCACAATTACAGAATACAATAAAATACTTTTATTTGCATGATTTTCCAACATGCAACATGATGCCATTCTCTGGTGCCACAATAGACAAGAAAATATTGTAATGACCTGGAGGTTGAGAGACATGGAGGAATGGAAATAGCCAATTCATGCCAATTGCTGGTAAGTGTCCCTTAAAATAACCTTTGTCTTTTTCAGTGGCCAATTCCACCATGCCACATTGCCCAGCTTCATTTCACTCCACTCAACCAAGGTTAGAGGTAACCTATATGCTACACTATCGCCATTAGAACCTAGCAGCTGTGAGACTCGTGTGAAGTGCTCTCTAAGTACAGTGTCTGTGCTCTTCTTCCTCTACACGCTGCTCATTGGGGGGCATTTATAGCTGGATTCTGCAAATATTCCTGACCCTCAGACAGTCCACAGCCACATGTGGAGCGTGTTGATCACAGGTTTAGCTTCAGAGGACCATACACTATTAAAATCCATACCTTCATTATATTCAATGGAAACACAATTCTGCTGACCTGATGCATGACTGAAATCCTGAATCCTTGTGTAAATTCAACATCATTCTTTCCTATCAAATTATGAAAACATTTTCAAACCTCAAATGCAACTGACTGCCAGCTACTGCAAAAGTAAGAAGTCAGATTTAAGGCAGCATTAAGAAAGAGGGGGCCTTCAGAAAAATATACCACTCCAGTTCATGATGAGAGTAGTAGCTTCCCCATGAAACAGATGTATTACATAAACTTGCAAATGAAAAGCAAATAAGCCAAACTCTTTACCCGACAGCAAGTATAATTGTTAAAAAGTAAATAAATAATATTTGGTTGTTATATAATAAAAAGCTGATTTAAAATTATGTGCAAAACAGTGACAAAAACAAAAATGTTCAGTACATAAAAGTAAATGCTAGTCTAAAGTGTGCATTAAACTAAATTAAACAAATTTCAACATTTAACTTTAATTTTAGAAAATGTGAGTACAATTTACATGTTGCTTTGCTTTTTATTTAATCATTAATTGTATCTTTCGTAATGCACATATTGTATTATTTTAAGCATTTAACAGACAGAGTAATGTTTACTGGAAAACGTAAACATACAAATTTAATATAAATAAACTCCTCAAATGTATTGTGGATTTCCAGCAACTAAATTACTCACAAAACCAATAATTTCTAGCATTCTACACTTCACTTTCCACCCATTTCCTCTGATAGTGCTCCTTGTTAATAACATTCTCCATACACTTCTGTTAAATTCTTATATGCTTCAAGGTCAGCTAAAAGATATAACCCTTCATGTTCATCCTCGGTTCTTCCTAGTACCTACTTCTATTGCCACATCTCAGTCAAGACTGAACCAATTAAGAGAAACCTCATTTTGAGCGCATGTACTCATTATTCAGTTCTTTCAACCATTACAAAAAGCTTGTGAAAAAAGCCCTGGCATTAACATAGATAAACCAGATAATTGAAACATTGTGTCTGAGGACTTGCGTCTGACTTGATTACCAAATTGCTAATTAAATTACAAACTCTGCACAGACCAGTTAGCCTTTCAAAAAATCAACACTACCTTAACTCCTGAACAAGACCTGAAGGAACAGAGGTTACACACACAAGGAAGCTGCTCTATTGATTATCTGGGGAGAAGCAGGTGCTCAATGATATTTTTTAAATAATAAGAAATAGAGAAACCAATAGATGGAATAAGCCATAGTCAGAGAGCTAGCCAAAGACAAAATCAGAGAACTGTCAGTGTCAATCAATAAAAATAAAACACTAAACCAAAACTGCAGTCAAAAAGAAACTCAGAAAGAGCCCTGACATGGATAACTAAGCCTTGAACCATGAGCATGCAATGAATGACCCACAAAGAGTGGCCGCAATACCAAACAACATACCATCACCATAACAACTATAAAATTAATAAACATAAAGACATGTGCATATATTCCAGAAATGACACAAATCAAACCAGGTAAGTCTAAAAAATGGATTTATAATAATAAGTATACCTCCTACATGCAATAAGATAATTCTGTTTCTGGGAAAAAACCATAACCTGAGTTCTTGGGGTGCTAATTCTTGAATTAACTACGACAAAATAGTTTTTTATAATTTCTATTTTAAGGATCTGGCATTCCACTAATGCTGGTTTCTGACACACACTCATTACTACAATTAAGGTTACTACTCTTCAAGACTCTGAACTGAAAAGAAATTACATTTACAAGATGAATGAAATTCTTGATGAACATTTGTAGTATTCTGCCTACTATTAAACATGGGATAAGTAATCCAGCAAAAAAAAAACATACAAAAACAAATCCAAAATGGTAATTAGGAACAATGCCTTTAAGTGACAAGTAAGGAAAGACATTGAGTGTACAGCCATGGAAAGAAACAGTTGAAGAAGGCATTCGTTTTGACCCTGCTTTAATCCAGAAGATAGGCAAACTTTATTTATTTGACTTATTTTCTTTTAAATGTAGTGATTGAAAGAAAAGGATTTTTCAAGTAGATGTCCTGGATGTGTCTTTTTGAAACAAATAATTAATTACCTGTCATAAAAAAGGTCACTAGTTTGGGGGTACACTTGAAAACATCTCATGGAACTGAAATAACAATAACATTTAGTTAAGCCTCAGAAAAAGTATTAATAACAAGTAAAATATACTATCTGACCATAGTATTGTTTTAAGTGTAGATAAAGAAAGTCATTTAAAATTTTGCATTGTGCACTCGGACATTTTCATAAAATAGGAATATTGCATAATGGAGTAATTGAAACAAAAATAGGCAGAGATCATTTAAAAGGACTGAATAAGAGCATAGTCAGGATAAATAGAATTTATTATAAAAATCAGAAAATCAGATATGGGGTCAAAAATAAAATGAGAAAAAAAAAAAACCCTCCAAAAAGAAATTGATATGAAAACTGTTCTAAACAATATGATCCTTCTTTGGTTTAAAATAATAGCACAGACAGTGAATGCAACCAAGTCTTCATTTAAATGTAGTCATGTTATAGCTGTTCTGCCAGTGCATACTGAGCAGCAAAAAATATGGAAGGACCAAGAGATGACGAGCTTAGTTAAAATTCAAAGCAATGTTGTTGACCAGGAACCCAAATACCTGTTGTCAAATCCAAATCCACCATCCTAACTTGTAGTGTAAAAGGAAACTGCAATATTTTGAAACCAGAAACACAAAAACTCAAATTCACTAATGTTTTAGATATCCATAATCTCTGGATGATATTACTTCTTTGACAACAGCTTTTCTATCTTCACATTTGTGACATAACATTATGTACCCTCCATATCCACGCCCCTAGGAATGAACAATCATGGCTAGACGACAGGACCACAAAATGGAAATGTCCAAAATTACAAAAATAGCAATGTGGTAACATCCAATGAAACAAAACATAATAATTTACTTTGAGAAATGCATACAGTAGCTCAGAAACAAAATGATGATGACTTAAATCTCTGTGTATCATTGGTGCCATGAATCATCCATCCATCCATTATCCAACCTTCTATATCCTAACTACAGGGTCATGGGGGTCTGCTGGAGCCAATCCCAGCCAACATAGGGCGCAAGGCAGGAAACCAAACCCGGGCAGGGTGTCATGCCAATCACAGGGCAACATGAATCATAGCACTAGCAATTGCAACAAAGCAGCAAAATGGTACTGAATAACATAAAAAATCGTAGAATAAATATATAAGCAAATAGATACATCTAAAGAAAATAATTCCTGACATACCAGATCTAGAGGACTTTTTAGTGGCACCATAAACAAATACAAACAGTTAGGTCCATAAATATTTGGACAGAGGCAACTTTTTTCTAATTTTGGTTCTGTACATTACCACAATGAATTTTAAATGAAACAACTCAGATGCAGTTGAAGTGCACACTTTCAGCTTTAATTCAGTGTGGTGAACAAAACGATTGCATAAAAATGTGAGGCAACTAAAGCATTTTTTTAACACAATCAATTCATTTTAGGAGCTCAACAGTAATTGGACAAATTAAATAACTGGAAATAAAATGTTCATTTCTAATACTTGGTTGAAAACCCTTTCCTGGCAATGACATCCTGAAGTCTTGAACTCATGGACATCACCAGATGCTGGATTTTCTCCTTTTTAATGCTCTGCCAGGCCTTTACTGCAGTTGCCTCACATTTTTATGCAATCGTTTTGTTCACCCCACTGAATTAAAGCTGAAAGTCTGCACTTCAACTGCATCTGAGTTGTTTCATTTAAAATTCATTGTGGTAATGTACAGAACCAAAATTAGAAAAAAGTTGTCTCTGTCCAAATATTTATGGACCTAACTGTATAACTAAGGAAAAATAAAAATCATAATCTGTAACCATAATCCAAAAGTGGATTGGCATAAACCCATGAAAATAAATCTGCAATGCAAGCAGAAAATCAAGACACTCTGAGCAGGCAGTCTTCCTCAAACAGTAGAAGCATAAAGGAAGATTTTGGGATGCCAAGCCCAAGCAAGGATAGTAAAGGGTACAAGCATACAGATACCCAAATGATGGTCCCAGAAGCCATGAAAGTGCCAAGCTATCTGCCAAGAGTCTGCCTGCCAATTCATTACGTCATGGAGAGTGCAGTATATAGGAAAAGTTTGCAAAGGTATAATTCAAGCAGAGGGACCTTTTTATATCCTGCTGTGCTTTAATGTTTTATACAGTATATTCCAATAAAGTTGACATTATACTTTCTGAGTAAAAGAAACCTTTAAATCATCAAAATGAACAGTATGTATAACTTTTCCATCTGCAACATAATACTGTATCAGATGCATATGTGACACAGAGTAAGTGAGAAATTTGAACTAACAGATGTCTTCTTTTACAGTTTTTCTCAGTTGTTTTGCTGCATTTCTCACAACAGAATTGCAGTTCTTAAAACTGCTCGTTCAATTCCCACAACCTTTAGTCAGTTGTGCACATCATAACAGCAATTTCTGGGTATTTTCGTCATTTTGCAATTGCTTTAGTTCACTCAGGCAAATGCTTATGTGCGTTTCTCAGCTATATCATGCATCAGCGGTTGCTTATGTCATGATGATCAAAATGCATTATGTAGCCCTCTTTTGCATAGTCTTACACTCCAGACAAACTTGTCATTTTTTCATTGTATAATTCATTGCAGTCAAAAGTGTTCAACAAGATATCATTGGCTGTCAAGTGTATTTTATAGGTTTCTACAAAACTTTTTTGGTTTGTATTCACAATACTAATGATTCCTGCACCACCTTACTGTAAATTGCTCTCAGGTGACACATTATTCGGGGTAGGTGTGAGATCTTAGATCAATCAAGCAACTAATCACTGAGCAGTCCCCTAAAATTGCTCCTGAACCTGCAGCTGGCAAGCATATAAAGACAAGGCACAATGCAGCGTGGAAGCACATCAAGGAAGGACAACCTTAAAATGGAAGAACAGCAAGACAATGAACAGGGCCAACAACCCAGTCCAAGAAGAGTAGGGGTGTGTGGTGTAAGGAGACAAAGCAGAAGAGGTAGAAGAGGTTCAACACATAGGTCAGTTTCTGATGAAATAAGGGCCACAATTGTGGACCATGTTATACATCATGGCCTTTCAATGGCTGAAGCAGGTCAAAGGGTGCAGCCAAATTTGGGGAAGAACAACCGTATCCTCGATTGTTCAGACATTTCGCAGAGAGAACAGGTGTGTAAATCAATGATTTTACTCTTTATTTGTGTGTATTACTTTATAATGTTACAGTATGTCATATATTTACAATAGTCCACACTAGACAATATGTATGTTACTGTTGTCCATTCAGTGTTGTATTTTTACTGTGACACATAGGACTTCAAGACTTCCTGGAAGAGGTGGCAGGGGGCCTATTTGCACTCCTCGACAGGAAGAGGCTGTTGGTGCTATGGTCATAGCAAATAATGCCGCAAGACTCAAGGAAATATAAACTGCCATTATTGCTGACAACAATGTGTTTGAGAATGTCCAGTCTATCAGCATCACAACTATTGACAGAGTGCTGAGGAGAAACCAAATGAGTATGAAGCAGTTATACTATGTACCATTTGAAAGGAATATTGAAGAAGTGAAGGAACGTCGGTACCAGTATGTGCAGGTAAGATTGAACATGTGCAGTAATACTGTAACTGTAATCTACTGTACAGCAAATAGTCCAACATTGTATATCGACATGCAGTACAGTTGATTTCACCTTGACACATTTGCTACCACTGTGAAAGCAACATGAATATGTTAGATTTGACTCTATTGTCTCCAAAATGAAAATGCATTTTACATCAAACTTACTGTAGTATCTTGTTTGATACAGCATATAATGGACCTGGAATCAAGTGAACCACCACATATTTTCATATACATGGATGAGGCTGGCTTCAACTTGGCCAAAGGAAGAAGACGTGGGCGTAATCTGATCAGACAGAGAGCTACTGTTGACGTGCCAGGCCAGCAGGGTGGGAACATCACTATGTGTGCGGCTATTTTGGACAATGGGGTCCACACTCATATTACTCTTGTGGGGCCATACAACACCCAACATCTGCTGACCTTCTTGAACACCCTCTACAGGGATCTCATTCCTGAAGAGAACATTGATCAAGAAAATGTACCACAGTATGTGATCGTTTGTGATAATGTGAGTTTCCATCACTCCAACCTAATCAGACAATGGTTTGCCAACCACCCCAGGATGCTGATGGAATTCCTACGTCCATATTCCCCATTCCTCAACCCAATTGAGGAGTTCTTTTCAGCTTGGACGTGGAAGGTATATGAGCGTAACCCACATACACAAATGACACTGCTTGCTGCCATGAAAGCTGCGTGTGGAGATATAACAGCAGACGCCTGCAGAGGCTGGATAAGACATTCTAGGAGGTTCTTTCCACGCTGCATTGCAAAGGAAGATATGCGTTGTGATGTGGATGAGAACATGTGGCCCAATATACAGGATCAGCAGCAATTGTAGAGAGCATTTAGAGTTTGAGTATGTATATATTGTTTTCGATGTTGTAATTTTTTTTCCTTCATTTCATATGTTATGCATAAAGTATTGAAATGCATTTTTTTGCTAGACTCCAAGTGCAGTGCATGGTAAGTCACCATATAACTGTGCAATCAATAAAATATTCTTCTTGAATCAGTCTCCCGCAATCGGTGTTTTGTATTTTTATGTTTCCCGCCCTTGTCATTCAGATGTTTTGTGCATCAGAAAATGTTTAGATTGTGCCAATTTTATATTGATAACATGACTTTACATTTTGGCTGTCATGTCCATGGACAATGATTCATGGACTTGGCATTTTGATGGCACTGACATATTCAGCAATGTAATTACTTGCTTTTGAGGCATGGATTAAGGATTTTGAAGAGGTTACCTGTTTTTGCTGGTCATCCATGATGTTTTGCCATTTGCACTAAGTGTTTTGAGTAATGTACTCGCTGTTATGCAAATGTTAAGTCTGTTGTAAGAAATGCACCAAAGCAACTGAGAAAAACTGTAATGCTGCATATCAAATTTTTCTTTTTTCAATATTCAAAATATACTTTCATTGTGAACATACCAAAGCACATTTAGAGTAAAGCTAACGTTAACTTCTTTAAGAAAAGTCTGTGCTGGAAACCATCAATCAACAGAAAAGCAGAAAATCAACCAGAAAATTCTTTTAAATTCTCCAGCCGTTACAGTTTTGTGCTTTACCTTCATATTTCATTAATAATGAAATCAATAAACTATGAAGCACTGCTACTTAGGAATTCAAATTTTAATTGGCACATGAACTGAAACACATTCTTCAGACCAATGATTGGATGGTTTGTCTTGTGCCAGGTAGTAACACATCTAATAATAAAGTTTGGCAGATTTCTGCATTCTTTTTGTTTGTTGAACTACATCTATTTGCCAGGTAAAGCATATCATTTATGTGTGATCACTGTTTAAAAAACATTCATTTAAACCTCTTCTCATTAAAATACACAACATACTGTATGCTTCTACAGCTACCCATCATGAACACTAGATTACTTTATTTGTATATACAATAATAGGTTGTTTTACAATTGGAGAAGAAGCAGATCAATTGCCTTTGTCAGGACCACCAGTGGTGGCAGTAAGGAAAACTGTAACTGCACCCTTGTCATTTCCAGTCCAACATTTCAGTCATAACATTGTAATACCTACATAAAGATAACATTATACAAGTGGCACTGGGGGGTCATCATTGCTGCCTCACAGGCCCAAAGTCTTGAGATCATATCCCAATCCATGGCCTTTATACATTTTGGGTGTTTACTCCATGTTGATGTGTGTTTTCTTCAGTTACTTTGGTCTCCTTCCATCTGTGAAAGATGTGCTGTTTAGGTTGACTGTTGATCTTAAGTTAGCCCTGTATACCAAAGTGGGAATGAATATGCTGTGCGATAGACCAGAAGTTCAATTTGAGTCTTATTTCTAAGGTTGTTTTGATCAAATACAGGCTCCCTCTAACCCGAAAATGAATTAAGTGGATCTGAAATTAAAGATTACATGAAGTAATATAAAAACTTACTTAAAGGTTGTGATCAAAGTAAATCTATAATGAATAAATCAATTCAAGAGTCAATTAATATATTGCTGTTTGCAATATGAGGTTTCTTGACCTCATAGCACATTAACACAATAAATTTTATTTTAGGATCTAGCAAAATCTAAAAATAGTTTGCATATATTTTCATACTAGCTGAAATACCCAGCACTGCCTGGGAGGAAAATAAAGTTTTTTTTTTAAATTGTTTGAGAAAAATATAATTAAAAAAAACACAACTTTAAAAATAAAAATAAATTAACAAAAAAATGAAGACTCACTAATGTGGTTGTCTTGCGGTCTTGTATGTATGTTATTATCCAGTTGATGCTCGGAACCGGCCAACTCTATTTAATTCCAAAAGCAACAGGGGCTCAAACATAAAGAATTCTGGCAGTCACCTCCAGTTCACCCTCTGGTGATTGTTCTGAGTGTCAACTGGATGATAACATGCATACAAGAGCGCAAGATCAACCCCCCCACTCTACTTAGAAGGGTTGATTTCATCCTACAGTATTTTTAGTTGACCAATGAGAAACATGTGTAACAAGTTTCATGAAAATCACTCCAGCCGTTCAGAAGTGATGCTGGAATATACATACATACACACATACATACATTGATATATATATAAATTATGAATTTTGGGGTGACATGATGACATGGTACTTAGTGCTACTGCCTCAAAAATTCAGGATGCTATTTTTGAGCCCTGCGCTCAGTTGTTGTCTGTGTGGAGACAGCTTGTTTTCCCTGGGTTTGTAGGCGTTTTCCTCCTGGTACTCCCATATCTTAAAGATGTGTTTGTTAGGCTGACTGGCAATTACAAATTGGCTCTGAGTGAGTGATAGTGTGGCTGTGCCCATGAGTGGGCCCTATGATGGACTCGCACCGTGTATAGGACTGTTTCCTGCTGTGTGCACAGTGTTGCTGAAGTAGGCTCTAGCCCCGTAACCCTGAATTGGATTAAGCAAGGTTTGAGAGTATTACATTATGTTTAATCAATGATCTACACAAGATTATACTGTTTTTCCCAGGCTTTATTTGTCAAACTGATATTTTTCCAAAAAAATTGACATCATAAATTCAAGCATGGATACATAATATGCAACTGCAATACTGACAATACAAGGCTTATTTTGGGATATCTAAATATTTATTGATTTACAAAACTCCTTGATAGAATTCCTATGATGCCTAACTGAATAGTTGGAGGACTGAATGATGGTGACTTAGTTAGTTTAGATAGATAGATAGATAGATAGATAGATAGATAGATAGATAGATAGATAGATAGATAGATAGATAGATAGATAGATAGATAGATAGATAGATAATGATAAAACTTTATTTTTCCCCATGGGAAATTTAGCTTTTTACATAAATAAATAAATCAATAAACATATAGAAAAATAACTATATACACATATACTATAGTCTGAACACATCAGAATGACTAAGTTAGAGAGAGGGGTTGGGAGTATTTGGTGATTACAGCATGTTGCTGCACCCACCACACAGGTGATCAAAACTGTCAAATACACCTTGCCAACACTATCTCTTAATTATTTGATTTAATCCCATTAAATAAAATAATATAAACAATAACTAGATCGAAAATGTCAAAACACATATTGCAAGTTCAAGTTTTACAGTTGAACTGGAAGGTTAAATAATCCATTAACAGCTAAATAAAGAAAAAAATACTGAAACAGAAAATTAAGATATTGCTAACAAGAAAATTAACCAGACAAAACTCAGTAAACAAAAATAATTGTATTTAGCAATAATTAAGTTATCTAGAGCTGCCACCATAACTACTAAGCAACCACCATTATGCAAAAATTCAAAATCTTAAATATCAAGGATGAAAATAACAATTAAAAAAAGTTAACACCTGCAAAGAGGCTATGGCTGCAGGTGTCTTTAACCACAACCCCTGACAGCATTAATTTAATTGAGGATGTCACCATGACAAATAAACAGCATGAAGGTCTATGGATCAGAAACACAAACATAATGTAAAGAACGTAAATGAAGGAGAAAAATAACAAACAAAAAGAGAAATCTGAAAAGGGACAAGACACTGCAGGAATAAATATAGGTTTATGGCTTCATTCTTGTCTAGACCAGGTAACTGTTTCTATTTTTATTTGACACTTTTCTGACCATTTTCAATGTTTTCTTTATTACTTTCTCCATATTCATATTCATGACTGTTAAGAAGGCGGCATGGTGCCGCAGTGGTAGCGTTGCTGCCTCACAGTAAGGAGAACTGGGTTCACTTCTCGGGTCCTCCCTGCATGGAGTTTGCATGTTCTCCCCGTCTCTGTGTGGGTTTTCCTCCCACAGTCCAAAGACATGCAGTTTAGGTGCATTGGCGATCCTAAATTGTCCCTAGTGTGTGCTTGGTGTGTGTGTGTGCCCTGTGGTGGGCTGGCACCCTGCCCAGGGTTTTCTCCTGCCTTGTGCCTTGTGTTGGCTGGGATTGGCTCCAGCAGACCCCCATGACCCTGTTAGGATATAGCGGGTTGGAAAATGACTGAATGACTGACTTTTGCAACACCCAGGTAGTTGCTAGTGTTCATCTTGTTTTTTGAGAGCAAAATACTAACTAAGTGATGGAACAAAATATGTATTAAGTAAACTCACAAAGATCACAGCCAAAAAAATATTTAAATTGTTTACTAAAACCAAATTGCAAAACAGAAATCATAGAAATCAAAGTGTAAAGTGATAAAAACAAGCCACACTAAACACTGTTTTAATAAATGTTCAGACCAACTATACTGAACAGTGAATTAAAAATACAATAGAATGAGAATATTGACAAAGTTAAAAGGGCTGTTTAATAAGCTACCACACGTGGTCAAATGAGCCATTATTTGAACTGTGAACTGATTAACAAAAGACAAGCTACACCAATGCTTTCAAACAAACTTATTGAACTGTGATATGTTCTCAAACATACTAAAGACTGCCTGCTCAAACTCAAATAAACAGCAATTTTATCAGTCAAAATCTTTAGCTGATACTTTGCATCTTTTAAATTGACAGTAGTGCAAACTGCTAGGAACTATTTTAAACTTTAAATCTTTATTAAATGTAACTTTATATCTTTTACTTCATTCTTTAAAAAGTTATTATTCCTGGAATGTGAAACAACCTTATTTATTAGCCTGTAGTAAATAAGATTAGCATGGGCATCAGTATGGAAAAAAGAACACAATTTTATTATATACATAATTTTAAGATTATGAATCATTTATCATCTAATCATTATTAACTCCACGTGGTGAGAGGCCTTCAAGTTTGGGATGTATACTGCATATTAAGAGAGAAGATTTTCACCATAACTAACACAAGATGTCTGCTTTCTGAAAGAATTTGGCAAGTTAAAACATCTCTCTGGAGTGAGGAAACGTTTTAAGCACCCAGGGTTGAAGGGGACTCTCACTTAAAATACTCTTTTCAATATATTTCTTACCTTTAGCTACTAGTGTTTTTACTGTGCTTTTACAATTTGCTTTGTTGCAATACCAAATCCCTTTTGTTTGGTTCGGACAACATATCGCTAAGAGCACCTAAGTGTGAGTGATTGTCATATTTGCATAGGGGTTAGCAGCTGAGAAGGGATGTCCTCAGTAGGGACACTGGGTTTAGCAAGTGCAACATGTGTTAAATGACAAGCAGTTATGTAGACAACTATACCTCATACCTGTTATGATTTAGTAAACTATTTAACAAGGTTTTCTCACATGTTCTGCAGTTTTGTACTTGTTTCATTTTGAATTAAGAATACTACTGTTGATTTAATTGACCTTCTCACCACCATTTTGTATTCTGTCTTTCATATTTGTTTACTTTTGTGTTTCACTGTTGTTTTTTACACAAGGTATAATCAGCTGCTGCATGTTTCCATGGCAGCAGCACAGTAATATGAATACATTGTCTCCATATGCATCTCGTTACAATGTCACCATCAAGCGCCTATCTATCATAATGGCTCATAGTCATCATGGTCTAAGTTTGTGGGCAAAGTTACTGAATACTTTCCACATTTTGCTAAATGCAAAGTCACTTAGGTTTTCGAAAAGTTTCTGATCATCCTGTTTACTATGAGTTTTGTCTAACATTTGGGCCTTGTTTCATTTATTGGCTTATTTTTTTGAACAGCAAACTTGTTCTCACTTTAGATTCTGCTTTTTTGCTTCATTTTCTGGTCTTTCAGAAACCTAACTAGGGACATTTTAATGATAGCAGTAGAATCTCAAGCTAATAAATCTCTTTGCTTGACACAGCTGTCCACATGTGGCTGAAGCTGTACACGTAGGGCACTATAAAGCAGTTATACTAAAATTTAATTTTGCATGAAGCTGCTGTCCATGTGTGGATAAAACCATACATGTGGGCTACTATAGAGCAGCTACACCAAAGTCGTAGATTGCTTAAAGCAGCTATCTACACTGAGGTAAAGCTATACATGTGGGCCACTATAAAGCATGTGTGTCTAGTATTCATACGCAGACCTTGGTTGACTGTAACTGTGTAGCGCAAGTGAACCGAAATAACTAAAGAATGAATTTCCACAACAATACACAATGTCTTACACTAACTTGAAATTCTTGCCCCTAACTTAACCTAGAAGAATCATTGTTATCATATTTGTTTTGTGAATTTGATTCAACACTTGGATAACCAAGACATTTTTTGTTGGCAATGTAAGCCACTCTTACGCTACCTCCATGTCAAATGACTAGCAAATTGCACAGCAACCATTCAACAGTATGGATGCAGCTATGCAAAAATATCACAAAACAGGTTCAAACAAGGCAAGGAATTTACTGTAAAAGACTAGGGGGCTTCGCCCCCTGTTCGCTTTGCTCGCCAAACCCTGTGTTTGGTTAATCGGATATACAACTTAAATTTTTTTTTCTTTGGAATTGTTTCAATTTCATTATTTGCTCTTTTACTTAAAAGCTTCATTAAAAACAATATTTTTTGGAGACACATTGTGACAACGCAATGTATAACTGTCCGTGAGTGAATATTGTTTCTGTTTCTCTAATAAATAATCCGACTTTTTCTGATGTTTGTCCCTGTGATTTATTGATTATCATAGCAAAAGCTATTCTCAGGGTAAAATGTAAACATTTTAATATGAATGGCATATCACGATCTCCTTTGGTGTGTAATGTTATTCGCGGAATATATACATTACCTTTCTTTTTGCCTGTTAAAATTTGCATCACTTCTCCGTCATCATAAATATACACCTGACCGAATTGTGTATACTTTGAAATTCAACTTGTCGTTGCTTTATCTGTTCCGGGACCACAGATTATCATAGCGTATGGTCTATTATTGTGTAAATCTATGTTTTGTGCATTGAATGATGCGAATGCGAAAAGACTTTGTTGTCTACTCTTTGCCTTTTATTTCTGACCTCAATTTGTCCTGCTCTTTTTTCAATTACACTTGGTTCTGATGGTTAATCACCTTTTGTTTTGCAGTAAGGCGATCTTTTCTATCTTTTCTTTGATACTGTAGTGACTGACATGACAAAGTGTCACAAAAGTTTTACTTGAACAATTGCTGACTTCGGAACCCCAAACACAACTTTCTAGCACCCTCTCCAATTCCTCATCCCCCGCGCCTTGCCACCCCTTACCGCATCAATCAATACCCCGCTATCAGTCTTCCGTGCTGTACTCCGCCCTCCCTCAATTGGATCGAACAGTCACTTAACACCAAAAAGGCCTCAACCTGGCTGGGACGCTACAATACTTTCTAATTTTACTGCCTTCATATTCTGTACCTTTCTCTGCATGTGTATGGCGCCATCGTTTGTTTGAGCCTTTCGAATTACACTGCTTTCATAATCTCTCATCTGCCTTTTTTTCTCTCCAACGCCTTTGGGTCTCTATTCTCTGTATTGTCCTTATATGCTTTATATGTGTTAAAAGCACAGGATCTGTGTGTACTACGCGCTTTTACTGCAACTGACTGTTTTTTGATGGGTTTGCTCTTATATGATATCTTTTGTAAGTAGGGCATGTCTTTTAAGAATCTCATGTTCCACGTCCCCGCGAGACGGCCCTGGGACAATCTCTTGGCACCAAGTCTCATGTTTATGGTCCCCGCAAGATGCTCCAAGGCAAGTCTCTTTTGTCTCGCGGGTCTTTTAAATGTCTACTAAGAACTTCCGAGAAGATCACGTATCATCGCCTTGCTTTTGCTTTCCAGGATTTTTTTTTATAATAGAGAGATGGCTATGTGATGACACCATTGTCATAACAACAGCATATTAAATAAAGGAAAAAATGCATGTAGAAATGACAAACATAAATTTAAATGATTCTATAAAATGTTGAGTAGTAGGTAATGTACTTCATTTTAAACAGCAACACCAAACTAACATGTCTTAAATTTATATTATACCTGAAACTGCATTAAAACGTTTTGACTAAGGCAGCTGTAAAGAAGCTTTTTTGGCCCGTTACACAAGATTATCCCATACCCACATCAGCACTATTGATTTTGGAGTGCTGAGGTAGATTTAGACTCCGGCTTCCTGCTTTTGCTCCAAGGTAGACCATTTATTAAAAAAGACAACTGCTTCTGATACTCTGTGATTTTTTTTTGGTGCACTTCAGGTTTCTAAGATCTGAAAGTCATATTTCACATGGCAGAGGTGTATGCTGTTCTTACAAGAAATAATAACACTCCAAACTGTCTGTCTTAATATACTGTATTTATAAAGGATAACATGTTTTAAAACAAGGCTTATTGATATCTGTGTACTGGCAAAGGCTACCACCATAATCTGTTAAAGATGTCTTTTGTTTCACACACTTGTTTTCTGTTCAAAAGCCTTGTGCATTATCTATGATTTTTTTCTCTTATACCTACTGGTGCAGCTGAGAGACCCCTGACTGCTCTAGTCATTTGTGCAACCTGCATATCCCATTCATAGCTATTTCAGAGGGAAATCAAGGAAGAATGTACCAAAGTGGATCACCACATGTTTGGTATTTATCTTACTGCCACTACGCATTTAAATAATTCTGCTCAATCTATTATGGTTGAATAAAGCTGTATGAACACCTAGTGGCATGGTCTATTTAGGTTTAATAGGAGACAGACACTGGACTAAGTTTCAACTATTATCCAAGATAAATATTTCATAAGTGGCAACAGATGTAAATTGTTAACATATGAAAAATAAAATTAGAGAGAACAGTGTATTTGTCACTAGTCATACTATACTGTACAATACACAAGGTAAAAATTTTCAGTACCATAAAGACATTACCTGATTTCCACCAGAACTGGCATAACAAATGCTTAAGGGTATCTACACATGGTCAGTGTAATATCTGTTGAGAAACTCAAGTCATGGTATTAGTTTTGGTGTAGTAAATATTCCTTTAATGAAGTTTGGTTGAGTAAGTGACTTTGTGACAGAAAAGTAAACGACAAGCTCAGTGTTGCTAGCCTTAGAGCAAGGCTACTTGTCAGGGTTCTTCTACTCAAACCTCCTAAATATCTTACCCCACCGCAGGGCACTGCCAGGACACACAAAGCCGCTGCTGCTGCTATGGCCTGTCCTTTTTCCTGGGCTTAACCCTATAAAGCACCTTTGGGGTATCATAACATCTGGACACATGACCCTTTACCTGCTAATAGCCAGAAATTTAGTCAGGCCCTTCTGTGGGTAAGAGATACCATCCCACAACTACAGATTCAGAGGATAACACTGGTGTACCGCTGGGATGTGTCCTTTCCCCCATACTCTGCTCAGTTTATACAAATGACTTTACCTCTGGCGATTTTGTCTGTCAAACATCTTAAATTTGCAGATGGCATAACATTAATAGGCCTCATTTCAAACAACGATGAGCCCATATGCAGAAAAGAGGTGAAAAATCTGACATTGTTGTGCAGCCATACTTATTTGGACCTTAACATTCATAGATTTCAGGAAACAGTCACCTGCTGATCTATCACTTGCTATACATGGTTCAGCTGTTGAGATGACGCAATCATTTAAGTTTCTGGGCACTGCCCAGTCACAAAACCTTAAGTGGGATAATAAGTTAACATGCATGGTTAAAAAAGCTCATCAGATAATGTTCTTTTTGCATCAGCTGAGCAAATTCAATTTCTCTCAAGTAATATTGGTCCAATTCTACACAACCATCATTGAGTTCATTCTGACCTTATCTTTAACTGTCTGGTTTGGTGCTGCCTCTGTTCAGGCCAAGGCCAATATGCAATGCATCATCAAAGCCTGTGAAAGGATCATAAGCTGTAACTTGCCGCACATTGAATTCCGTCCAGCGTAAGGAGGAGGGCTGCAAAGATTATTGATGATTTCACTCACACAAGGCATCACCTGTTCCAAAGGCTTCTCCCCAGCAAATGTCTTCTTGCAGTGAAAGCTAAAACAACATGTCACCTAAACAGCTTTTTTCCATGTGCAGTTATTCTTATTAATCAGGTCTGAGTTTCTACTCAGTATCTACATGAACCGGCACACTAGACTGCCTGGATATTTTAAACCTACTAATTGCTTTATTTTTTTGTATTGTCCTTGTATGCTGCATTATATTTTATCATTTTATATTTTATCACTTTAGATTTTATCTTCTTACACGCAGCTCTATAAAGAATATTATTAAATATTAGGCTGTTGGCCCTAAATGATGAAATAGCAAAATTAATATGGTCCTTCTAATATTGCCAGGCAAATTATTTTAATTTTGGGCTGTCCTAGAGCTAAATGCTAAATGCACCAATACTATCAAGACAAATTCCTAGTACACATTAGTGTACCTGGCCAATAATGTGACTTCTGGTTCTGATTATTGGCTCTGAAAAGTAATGGTGGATGCAAGAGACAGATATGCAAGATACAGAAGGACTGCAAGACAATTGTTGTTAATGTTCACAGTTGTCATTATTTTCCTATTCTTTTCATTTGTGTGCTGTTTTGTATTCCAATTACTCTTATTTGTTCATTGCTATTTCAGTAGAAAATGTTGTAATTTTAGTCAAACAATAAATGTTACATCTCTTCTTTCTTTCAGTATATTTAATGTAAACTAAAGAGGCCACTCTTGTACCATCTCCAAACTATTGCTCCTGCTGTCCCAGCAATGCTTAGATTTCTGCTGCCCCAAGAGCAGAGTCTTCCAGGTAGCTTCTCAGCTGCCTGCAGTCTTGGACTCCATAGTCTAATACCTGACCTCCTGGGGACCATCTATACTCTTCTAGCCAAGAGGCGTTCCCACCATTTTCATTCCATTCTTGAACTCATTTTCTCCGATAACTTAGCAGCTAGCCTGTTTGAATTCTAGTGCATTTAGCACACTCAAAGCACATATCAGACCCTCCCACATTGACATAGCAATGTTTGAGACCATTGCCATTCACTCATTCATAATAATATAAAAATCATTGCAAACCTCAGGGAACATTTTTACAAGGTTTGTACAAAATTCAGCACTTACGTTTTCATCTCTGAATTATTGTTTTTGCAAAAAGGAGCAAACTGAGAACTGATGTGATCAAGAGAAGAAACGTCAAGTAAACCAGTAAGAACGATGGTTAATACAGAGAGTCTGTCATTCCAGCAAGAAAACAATGTCAGAAATGAATACATCAAACCCAAAACATATATATGCATAAAAAAGAGTAAAATAGGTGCAGGAAAATGTGTAAAAAAGAAATATGAATATAATAGTAACAATAATATAATAATAGATATGGTATTACTTGTTAACTAAAATCAAAATGATACCAATGTTTATATTTAGTATGTATAGTGTGGAATATGACCCACACACAGACAGGAAGATATCGTTTAAAGCACCACCACACATTTATTTACAATACTATTTACACAGTGAACAGCACACAACCCTCTTTCACCCCCAAAGTCCAGGCCTCACAATGCCTTTCTCTGTGTAGGTCCGCCTCCACTCCTCTCCTCCGAGCTCTGTCTTTCTCCGCTCCCGACTCCAGCCATTGAATGGTGAGAGACAGCCCCTTTTAAGCTCACCTGGACGTGCTCCAGGTGCCTCCCGATTAACTTCCGCCAGCCCTCCCTGGTGTGGCGGAAGTACCGGCTGCGCATCTGGAAGCACTCCGGGTGTCCCTGGTCTTCTTCTCCACAGCACTTCTGGGTGTGGCGGAAGTGCTGAGGGCCAGGGCTCCACAGGCATTGGGGTGCCCCCGGCGGTGACCAAGGGTCGCTAAAGGGTTGAGCTTCTAAGCTCTGTTCCCGTGGTCCCCAAAGCCACCAGGGCATTCACCCCCTCATGAACCCCTCCTCCAGTCCTCCTGGGCATCCCGGCTGGGTTCCACCACCAGCCGCTTGCCACATTAGATATTTACCACCATTAGCACAATAGCCAAAACACCGTTCGTAGATTACCATATAAAAAAGCTAGACCACTTTCCTACCAAATTCCATCCATCCATCCATTATCCAACTCCCTATATCCTAGCACAGGGTCACGGGGGTCTGCTGGAGCCAATCCCAGCCAACACAGGGCACAAGGCAGGAACAAACCCCAGGCAGGGTGCCAGCACACCATAGTACCAAATTCCAAATATCAAATTAATTTTTCTTCTACAACTTCTTTCTTTGTGGAAATGACAAATCAACATCTTGGCAGTGAACAGTCATCATCCATTTCTCTGCTCTTAGGTTAATGGATTTCTTTAAATACATCTGCTCTGGAGTAAAGAAAGACACTCACTGCCTTAGTAACATATGAGGGAGAATTAGTGGTGAATATAGGAGTCACCAGACCTCTAAAATATACTGCCCACACCATGTCTAAAACTATATTTAAAGGGACTGGCATGTTATATACCACATTTTTAAATGGATGTCCCTGAAATGATTACACATTCCTAAATCTGGAAGTAGTTCTAGGGATTTCCTCAAAATTAAATCCCATCTGGAGTTTAAAGACCACTCCCTATCTCCTATTGAGGAGGGTAGTATGAAACAGACGTTTAGAAAGGAAGCTTGGGAGATGAACAGCAAACTGACTTTAAAGCCCAAGATTGTATTTGGACTATGGGGAAATGGGCATTGCTGTGGAATCAGACTCAGTGTAATACCCTCCGTTTGTTTTCCAGTTTGTTTTACTGGTTATTTTTTGTCCTCCCTAATGTGTTTTGTTTAATACATCAACTACCTTCTCATTCCTTTGAATACAGTGAAATTATTGTGATGTATAAGGGTGGCATGTAAAGATACCATGTATCACACTATACATCTCTGTAATGGCAAAATTGCTCCCAACAACACTCTATTAATGCAATTCTAAAGTACATTCACATTTCTGTCAAATATACAGAGCAGAGGGGGGTCACTAAGATTTATGATAATGGTTACTCTCTGACAATACGAAAGTGGAATTTTGCCAGCACGTTTCAGATTTACAGTAGTGTTCTGGGTAAGCCCCAAATGGTAAAGCTATAAGATGAGGAGTGACGGAAAACAGATGGAAGGAGCACACTTGGTTCTTTTCTGCAAATATAGAAATTGTCATTTTTCTTATAACTTCAGATTATTACTTTCTATCAGCTTTCCTTCTAGATTCTGCTAATTCATGATTATAAAGTTAAAAGTTTTGATATAAAATATGTAAACTCTTTGCTTCCAACAGTGCCATTTTATACCCTCTATCAACACCATTGTGAAAGAACAGCATATATTAGATTTAATATTTCCTCCAGTTATATTATTGTTAAATTGAGAAAAGATGCCTGTTAACTTTTTTGAATGTGCCAAGTTGGAGGTTTGCTACAGAAAAGGGGGAAATATTCCCTTTTTGAGATAATTTTAATGTTTTTTTGAATAAATCATTAACCAAACAGGAACTGATGACTGATACCCCACATGTTGTCAATTAGTAAATACAAGATACTTTTCAAATGTGGAAACGGCTTATTCTACTGCAGCTGTAGAAGCAACCTAAATCAGTCAATTGGGCAATTTCAAAGTTATTCTTCACTCTTATAAAGAGTGTTTTTTATCAAATATATGTACAATATATTCTCCCTATCCACCCACATATGCAAAGTCCATTTTCTTATTGCACAGTCCACTCTAGAACTGTCATGAAATCCTAAGACTCAGTTCATTTAAATATGGGAATTTAAAATTCTGAATGTTTCAACCCTAGGACAATTGATTTGTTGCATTGTTTACACCAATAATTATAGAACAGTAAAAATAACACTTACAGTACATATTGTTGTGATAAAAGATCCTACACTAGAACTAAAATCCCAGGGTACAGGAGACAAATCACCGTTAAACATCCCAATTAACAACAAATAAGATGACTAATTCAATTGAGTCATTAATTTTTATTTTGGCTTGAATTTAAATGCTTTTTAAATGTAAGAAAAAAATAAACTTCAGAAGCAGAATTAGTGAGAAAGAGAATAAAGGAAGAAACAATCTAACAAAACTGAAGATAACAGGAAGGGCTGAATAATTAACCTTTATTTTCAAATGAAAGTAGAATTACAAAGGAACATTGACAAGAGCAAACTCACAAATAAAAAGCAATAATAATCCAAAACAAAATTTTGCTCCCAAAGTCTATAACCCAGAAGAAAAGTTAAAAACAATGCAGTATAAAATGAAATAGTACAATACCAAACTAAATGTCCTGAACCTAACCATATTTAACTTACAAGAAAAGCTACTGCCTCTCATACAATCCGTCAGACTGACGTTACAATGGCCACTGTAATTAGATTTTAGGCAACCGCCATAATTGGCACCACTCCCGTCTTATTAACAATAACCAGCAACTAACAAAAAAGGGGCCAAGAAGAGAACATAACCAAAACGGGAAAGGCAGGACCGCTAATTAAACCACAACACATAGACAACAGGTGGGAGGGATCATTATAGTGAGCAGTACAACATTTTTGTCACAATATAAAGTATCAGTGATACACTGAAAACATGGCAATCCTCCACATGTACTTCATGCAATGTACTTCATGTAGTCAATATGTCAATACAATATGTAATATACTATTTTCAAGTTTAAATAATTGCTTGACAATCCCATTATAAACACATGGTCAAGTCAAGCCACATTGA
>JANRMT010062854.1:98842176-98960818 GCA_026402145.1 Polypterus bichir lapradei | reverse complement strand
AAAACCATTACACAAAAAACTATGTCATGAACAAGAAAGATTGAGAAACCAAAATACTTCAGCCAAAAATCAAAGTGTGAGAATCATAAGTAAGCACATTAAGCTGCAGGGTTGCACTGCTGTCTCACTGTCCTTATGTCCCACATTTAAATCTATGCCCATTGCTCAGAGTGTGACTATTATTCCCAAATACATAGGAGTTGTCTTTGAAGCTACTGGATTGCTTTCAAGATTGTTGGGTATATTGCTAAGTCCCATTTTTTGGGTGTGCCTTATAATGAAATGGCATTTCATTATTTTTTCTACTGGTGTGTCCATGAATAGGGTAACAGAGACACAGAAAATAAACAGACAAATCTTCTTATATAATACACTATCGTGGCTGTTCGTTTGTCTGTCCAGGATTTTAAATCACCTGTAACTCGCAAACAATTTGAACTATTAACATGAAATATGGTACACATATATTATGTGATGTCTACTATCCGCTTTCGGGGTGATGATGGACCTCCAGGGTTATTCCTCTTTTTATTTTCATTTTATTTTATTGTAGAATCAACTCTCGGCAGCGGCCATGCGGCGCATGTATATGGGCACCGTTCTCGTCCTTACCACCTTCGCCGTCACTTCTCCTACCTCTTCATATCTTAAATCATTCTTAAGGCAGATTGAAGACTTAAGTGCCAGCTTAAGTGAAAAATGAAGGAAAACATACTAAGTAATTGCAACACAAACACTGACTTGATCAGTTTTAACGCCAAAAGATGCAGACGAAAGAAAAGAAGCAGCGGGCCGCTAGGGTGGAGAAAAGAAGCGCATCAACCTCTGAGCAAAGTAATGTTAAACATACATAGAAGCAGTAGGAAATCTAGAAATGCTCAAGGCAAGTATTTTCATGTAGTGCACCATTACTGGTATATTATAATAGCTGCCTGAAACATAGATGTGGGAGTAGAGGTGGTTATGAAAATGATATATAATTTGGCATTTGTAATAAGTGTACATATTTAATATATCACTGTGCTCTGTACAAAAATATTTTATAAATCTACTTTTCTTTCTGCTAACATGCACATCTAACACAAAGCCAGACTTAGCACACAGGAGTTCACCATATAAGAACTGCCACACAAGCATTTTAAGACAAGACAAGTTAGGGACAACTGCAAAATGGGCAGTCAGACTGATGATCATTGTATACTATTTCTGTGTGTCAAACTCAGCATGAAACTGTATCCTCTTTGCCTTGTTTGGAATGGCATGATTCAGCTAAGTGGGGGCCTGAACATGAAGAAAAAGTATAAAACCTTGGAACATTGTCTGGCACACCTTTGAAGCCGACGGACGGATGGGAGATAATGTCATCTGATTCCGAAAATGGCAGACTCTATACATCAGGCCCCCACTCCTGAACTGGGTTCTTGTCATGGCTTCCTACGTTTGTTGTGCAGCGTAAACTGCCATTAAAAAAAGCTAAGTTATGTCTCCTATGTGATTTCTTAACGCCGTATGACTAAGGGAGGGGTATCGCCTTTTAATAACTTATCTATATAGAATCAGGTTATGTAACATGCTGCAATTAAAAAAGAACTCATTCCAACAAGGGAGCTAACACCCGCTGCTGGATACAGTATTGCAGTGGCACCCATGGGATGTAAATAGCATTGCCTGTTGTAAACACAGCAATTGTATGTTCCGACTGGCATAGATATATCTTTTGATTCCCTAAGTGGAGCTAGAAAAATGTTTCTGGGAATAAGCTTGCTTGAGCTATCCCGCTTATCATGTTGTAATTGTGATCCTCACCAGAATAGGAAGATTTAAAATTAAGTCAAATTGTATTATTAGATGGTGTAGTGTATAGTGCCACACAGCTTCAAAGACAAGGTTCAGTTCAAAGCCTAGGCAACTTATGCATTGAGTTGGCATTTTCTCCCAGTGTCACGATGGAATTTTCCGAGGGAATCAAGCTGTCTGCCAGATTTCAATTATAGACTTGTTTAAATTGTTTATCAAGAGACATGTGAATATCATTCCTTATATTCTACTGAGTTTAAAGAAGACAATACACAATCTAATGCATTTCTGGATACATTACAGATGCCACAAATAGACACTTTTAGTGTGGAGGAACTTGATAAACCTCTGGCGTTATCAGAATTACTAGATGCTATAAAGTCACTTCAAGGCGGAAAAGCAGCAGGCCCTGATGGCTACCCTGCAGAATTTTATACGAAATTCTCCATTCAGCTAGCTCCCCTCCTATTAGCAACATTTACAGAAGCCAGAGACAACCAAAACTTTCACTTTCACTTTGCACTTCCTCAAACTTTTTGCCAAGCATTAATTACTGTTTTTCCTAAACAAAATAAGGACTTATTACAATGTGCATCATTCAGACCAATTTCACTTTTGAATAATGATGTTAAAATACTCTCAAAAATCATAGCTAGAAGGATGGAGGAAGTGCTCCCTTCGGTAATTTCAAAAGATCAAACTGGATTTATTAAGGGTCGACACTTATCTTCAAATCTTCGATGCCTGTTTAATGTAATATATTCACCAACTAAGTCAAACACCCCAGAAATATTATTATCATTGGATGCAGAAAAAGCATTTGACATGATTGAATGGAAATACCTTTTTACTACATTGGAGAAATTTGGGTTTGGCCCAAACATTTGTGCATGGATCAAACTACTGTATACCAATCCAGAAGCTTCAATTTATATCAACAACATTTGTTCAGACTACTTTAAACTAGAACGTGGTACCAGACAAGGATGCCCCTTGTCACCACTACTGTTTGCAATTGCCATTGAACCACTGGCAATACACTGTCGAAATGCTGACCAGATAAAGGGGATTATCAGAAAAGGACTGGAACAGAAAATTTCTCTATATGCAGATGATATGGTACTGTATATATCAGACCCACAAAATTCTGTGCCTGCAGTCTTAACAGCACTCACAGAATTTCAAAAGATCTCTGCTCTCAGAATTAATCTGAATAAAAGTGTACTCTTTCCAGTGAAATCTCAAGCATATAATATTAGATTAGACACCCTACCTTTTATCATTGCAGAACAGTTTAAATACCTAGGGGTAAACATCACAAGTAAACATAAAGCTCTTTATCAACAAAATTTTGCCGTCTGCATGGAGAAAATGAAGTAAGACTTGCACAGATGGTCAACCCTTCATCTCACTCTAACTGGAAGAATTAACACTGTTAAGATGAATATTCTTCCTAAACTCCTTTTTTATTTCAAAACATTCCAATACATATCAATAAATCATTTTTAAGCAATTAGATTCAACAATAACCTCATTTATTTGGAACTCAAAACATCCATATATCCGAAGAGTGACCCTACAAAGACAAAAGGCAGAAGGTGGCATGGCTCTACCTAACTTCTAGTTTTATTACTGGGCAGCAAACATACAAGCGATAAAAACCTGGACACAAATAGATGAACATACACAGGCTTGGTCCGCAATAGAAGTAAAATCCTGCAGTACTTCTTTATATTCCCTGCTCTATGCCCCAATAAATGCAAGTTATCGGCAATATACTAATAACCCAATTATGCTTCACTCATTCAGAATTTGGAACCAATGTAGAAAGCATTTTAAGATGGAGAAGCTTTTATCTGTGGCACCTTTTCAAGAGAACCACCTCTTTCAACCTTCGGAAACATATGCAGTTTTTAATATCTGGAAAAAAATTGGGATTAACTTGCTTGGAGATCTTTATATAGACAACGTCTTTGCATCCTATGAACAATTACATTCCAAATGTAACATTCCAACTACACATTTCTTTCACTATCTTCAAATTAGGAACTTTGTTAAACAGAACCTTCCCGATTTTCCTCATCTTGCACCCTTATCCATGCTGGAAAAAATATTGCTCAATTTCAAGGACACAGACACCATCTCTGCAATATATAAAATTATTTTATAGTCCCTCTTTCAAAGATCCAAGAGGACACTAGGAAAAAGATCTCTCAATTTATATATCAGAAAAGGAGTGGAAAATAGCAATGCAGAGAATTCATTCGAGCTCCAAATGCGCAAAGCATACAATTATTCAACTCAAAATTATATATCAAGGACATCTGTCTCGCCTAAAACTCTCCAAAATGTTTCCAGGGCAAGATCCAACCTGCGAATGCTGCAATCAAGTCCCAACCTCACTAGGTCACATGTTTTGGTCCTGCACCAAATTAACATCATTCTGGACCAAAATTTTTAATTACCTTTCAGACAGCCTTGGTGTCACAATCCCTCCTAACCCATTAACAGCTGTGTTTGGGGTTCTTCCAGATGGGTTTAAAGTGGAGAAGGACAAACAAACTGTGATTGCACTCACTACACTTTTGACAATGCAGACTTATTTTGGTAAACTGGAAGAATCCTAATTCTCCTCTTTTAAGTCTGTGAGAAACCGATGTTTTATACTATTTGAAATTGGAAAAAATCAAATACTCAGAGGATCTGTACAGATTTTTTTTCAAAACACGACAGGATCTAATCAGTAATATTTTAGAATAAGCTCTTAAAGCACAGAGGAAGCAATTATTTCTGTATTTCTTTTTCTTCTCCATTCATCTCTATTGGCTTATCAAACTCATCAATTTAGGTATGTTTACAAGCTTTAAGTTTTACTCCGTTGGCCTTGCTCTCTCTCTCAGGGGTGGGGGTCGACTTGTTCTCAATCCTACTTTTTGTAAAAATTGATTGATTTGTATGGAATGATTGCAATAAAATTAATAAAATTAAAAAAAAAAAAAAAACCTGTTAATATCATAAAGAGACTTTTACACAAATACATACAATTCTGCAGGGTGGGGTCTACTTCAGAACTAACACATTTTCAGGTAGTGTACACTATGAAAGGCACTCTATCCATTTTACTTCACTAACAAAGTAGCAGTATTGTGTGGACTTGCCTTTGGCGAGTGGAAGTGATCTCATAAAGTAACAATTCAGGCTCATTTTGAGATTGGCTGTCTGGTATGGAGATTTTCAGAATCCATGTCTCCTTGTCTAATTAACAACACCTTGTAAAATCTTGAATGGATCATGTACTGTAAATGATTCAAACAAAGAAATCATCTTTTACACATTAAAAAAAAAAGTTTCTAGACACATTGAATGCTGGCTAGTGAGCCAGTCTAGCACTAAACCACAGAAAGTCTTAGTCCGGCTGCTGTTCTGAGCATTCATTTGCTGTTTGAATTGCCGTTATTTTACATATGCTGAATATACATCCTTTAGTCTTTGCAATTAAGTCGCGACCTCCCAAGGAGTACCAGCAAGGCCTTTTAACAATGCATGCACTATAGTGGGTGTCACTTGTCAAGCTTCTGTAAAATAAGCTGTTTCAAGTCAGACCCACTTTCAGTCTGCCTGTACTTGTCAGTTCTTTTTTTCAAGAAAAGACTACTCTTTAAGTGAGTGTTAAAAAAAAACCTCTGTAACATGAAATCCAAGACAAGAAGAAACAGTGCATGTGGAAATGTAATCCAACTGATGAGGGACTTGAGATATTTGTCTGAACTCTGTGGTTAAAGCTTTTAAACGTCTAGTCCTTTAAAGACATTTTTTTCATTCTAGTCTGGCACCAAATACTGTTTGGGTTACACTTTCTATTCAATGGATGTGCATTCTACTTCTGAACCATTTGTAACTCTAGCCAACAAAATATATATTATATATTATATTATATTATTATATATTTAGTCTGTGAACTGGATTACTAAATGACTCTGGTTACATACAAGAAATATTAATAATTCTGATCAATGGTGTCATCTCTTTAATGTAATATAATACATTAAGGGGGCCACTGTATTAAGTTCACCTCTCTAGTACACGGTATGATCGCCTTTATCTACAAGACCACCTGAATTCTTTGGGACAAGTTCATGCTGCAAACTTCTCCAATTGGATTTAAGATCTGGGACAGTGTAGGCTACTAAAGAAAACTGAAGTCAGCTTTATGTTTGTGGAACTAGGTCAAAATAATGTGTGCCTTTGTGACATGGCACATTGCCCTCCTGGAAGTATTTAATTTAGCTATTAAGGGATGCACTTGGCCAGCAGCTATGCTAGTACACCGTAGAGCCGTCGCCAAATGCTAAAATGAATCCTTGCTGTTTACATGGCTGTTTTTGTTCTTTAAAAAGGACCACTTGCTGTTGCCGCAAAAGAAAGAATTCTGTTTGCAACATTACAGGCTTGCGCCCCTAAAGCTGTTTATGAGATGCCAGCTCATATTATAGGTGACTCATCCTTGGCTGATACAACTTGTCGGTACCATTACATAGCCCCCCCCCACCCTGAACACCCCAAGGGACCACTTCCAACTACTTCACCATTCTTTAAAGCAGCGAGATGTTCTTCCTTTCTGCTGTGGTCATGCAGGTGACAAAAGCACATCAGCAGAGATCATGAGCACTATGTTGTTAGATGCCACATCAGTGATGTTGAGTACTGCTGTGTTATGTGGTGCAGCAGGGGTGATTAATACTGCACTTCAGTGCAGTGATCCATCAATTATGAAAGAGCAGGTGAACTCCTTGTCTGGAGTTGCAGATGTACCGGTCTCTTCTCTGTTTTCCTTCACTTAACTGACACTGTAAACACCATTCCAGATCTCAGTCTCTGCAATCTGCCTCTTCCCTTTACCTTCACAGTTTTACCACAGGCCCTGCTTCATATGGCTCACCTAGCAACAGTGACATCTCGATTCACCACACTTGTACCCAGCTCCATGAGCCAGAAGCTTAGCTGGCATCCGTGCACCCAGGCCGAAAGACCTTAACAGATGGAAAAGCATTAGTGGAGCTGCAGAAGTAGCAATCTTTCAGCTGTCCCAACTGTACTAATGCTGCAAATGACACTTGAGAGCCTGGATCTCAGTCTTGAGACTCGGCAGCAGCTCCTCAGAAGAGCCAAGCAGATCCATTGCAATCTGTGCCGTTTGTGCCATTCCTGACAGCAAAGTAGCACTGAGTTCCAATATGAATTCTCGAACCTTTACACAACTTCTGTTTTGTCACTCTGGAGGCTTGCCATTTTTATTGGTGTCCCTGCCGCTGGTGATGAAACATTAGATCATACTATGGTTGATTAATCCCTGGCAAATGCAATTTGTCAATGCTGTTACAATACTATAGTAATTAAATGATACTCATTTGATATTAAGAAGCCACATGTATACCAAGAAAATATTCCCCATACTACTACACTTCCACCACCAGCCTGCTCCATTGACAAAATCCAGCAAGGCTGTTTGAATTTATGTTGTTTGTGCCAAATTCTAACCCTACCACTATCCACTTAAAGGTCATGATGTTTTTGGTATTTACAGTATAGATGTCCTTCTGCACCCCAAAAGATGTAAAGGGCTGTTATCTGAATATTGAAACCTTCCTCTAACTTTAAAAAAGTAGGCTCATTCTCTTCTGACCTCTCATTAACAATGTGTTTTTGATCACATAACAGTGTTATTTGTTAATCACAACATTGTCCATAAATCCTAGAGACAGTAGTGCATGAAAACCCCAGGAGGACATTTTTAATGAGATGCTGAAGCCACAACATCTGGCACCAACAATCACCTGTATTCTAAGTTACCTGGATCATGCATCTTGCCCATTATTATGTTTAATCAAACTAACAAATACTCAGGTGCAGTCTCATGACTGGACATTTAGAAAAATAGGCTGTATATATATATAACTAAATTAAATCAAATCAAAGTTTATTGTCACATGCAATAAAGCACACAGTGTAAATTGTAGTGAAATGCTTAATTACAGAATCCCAAGAAAAATGCATCTCTCTATTATAAAAAAGTCCTGGAAAGAAAAAGCAGGGCGACGACACGTGATCTTCTTGGAAGTTCTCGGAAGACAATTAAAAGACCTGCGAGACGCAAACAATATCAAATAAGAGCATGACCAGTAAAACACTCAGTCGTGTAAAGGCATGTAGCACACACAGATCCTGTACTCTCAGCATATATAAAGCGTATAAGGACAATATGTTCTAGATGAAACATCAACGACTAAGCAAAGAAGAAAGAGCAGCACGGAGAAAAGAGACCCAACAGCGTTAGAGAGAAAAAAAGGCACGATACACATGCAGAGAAAGGTAAAGAATATGAAAGCAGTAAAATTCGAAAGTATTGTAGCGTCCCAACCAGGTTGAAGCCTTTTTTGTTTTAAGTGACTGTTAGGTCCGATTGACGGAGGGCAGAGTACAACATGGAAGACTGATAGCGGGGTATTGATTGATGCGATAAGGGGGGGGGGGGGCGACCCCCGGGGGGTTTAGGGGTTGGAGAGGGTGCTAGAAAGTTGTGTTTGGGGTTACGAAGTTCAAGTAAAACTTCTGTCAGTCGCTACAGTATCAAAAAAAAGAGAGTAAAGATCGCATTAGTACAAACAAAAGGAAATTAATCATCAGGACCAGGTGTAATTGAAAAAATAGTAGGACAAAGCAAGGTCAGAAATAAAAGGCAAAGAGCAGAAAACAAAGTCTTTTCGCCTTTGCATCATTCAATGCACAAAACGTAGAATTACACAATAATGGACCATACGCTATGAGAATCTGTGGTCCCACAACAGTTAAAGCAACAACAAGTTTAATTTCAAAGAAAACACAATTCGGTCAGGTGTATATTTATGATCACTGGGAAGTGATGCAAATTTTAACAGGCGACAAGAAAGGTAATGTATATATTCCGTGAATAACATCAGACACCAAAGGAGATCTTGATATGCCATTCGTCTTAAAATGTTTCCAATTTCCAGTGAGAATAGCTTTTGCTATGACAATTAACAAATCACAGGGACAAACATTAGAAAAAGTCGGATTATTTATTAGAGAAACAGAAACAATATTCACTCACGGGCAGTTATACGTTGCATTGTCACAATGTGTCTCCAAAAACGGAATCAAAATTCAATGCGATCTTGAAGAAAATGTATTCCAAATATTGTTTTTAATGAAGCTTTAAAGTAAAAGTGCAAATAATGACATTGAGAGCTGTTGCTGTCATTAAAGGCTTTGTAGGTGGCAGTAGGATGGTCAGACCTTCCCAGTTGTGCCATATATTTAAAGGCATTGACATTTAAATAGAGAAGGTCCACCATTTCATGTCCACAGATGGAACATATTGATAGAAGTTAATTCATTCTAATGTTCCCCTGGTTGAAGCCACAAGCATTCTAGGGAAAGAATGATTCATTCATTAAAGTTTTGGTAAGAAAGGGAATCACTTCTGTTCCCAAGTTAATAAACAGTTAATAAACATTAATCAGGATTATGTAAATTATCTTTCTAGGCAGTAACATGAGCGAATTCATCCATTAATTAAATGTATGGATAATACATTTTATTTTTAATTATAATGTGGTTGTTTTTTTACCATTACTCATTCAGATAAATCTCCAGTCCTTGTCTTGCTTTTTCTATCTTTCAAGTTGTATCAGATGAAAAACATCCAGCATTAGAATAGCATCTGAAAGAAGAAGACTAAGCCGACTCTCCACAGTATACAAAATGACAAAGTACCTGAACTCACCATGAGATGTAAAAGGTCATCCACCTTATGTAAAAGCAATTGAACAATCCTCACTATATGGAGACAGGCCAGTTCTAAATTCTTTCTAGCTCACATTTGTCCTTTTTTTTGTAACAGAGCTGTGCTACCAGACAAGTTTGGGAATATTTAATATATTGCACTTTATATTCCTAGAAGGTGTATTTAATAAAGTGGCCATCAAGTGTTCATTTACTGTACATATTTTATTTAAATATAAGGCTTATAAAGGCACAAACACTGCATAAAATCTAGGTTCTAAGCAAAAGTAATATTTTCCTTGTGAAATAAGATGTCTGTGTACCACATAAACAGAGGGAATTACCCAGTTAGCATCATATTTACTTCCTCATCTCATTAGCTGATGTACCTTTAATCCTTCTTCTTTATGTCATGTCTTTAATGGCGAACAGTGGATTCAAATGAAGAGAGATATAAACTTCAAAATATGGTCTGTTTACAGCTACATTTGATGTAGGCATAATTTACTCTACAAAGTTAAGAAATCACATTTTCATAATCACCTTATTTTAGATTAAAACTGTCTGTTTTCTGTTAACTTCCAATACCCACACTGTTGCATAATTGCACTTCCTCATAATTCAGAATCACATATTTGTAAAATCTGAACAGAAATATAGAAGTGAGAATTGGTAGAAAAAGATTTCAATCCTTAGAAATCATTGATGTCCTTGAAACCGTAACTCAGTAGAGTAATACAATACCCACAAGTAGGCCAGAAGAACAGTGTAAGAAATTTGAAAAGGAGACATTCTAAGGCAGTACAGTAGTGCAGAAATTGTAAAAACATACCTTTTACTAAGACTGAAAGAGAGACATGGGGACTGGCTGAGTGGAGTGTGATGGATGAGATTTCACAGTGTAGAGCAGTGAAATCTCAAAAAAAGAATAAAATGAAGGAGAAGGATACTTTTTTGATAATGTGCTACATACTAAATGGCATTAGTTGGTTCTATATTTTTTCACTTTTTCTTGTATTGCTGAAATATAGTACAGAGTACCATATACAGTATATGTTGTGCTTTCATTTACTTAGTGCCAGTGTGTGATAAAAACATTAATTCTAAGCTCTGACATACCCATTGTTGTGGATATACATTTGGGATACAACTTCAGGGCTTGCCAACTGGTAATACCACTGTGGGCTGAGGGTTGGCACTGTCACTTAATGACTCTCTTCTCATCCTACTTACAGACCCAGCGATCGATGTTAGTCTATTAAGTGATGTCACTTTCAGTTCCCACACACCTAGACCCGCCTTCTCTGCCAGGCACACCTCATAACTGGGGCTGCTGCCGTCATGGAGTCAATCAACCTTGGGACTCACATCTGGAAAGATGTTTTTACAACACTTAAACTCATTTTGCTATTTTTCTTTCAACATATGTGGTTTGCCAACAGGTGCCCCAAATCTTTATCATTTCCATAGTGTTTATTTTCTTACAACATATTGTGGCATGGTTAAAAATATTATCTAGAACATGAATACCCTGAAAGAGTAAAAAGGGTAATGTATTTATTTGGATAGTTTTTTTTTAATTAATAATTCTCTTTAATGATCTAAAGAGAAATTACTACAAAGAGTAATTGTCAAATATGTAATTCAATTACAAGCTACAGTTGTGCTTGAAAGTTTGTGAACCCTTTAGAATTTTCTAAATGTCTGCATAAATATGACCTAAAACATCATCAGATTTTCACTCAAGTCCTAAAAGTAGATAAAGAGAAACCAGTTAAACAAATGAGACAAAAATATTATACTTGGTCATTTAATTATTTAGGAAAATGATTCCCTGCCTGGAAAAGAGAAAACACGCCCGGCCCCCAAGGGCCGGCTGCCGATAGGCAGGGAACTCACCTCCCGGGTCCCGTCTAACCGAGGAAATGTCCTCGGTGTGGCCTCTCTGGACGCAATGTCGTCCCGGGCGCCTCCAGCAACGGCGTGCTCCTCGGAGACCAGGGGAAAACGGCTCTCCTGCGGACCCCTGGTGGTCCGTGGGGTACTTTTACCCCGTGGGGCTGTGTGCACGCCACTCCCGCGGCACGTGGGTGGGATCCCCTGTTGCGCTGGGCCGTCCACAACAAGATTTTTTGAAGCAGGTCCCCATCTTGCAACAGACGGAGCATCCTGCCAGCTACGCCAGATGTGGACCTGGCCCGCACACAGACAGGCAGACATGTTGTTTATCACCACCACACGTTTATTATTTACAATATTTACAATAGTTTTATGTGCACCACAAACCCCAACACAGTCCTGGCCACTCAATGCCTTCTCTTCGGGCCGCCTCTACTCTCTCTGCTCCTGCCTCGTCCTGCTTCCACCCGACTCCAGTGCTGAATGAAGGGAGACGGCCCCTTTTATATGCTCCCGGATGAGCTCAAGGTGGTTCCCGGCATTCCCCTCTGGACACGCCCCAGTGTGGCGGAAATGCCGGCTGTTCTCCCGGAAGCTCTCCAGGTGTCCCTCTTCTTCTTCCCCCCAGCACTTCCTGGTGTGGCGGAAGTGCTGAGGTCCAGGGTCCCCAAGGCATTGGGGCGCCCCCTGGCGGTGACCACGGGTCCCTACAGGGTTGGGCTTCCAAGCCCTCTACCCATGGCCCCCGAAGCAACCAGGATGGCGGCCCCCACGTGATCCCAGATGGGCGCACGCCCACTTCCGGTCCTTCAAGGCGTCCCGGCCGGGTCGTCGCCCCTGGCATCCCTGACATCTGTTATTTATATTATTATTTTCTCCATGCTATCCATTTTGAAAACAGAAACAGATGACTCTACTGGTTTTTTTTTTTTCCATTTTAAAATATCCAGGTGTTCATGTACTGTACGTTGATTCTTTTAAAAGTAAGCAGTGCTTGATTACAGCCAATGTTTTTGGCAGTATTCTGCCTTAGCTGTCCTGCCTTTAGCGGCCATTCCAGATTCTGACCTACATTGTTCTGTATAGAATGTTTAACACCTCTAACCTAACCTACAATATCACCCACAGAAAACATAAAACCCAGAAGTATTTGAGAGTCAGATGGGCATATCTTGGCTGCTATGTTCTTTGATGAACTCTGTCTCCTGTGCTCATGATCTCGGTAGGAAAGATTTGTAATTTTCAGAACTGTCCATATAAGTTATAGAGAATTAAAGATCTCTTGAAAAATCCTCTGTTAATGTTGACTCTGTCACTGAAATCCTTGCATTCCACTGGGACCCAGCACTGTACACGCTTGTGTGGGTGTGTGCATATTATTGATCAGCTGCTTTAAAAATAAATCCAGAGATTCAAATCTTACCAAGTTGATTTAAACAACTGAATCAGTCTTGTTAATCAGATATACACACCCAGCATTTTTCACTTGAATGAATAAAATAAACATAAAGCAAGCAAAGTATTTAATTACAGACTAATATGAACTTTTAGCTAAGATATCTGTCAACAGGAGAAACAACAACCACAACACCAAGTTTAGAAAACTCATCTAAAATATTTAAAAAGTACATCTTTATTATTATTATAGAGTTTTACATAGATCAGCAGACTTAACCACTGTGTTACCTTCCCTGTCTTATTTAAACATCACCAATTAACAGCTATTCCAGCATCACAGGCTATAAAAAGTGAAAAACATTATATGTGTAAATGAGTGATTTTTCAAACACTTTTACCTCTTTGAATTTATGCTTTAAGAATACCTGCTTCTTAAACAGAAAATTGCCAATTGAATAAAAAGAAGCAAATCTAGCAGCTGAAACATCACCATGAATCACTGTAATCTGGGGATCAGAGTCTATTAAAGAAAATCCTTTTTCATTGCTTTTCAAGCCAAAAATTGGCAAGATACCAGATGCTGCATCCTTGAGCAAAAAAATAAAATATATATATATATATATATATATACTGTATATATATATATTTAAAAATCAGTAAGCATAGTCTACCTTTTGGCATTAGAGTGTGATATGAATTACATGATTAAATTAAAAGACCACATTAACATCTGTAAAGCAGATGTGCTACATTGAATGTTTAGCAATAAAGAAATTCGGAGTAGTTCCATTTCTATAGCTGACAGATGACGCCTTTGTTTTTAATTTTTTTTTTATCAATATAATCTTGAAGAGATCTTTTAATGAAAATGTACAAAGACTTAATTAGTTGGTAAATAATATTTAATTAATGTCAGCTGTTAACCTTTTCCTGCAGAAATAAAACTAAGAACACTGTCTATAAAATGCAGAATGTACTCAATTTATTAGGCGCACCTGCCTTTACTGCAGAAATAACTATGCAGAAATACTACAATAACTACTGCAGACAATGCACCTTAAAGCAGTTAGGAAGTTACTAAATGACCATGTGGTCATAACTTCAGATTTGGGGGTGTTAATCCTCATGACCGGAACATCACACTGTATTGCAAATCTTTCCAGTGCACACAGGCAATCACAGTCTGATTAGGACAAAAACATCTATACATAGTAAACAACATTTAGGTTCACAGAACTAATATCTTACACATCTCAGCTGTGTCTTGATAACTTGAAAATCATGAACAAAAGAGGAGACAAAACACATCTTTGGAGAAGTCTGACGCTCAAATTGAACTGTTTGGACATAATAACAACCCTTAGGACACAACATTTTTAGAACTGCTACTTTGCAAATACAGGAATTCAATGATCAATTGCAGCAACCACAGAACCCCATACTATTGTAGCACAGGGTACATATTCAAAGGATTTATCAAAGTCCTAAAGTACATGTAGACATGACTGGCAAACTCTCATGACCCTTCAAGTATCTGAGCAAGGATGAAAAATTGTTGAATTGTTTCATGGCCAGTATTTAATCTGTACTGCTCCTTCTGTGTCTGAGGTTCTGTCAAAGCCTCAGAGTATTTCCCTACAAAACACTGAGAAGTGTGATCCCTTGGTAATTGAAACAACTCTCATATCCTCTTTTTAAAAATGTGGACTACTACCCTAGATTATCACACACAAAGTCCCATCCCTGCCAGACAGAGGTTTTGATATAATGTAATACTCACTGATCATGGTGCCAGAGAGCGGTGACATGTTGCATGTCAATTAGCACATGCAAGTAACATTTTCACTATATAGTGTGCACAAGTAAAAATTACTCTCTAAACCAATAAGTATAAGCACCTCCTGGCATTTGGAACCCAGAATTGCCAATAATGAAACCAAAGCACCTCTTTGATGACATATGCGGAAATTCCCATATAAATTGGGTAGCTCCACAATGTAGCTCTATCTTTCAGTGGATAACATCTATCTAAAACCTTTCTAAAATACTGCAGTTAGTTTATTTATCAAGTGGGCCTATCACTTTCGACTTTCTTCTGTTTCTGAATTTCGATTAGCGTTTGTTTTCTTTGCTGATTATTTATGATCATTTTGGTTGCAAACCTTTTCCTGTGCTGCCTGAAGTGTCATCTTCTGATCTCCTTGCTTCTCACAATCATGAGTGAAAAAGAGGTGATTGCTATTAAGGGACAAAGGGAGAGCCTTGAAGACATGGTTTGGTATGTCCCAAAGGAAATTTTGGCTCTCAAAGAAGACCCTGAAGAGTTTAATATGGCTGAATCACATCTCATCAGTGCTATGCCAGGAATCCCTCATTAAATAACAATTAAACTCTACTAAAATAAATAAAAAAATAGCTCAAAACCTCATAAAATGCATCCTTTATAATAAAAGAAATATCATCCACAACATAACACAACAGAAATTACGCCTGTTTATGACAGCAGAGAACTGCATAGGCATAATTTTGCCTACCCTTCCTGAATTGTGGAGTGATTTCTATTAATATGAAATGACCTCGCTGAACTCCACCCATGCACAGGCATTCACCACACAAGGCAATTATCACTAATAAAAACTAAAATCTAAAAAAGCATTGTTGTAAAAGCTGAGTGAAATATGAAAACTAAAATGAAATTAAAACCCCATGCATGATATTTAACATTTTTGGTGTTTTTTTTCAAGCATTCTAAGTCAGACATGTAAAGCCTCTTTTAACTGATGCATACTTGAGAGACTCAATTTAATATACCTTTTATATCCTCTTGATTTGAAAATCCAGTTGTCTATAAAATGTCTAACTATACTTAACATATTGTGATGAAAAACAGGAACATGTATGTTTATCAAAGTTTTAGGTTTGTATTTTGTGAAAAGATCTTGTCTTTGATGATTCCATTGTAATTGCTGATGTTTTTTAAGATAGATTCACATAAGTAATTGGCGACTTGCAAACAACGTGTTGTTTTTGAACTACTCTTTTCAGTGAATCATATGAAGTAATTTTTGAGCACAAACAAATCGAATCAGTGGAGCTCAATGGGATTGCTAAGGTGCATGCATGTCCTTCCTGCGTGATTTCATCAGCATCTTTCATTTCACTGATAAATATTTAAAGTGCACACACAAGAACTGCCTGAATCATATGTCTTGACTCACTTGATTCTTGAATGAGTCACTACCTGAGAACCAGTGTAATGATTCTAATTTATTTGATTTGCAAACTGATTACTACCCGAGAATCAGTCTTAACAATTCTTGTTCATTTGATTTGCAAACAAATCATTAAGAGGTGTACAATCCTATCACTTGCAATTCTGTAACAAAATGTCTTTTTTTAATTATGCCTCTTAAATGTGTTATTATGCTTTGTGTAAGAAAGCAGGGCAATATGAATTATCGCGTTAAATATATAATTAATGATACAGTGGTGTGAAAAACTATTTGCCCCCTTCCTGATTTCTAATTCTTTTGCATGTTTGTCACACAAAATGTTTCTGATCATCAAACACATGTAACCATTTGTCAAATATAACACAAGTAAACACAAAATGCAGTTTTTAAATGATGGTTTTTATTATTTAGGGAGAAAAAAAATCCAAACCTACATGGCCCTGTGTGAAAAAGTAATTGCCCCCTTGTTAAAAAATAACCTAACTGTGGTGTATCACACCTGAGTTTAATTTCCGTAGCCACCTCCAGGCCTGATTACTGCCAGACCTGTTTCAATCAAGAAATCACTTAAATAGGAGCTGCCTGACACAGAGAAGTAGACCAAAAGCACCTCAAAAGCTAGACATCATGCCAAGATCCAAAGAAATTCAGGAACAAATGAGAACAGAAGTAATTGAGATCTATCAGTCTGGTAAAGGTTATAAAGCCATTTCTAAAGCTTTGAGACTCCAGCGAACCACAGTGAGAGCCATTATCCACAAATGGCAAAAACATGGAACAGTGGTGAACCTTCCCAGGAGTGGCCGGCCGACCAAAATTACCCCAAGAGCGCAGAGACAACTCATCCGAGAGGTCACAAAAGACCCCAGGACATCGTCTAAAGAACTGCAGGCCTCACTTGCCTTAATTAAGGTCAGTGTTCACGACTCCACCATAAGAAAGAGACTGGGCAAAAACGGCCTGCATGGCAGATTTCCAAGACGCAAACCACTGTTAAGCAAAAAGAACATTAGGGCTCGTCTCAATTTTGCTAAGAAACATCTCAATGATTGCCAAGACTTTTGGGAAAATACCTTGTGGACTGATGAGACAAAAGTTGAACTTTTTGGAAGGCAAATGTCCCGTTACATCTGGCATAAAAGGAATACAGCATTTCAGAAAAAGAACATCATACCAACAGTAAAATATGGTGGTGGTAGTGTGATGGTCTGGGGTTGTTTTGCTGCTTCAGGACCTGGAAGGCTTGCTGTGATAGATGGAACCATGAATTCTACCGTCTACCAAAAAATCCTGAAGGAGAATGTCTGGCCATCTGTTCGTCAACTCAAGCTGAAGCGATCTTGGGTGCTGCAACAGGACAATGACCCAAAACACACCAGCAAATCCACCTCTGAATGGCTGAAGAAAAACAAAATGAAGACTTTGGAGTGGCCTAGTCAAAGTCCTGACCTGAATCCAATTGAGATGCTATGGCATGACCTTAAAAAGGCGGTTCATGCTAGAAAACCCTCAAATAAAGCTGAATTACAACAATTCTGCAAAGATGAGTGAGCCAAAATTCCTCCAGAGTGCTGTAAAAGACTCTTTGCAAGTTATCGCAAACGCTTGATTGCAGTTATTGCTGCTAAGGGTAGCCCAACCAGTTATTAGGTTCAGGGGGCAATTACTTTTTCACACAGGGCCATGTAGGTTTGGATTTTTTTTTCTCCCTAAATAATAAAAACCATCATTTAAAAACTGCATTTTGTGTTTACTTGTGTTATATTTGACTAATGGTTAAATGTGTTTGATGATCAGAAACATTTTGTGTGACAAACATGCAAAAGAATAAGAAATCAGGAAGGGGGCAAATAGTTTTTCACACCACTGTAAATAATGATATATTTATATTGTCACACACGTGTGCATGAGAGGCAGCAAAAGGGCCTGAATGAGAGTAATTCCATGCCAGACCAGAGGTGGTGGAGTGCACTAACTCTCTCACACTTCTCTGCAGACCAGTTACAGGAAATTCTGCCTGGCCCTGAATGATGGCACTTCCAGTTCCGGGTCCAATATTATCACTTCCGTTTTTCTGCCACCCACTGATGACATCACTTCCGGTTCCAGGGCCAATGACACCACTTCCAGTTCCGGACCCACTGATGATGTCACTTCTGGTCCTAGGCCCAGTGACACGATTTCCGATTTCAGGCCCCAATGATGACATCGGCGGCACGGTGGCGCAGTGGTAGCGCTGCTGCCTCGCAATAAACTGTGTGGAGTTTGCATTTTCTCCCCGTGTCTGCGTGGGTTTCCTCCGGGTGCTCCGGTTTCCTCCCACAGTGCAAAGACATGCAGGTTAGGTGCACTGGTGATTCTAAATTGTCCCTAGTGTGTGCTTAGTGTGTGTGTGTGTGTGCCCTGTGGTGGGTTGGCGCCCTGCCCAGGACTGGTTCCTGCCTTGCGCCCTGTGTTGGCTGGGATTGGCTCCAGCAGACCCCCGTGATCCTGTGTTCAGATTCAGTGGGTTGGAAAATGGATGGATGGATGATGACATCACTTACTCTGCTCTCCTTTAAAGCCGCCATCTTTATGCCAGCAAATCAGTTCTGTTGTGGACCTGTGCTAACACTATTCAACCAATTTTGCAGCCAGGAAAACAATATACAGGAGGCTGCCCCAAACCTTTTTTGTGTCTTTTTGTCAAGTTTGTGACAATATATAATTCATTATATATAAAAATGATAAACAATGAAATTAATTATATACACACAAACACATTATGTAAATCAGAATGAATGTACGAATGATTAAATTATATATTTGTGTTGTGATCAGATGGGTCCTGCCCCCAGACTTCCCATATACAACAGGCTGTAAATGAAACAATACAATCAAGTAAATTAAACAGATAGCTCAAAACAATCAAATCAGTAAAGTGAACAGAAATGCACATCACTAACACATATAAAACACATTAATTCAGAAATAAAAATGTAAATGTTTGCAAATGATGGAGAACCTCAGAACAGTAATTAAGTTTCACAATTATTTTGCAGCTCTCAACTTGTATTAAATACTCGCAACTTTGTATTGTACATAGCGCTTTGGAATGAATTCATCAGTAGGGTTATTTATGCACCAGTTCCATCTAACATGGAAAATAATATGGCACATCCATACAAGGGTAAAAGATAAACAATCTAAGTAATAAAAAAAATTGTAAGCTAAAATAAAAAAAAAATAAGCCAATATTCAGAATAGAATGTTGACTGTTTTTGATTTTGGGAAAACTGTGTAAAAAAAAAATATATATATATATATATATATGAAAACACTATACTATACATACAAAATAGCATTATTTTAAAATGGAATCATTAGGACAACAGTTTTCTTAAACACAGAATAAAAAAGGATGGTGGTTGGAGGTTGAAGCTGTAAAAGAGGTCAAAATCTTAGATTGTGGATGTGCCAACTGATCAAAGTTTGTAGTAGCCTTCCCCGCATTCCTTTCATCTGCTTGAGTATCTCTTTTCTAATCCTCCTCAGCTGTTGTTGCCTCCATCAATTACTCAGAAGTCTGACTTGGATCCTGCATTTAAATTAAGCTCTTTCCTACCCACTAGGCCAGCTTCATCTTTAATAACAAAGAAATTAAATAATTAATATAACTACTGCTGTGTACTATTATGTACCATAGCCACTTTGCAGCAGATAATACACAATGCCTGTATAGCTATAATATATCATTGCATATCCTTTAATAGATAATTTCTTCATATTCTGCAGCAGTCATACTGTTTCACGCTGGTCATATAATTTTCTGTTGCTCCCCATTCTTTACTGCTTCCTACCCCTGCTAACTGGAGCAGAACAGTGAATCACAAACATCATTTTGTTCTTCCTGGGTATTCATAGCAGGTAGCATTTAATTTGCTTTAAATTCACTAAACATTTTCCCTCTCATAATGGGCTACACATAGCCTGAATTCTAAAGTATAAAGCTACCTACGAAAGCTAGGTAGCGACGATAAGTTACAACTACTCAACTTGTCCACTAAGTTATTTAGTGAACTGACATTAACAGCATTGTCATGTAAAGCAAAGCACATCAAATGTCAGGTAAAGCAGTGTTTCTCAGCCTTTTATGGTCTCAGGATCCAGTTTTACCTTAACGTCAATATCAACTCACAGGCAGCAACTGAAGAGCAAGAGAGTCTCTTCCTTCTTGTGCTATCAGAAGAGTGGTTGTAGTTCCCTTTGTGAAATAAGCAAAGTTAGAAATCAATTGCTTCAACAGTTTAGCAGTAGCTGAAATAGCCACTTGCAATCAACTGACAGGCACTAAGCTGGACACAGCATGTTAATAACACTAGAAACTCAGTGAGGTTTAGGCAATAAGACAAACTGTAAGGCCAATCATATTTGCCACTATAGCTAGCTAGCTACTTTGCTGTCAGTGGCTTGCAAAAGTATTCGGCCCCCTTGAACTTTTCCACATTTTGTCACATTACAGCCACAAACATGAATCAATTTTATTGGAATTCCACGTGAAAGACCAATACAAAGTGGTGTACATGTGAGAAGTGGAACGAAAATCATACATGATTCCAAACATTTTTTACAAATAAATAACTGAAAAGTGGGGTGTGCGTAATTATTCAGCCCCCTGAGTCAATACTTTGTAGACCCACCTTTTGCTGCAATTACAGCTGCCAGTCTTTTAGGGTATGTCTCTACCAGCTTTGCACATCTAGAGACTGAAATCCTTGCCCATTCTTCTTTGCAAAACAGCTCCAGCTCAGTCAGATTAGATGGACAGCGTTTGTGAACAGCAGTTTTCAGATCTTGCCACAGATTCTCGATTGGATTTAGATCTGGACTTTGACTGGGCCATTCTAACACATGGATATGTTTTGTTTTAAACCATTCCATTGTTGCCCTGGCTTTATGTTTAGGGTCGTTGTCCTGCTGGAAGGTGAACCTCCGCCCCAGTCTCAAGTCTTTTGCAGACTCCAAGAGGTTTTCTTCCAAGATTGCCCTGTATTTGGCTCCATCCATCTTCCCATCAACTCTGACCAGCTTCCCTGTCCCTGCTGAAGAGGAGCACCCCCAGAGCATGATGCTGCCACCACCATATTTGACAGTGGGGATGGTGTGTTCAGAGTGATGTGCAGTGTTAGTTTTCCGCCACACATAGCATTTTGCATTTTGGCCAAAAAGTTCCATTTTGGTCTCATCTGACCAGAGCACCTTCTTCCACATGTTTGCTGTGTCCCCCACATGGCTTGTGGCCAACTGCAAACGGGACTTCTTATGGTTTTCTGTTAACAATGGCTTTCTTCTTGCCACTCTTCCATAAAGGCCAACTTTGTGCAGTGCACGACTAATAGTTGTCCTATGGACAGATTCCCCCACCTGAGCTGTAGATCTCTGCAGCTCGTCCAGAGTCACCATGGGCCTCTTGGCTGCATTTCTGATCAGCGCTCTCCTTGTTCGGCCTGTGAGTTTAGGTGGACGGCCTTGTCTTGGTAGGTTTACAGTTGTGCCATACTCCTTCCATTTCTGAAAAATCGCTTGAACAGTGCTCCGTGGGATGTTCAAGGCTTTGGATATCTTTTTGTAGCCTAAGCCTGCTTTAAATTTCTCAATAACTTTATCCCTGACCTGTCTGGTGTGTTCTTTGGACTTCATGGTGTTGTTGCTCCCAATATTCTCTTAGACAACCTCTGAGGCCGTCACAGAGCAGCTGTATTTGTACTGACATTAGATTACACACAGGTGCACTCTATTTAGTCATTAGCACTCATCAGGCAATGTCTATGGGCAACTGACTGCACTCAGACCAAAGGGGGCTGAATAATTATGCACACCCCACTTTGCAGTTATTTATTTGGAAAAAATGTTTGGAATCATGTATGATTTGCGTTCCACTTCTCACATGTACACCACTTTGTATTGGTCTTTCACGTGGAATTCCAATAAAATTGATTCATGTTTGTGGCTGTAATGTGACAAAATGTGGAAAAGTTCAAGGGGACCGAATACTTTTGCAAGCCACTGTAGCTAGCTAGCTACTTTGCTTTCATCTAGTTGTACTGAAGTCGTGAACCAATGCAGTTTTGTAAATTTTCTCACCTAATCTAAATAAAGCTGATATTTTTGTACATTACATTGAATTTCATTACATTTAGCCTTAATCTTGCTTTCTGAAGACCACCTTTTTTCTTTTCCTCTAGTGTCTATTATAAAAGGGTTAAATGTGGGTAGTTGATTCAGAAAAATGATGGAATGATGGATGAATAGTTTTAAGTTTATTTTATGCGGGGCTGTAGCATTTGCGATGGAGTGTGGTTGGGGTTATGTTGCCTCCTTTTCCCCTAGAACTGGTATCTGCATGCAAAGCAGGATTATACCACTTAGGAAGGGGCTGTCTTTCTACAGATTTACAAAATATGTGTGCATTTATTTATGAAAATTTAAAATGGTGGATGACCACTCCGCCACTGAATATAACTAAAATGAAAATTAGAAAGGATGAGTTTATAAGTAATATCTGAGAACTGGGATAGACAGAGACACGTCTTACAGAGAAATGTAGAGGTGTCAGAAGAGAATGAATGTTCAAAGAAGGCTGAGTAAGGGCTTTTTAGGTTTTTGGCTTGGGAGGTTTGAAACTTTAAAGTACATCTCATGAGTGTCCTGATAAGAGTAGCAAGAATGGCAGTGTGGGTAAGGTCAAGCCAGAAAATTAAACATAGTGAAAATAATTGGTCCGAAAATGAAACCAGGAAGTTAAATAAACTAAACAACAAAGCTAAAATGTCCAAAGAACACAACTAAAACATCTAAACTGGGAATTCTTAAACTTGAAGCACACACACTAAAGTCTGCATTTCTGGCAGATCTCGCATGGCAACATTATGGCAACAATGCCACAAAAATTGCAGTGCCCTTAGAAAAACAAAATGGCATTGGAAAACATGGAAAATGTTTTCAATTACTTTAAAACTATTCCAAACTAAACAAAAATACAAAAAATTGATTTTGTGATCCAAAATCAATAATAGAATGTAAGATGTCCTAAATAGATCCTTGAAAATTTCAAAACAAAACCAATTCTTAACAGTGAAAAGGAGGGAATGATAGTGGACTCATTATTATCTACCAGATAATGTTTAGAAGCCATTAAGAAGGCTCATAGGATGCTATACAAGCCAGTGTGTGAAGTATAAGTGAAAACATGTTGTACTTAAGCTAAAGAATACACAAATCTGTGCAGATTTGCTTCCCACCCCAAAAGGCTTACTGAAGCAGTGCTAGAAAAAGTATGGAGAATAGCAACTAGACTGATTCCAATATGAAAGTTGGACCCTTTTAGTTTAAGCAAACGTTTATGAGGTTACATGGCTGAATTGTTCAAATTTATGAAGAGAATTAATAAAGTGGATCCCAGCTATTACTTTGAAACAAATTCTTCAACAAGAACTCAAGAAACACTGATGGAAACTGTACAAACATTGGAGTTCTAAAAACAATCTATTATAGTAAAAGTAAAAAATTAAAGTAAAAATAAGTCTTCAGCAGTTAAATGAGTATTTAAACAAACACACTGTTCATTATAAGTTTCCGTCAAGTTTTAGAACAAATCATAGTACATGAGCTGCACTGGTTATAGTAGAAAATGATTTACAGGTTAATGTTGACAGGGGCTTAAATCTGTTCATGTTCTATTAAACCTGAGTGCAACATTTGACACCATAGACCACAGTATTCTTATAAATTGTCTTGGCCAATGGGTGGGCATATATGGCAGTGTATTAAATTTGTTTCAGTCTTACTTAACAGGTAGAAAATTCTTTATTAGTTGTGGTGATTGTAGTTCAGAGATCCATGATATTGTATACGGTGTACCACAAGGGCCTTTTCCAGGCCTACTACTTTTTTCAATCTACATGCTTTCATTACGCTAGATTACTTCAAAGCACAAGGTGAACTACCACAGCTATGCAGATGACACACAGCTTTATTTGCCCCTGACGCTCTGGGCTCTCTGACCCAACGTCTGGTATTTTTGAATGGATGAGTAGTACTTTTCCTGTGATAAATAAGGGAAAAACTGAAAGCTTTGCTGTTAAAAATAATGGAAATAGTGAGGGTATTAGAAATAAACTTGACCCCTAACCATTAAAAGTCAAGGCAGAAGTAAAGAATTTAGGTATAATCTTGGACTCTGTCCTAAACTTAAGAAAATCCTAAAAATCTCACTTTTTAATTTTGCTTTTTTGTAGCTTCAGTTTACTTCTGCTCTTAATAATCTAGATATGCAAAGAATTATCCTTCTCTTCGGTGAATTTGCAATCATTATTTATCTTTTCTCCGTTTTGTTCCCCAGTTCTTCCATGGTGGAGTTCTGTGCATTCTGCTGTGATGTTTGAATAAAAGCAGACATTCCAACATTCATGAGACCACTACATCAAATCTAAGATGAAGTGTAAAAAGCAATCAACAAAGAATTACTGAAAAACATTTATGTTAGGTGAAATGGGGACTTTTAGGTTGGAAGCCCTGTGGATGTTTTTTCTCCAACTTAACTGGATTTTTAAAATTTTAAATCTTATCTTTGGGCTGTCAATTACAAAAATAAAAAGAAACAAAACAATTCTAGATTTAAGGACTGGATTTCTCTTAATTATAGTCTCTTAATTACATACCTTTCTTATGTAAGTGTGCATTATTTATTTGTCTTGTGTATAATATTTATTCATTATCATTCTTATATAATTTATTTTTCATTGTCTGTACCTAATTCTTTGACATTTTGTAAAGCACGTTGAGCTATATTCGATCAATAAAAATGTGCTATTGAAATAAATATTGGTATTGTGGTAAAATGAGACTAGAAATCAGTTTAGTCAGGCAAGCCCAGTGTTGCAGAGAAGCTTAGGAGTGGAAAGAAAACATACTTCAAAGGAGTATGCCTTTTGCTGAAGTGAACTATATAGGGAAACACTACATTTCAAGGTCTTAACTGATTTTTATGGGTAAAAAATAAAGTGTTACAAGGGGCTACTGATTTCACCTCTGAAAACGGAGTGGTGGCAATCAATAGTCAAGCCAGAAGGAAGATTACATAGTCATAGTAGTTCACAGAATTATGTAGTGTAGCACTCTGCTCATTTTTATGCAAGCCTTGCCATTACTAACTCCATTCTAGTACGCGGTTTCCTCTGGTTATTCAGCAATGCCCAGGCTATTTTCCTCTACACCTACAACTGATTGCTAATTAAGAAGATATTTCAGGGAGTTTCACCAGTTTGCCATCTCTTAGTTCTGAAGCTGTTTACATTCCCAAGCTTTTCATTATTCCTTGTGTGTCTTGCGTATTGACCCCTTAGATTGCTTTTTAGACTTGCCTTAACTCTTTCTAAAACATTCCATTTAGCTATGCACTGACTTCATCCTGTTTGTTACTAAACAAGTCTCAGAAATTCCAACATTGTCTGTTGGTGTTAATCAACTCTGTCCCACCCATTATGGTACCACAGTTGACTTTTCATTTTCATTGTGTACAGCTAAGGTCCAAACATATAATTTCCGGTGAAGGTTCAATTAAACGTACTAGTGCTACAGATGGAAACAATAGGCTAAAGATGAACAATATTCCTTATTGTTTTAATGGCAAAATTTCAACTATTATCAACACATAGATATGTCCAGTATATTGTATAGAAAGCAGGATTCACCCCATGCGTATATTTACACTTTTGAAAATGGTGTGAAGATCTGCACAAGTTACTAGTAGCATTGTTTGAAGGTAGAGCTGAAAATGTGAGAAGTATAGCTGGGTAGAAACAGTCAGGGCATGTACTGTTGAAAAGCTCTGTAAAAAGAGCACCAAAAGATGCAGTTAGAATTAGGCAGGATATCCAGACATGACACTGAAAAAATGAAGAAAAGGAAAAGCCAAAAACTAGGAAACTAAGTCATGGATAAGGTTAGTGTAAATACAAACCTTAACTTAAATAGAACGTTCAAGTACTGATGATAAACAGGTACACCCAGGGGAAATCTTCTTTCAAAGAATAGCTGTTCAGTACAGGGATTTCAAGTACTTTCACTGAATTTAGAACAAGGCAGTAAATGGACCACTTACAGACTGTACAAACAATTAATACTCATGTAAATTATCTCTGTGTAAACAAACCATGGGGTGCTAAGTTGATGGACTGTTTCTAATAAAAAAAGAAGCAGATAACAGCGCTGGACCCACTGCATTACATCTGACACCTTGATACTCATTATATTAGACTGGTGATTACAAGTTGTCAAGCCCTTTTAAGGAGACCTGGGGACTGGAGCTACAGGGACCGCTGGTGCCACTGGAAAGAATGCAGGGAGAAAGGCTCAGTCGTGATCCTGAAAATTATTTGAAGAGCAGATGAGGAAGCAGATCTTGGCCATATATTAAAAGCACCTTCTATCCAGACCAAATTCGAGTTGACATGATGGGAGGAAGTTAGCCTCCAGTCAGATACACAGAAGATACAAGTCTGTTTAATTAAGCCTAGTGGGGCTGTCATGATTTACCTTCTGAATGTTTGAATAGTTTACTTATTGTGTGATCCCCCATCAGGTGTTATTTTTTTAATAAAACAACCTTTTTTGTATCTTTGGCTTAACTGGCATTCATTCTAGATTTAAGAATGACCATTTTGTACCCTCTATAGACCATGACTTATGGAAAACATTATTAACAAATAAAGGACTTGAAAACTCTACACATGCCGATACTAGCTCAAGAATAAAATCCATTTCATTGGAGTGGTAAGGGGGAGCTGCAAATAAAATGTAACCTGCAATTAATCCATCAATCAGTATTTATTTTATATTAACAGCATGGACTTTCATAAGACATTTAGCTAAGTAAAAATTATTTCAATATAGCATCACACTGAAAGTTACAAATATACTAGATTAATCTGTTCTGTCCTCATGCTGACATAAGCTGATCGTAAGTCCTGGCAAAAATTAAAGAGTAAAAAAAATACAGTAGTCTATTATCAACAAATTGTTAACTGGATTGGATCATGTTAATAAAACTGAATATGTAAAGAAAAGGGGGCTAAGTGACAGGACCAGTCCAGCATGGGCACTAAATTGGGCGTGTTATGTATATATTATACTCAAAGCCTCATGCCCCCTAGAAAATGTAGCCTATCACCATGAAATGCATTCCATAAATACTGTACAACAAAATAGATAAAATAATATTTTATTATTAAATTATAAGAATAGCATCTTACTTACAAACTCCTGACTCCTTTAGACCTCAATTAGTCCATCTTAATTTTGTATAGTATTATAAACAGCAATGCAAGGATGAGAATAACAATAAACTTCAGAAAACCCTCCCTCTCTCTCATACATATATATATATTTATAATATGTATGGTGTATAGTCGCACATGAGCACTAAATGGCCCGACTGCAGCAATTAACCACTTCTTCTCTCTTGCTTATAAAAAGAGGAAGAGTCCCGGGACAGGCTGTAACATCATTGCTGGTGCCCTTCCGGATGGCCCCACCATTCTGTCTTGAGCGTTAGTTAAACAACTGAGGTGACTTTGGGCCACACTCACACAGAAAGCTGAAGTCCATGACGGAGGAGATGTTGACCAAGGAGCTGATAAGGAGCTGAGATGTCCCACTTTTCTGACTCTTTATTATTTTCAGGTTTGTTATTAAATGGGGTACATGACCAGATTCCAATCCTTAATAGTATTAGGTCTATTTTTTTTTGCAAATCATCATTATATAGAGAGATTGCCTAAAAAGGTACCCCAGGGCAAACAAGTCCTAACACAATTCAAAAATTAAAACACAAGAACACAAGCAAAATAATCTAGAACCAGATCAGTACAAATCAGTACTTACAATAACACATTTGAGAAGAATAATCAATGAGCCGCTAAAGGACCTGCTTCCTAGCTTCAAATATATAGTCTGAGGATAGTCCTTTGGCAGTGGCATTAGCGTGGCCCTGTCTCTTGGGGTTTCACCCACAAAACAGAAGGAACAAAGGAGAACACATAATACATAATAAATAAATAAACAGAATAATAGTAACAAAAATACAGAACAAGCATCAGAAAAATAATACTTTACAACAAGCAAAGTAGACACCTAAAAGGAAGACAAACCTACAATAAGCCAGGGAACACACCCTGACTGAAATATGATGGTGAGTAACTGTTTATTGATTACACAGAAATGGAGTAGCTAGTACTCCAGCTAGACTTGGTGGTGCAATAGGCTCTGGCTCTTCTGGAACCAGTACTGCAAAAGCAGGTGTAGAAAATATAAAATGAGAATAGATGGCGACATCCATTTTTATTGCTCTAGAGAAACAATTCTCAACAGGTGATATATGTACAAAGTAGAGATGGACAGAAAAAAACTCATCCTTGAAATGACCATTGGTTACACCTATCTTCATCCTTATCCACACTTCAATTCCACTATTTTGTCTTACAGTGCTCCTGTTGTGGGACTTCACTCCTGTCTCCCCCTCCTGACCTCATTCTCCTCTTTCATGTCCAGCATCATCACATGTGCCAATTTGATGCCCCCACTGCTTACATGAGGCCCAAAATAACAGCTTCCTCTCATTCCCCTTCTCTTGAGCTGCAGACCTCCAGAGTTCTGCGATTCAGGAGTTCTGTAGATTTATGTCACAAAGATTCCATGTTTATGCCCCATGGTTTACAAATTAAAAACTCCAAGAAAGGTCTGGCTTATGTTTACATCACTACATAACACTCCTACTAAATGACATGCATACTACAAGATATGTTTACTTGACAAGTCATTATTACTCCTGAATAAAATAACTCTCCTACAACTGTAACCTTAACCATAGTTTAAAGATGTTTTTGGAGAACATCCATATGACATACATCTTGAAATGGGCGTATGGAGAAATGACCAGGTGTGTAGTGTAACATGACTTGTTTTCAGAAGTGTACAAGTACTTAGACTTGTCAGTTGGAACAGAGCTGTGGAGGTCTGCAGTTGACATTTTTGCTCCTATTTAAGTTGTTAACTTGAACCCAGAGCACAGACAGACACAGATGCCAAATGTCCCAAAACACACACATTTTATTTTACGCTTCTTCCTACAGACACAACACAGTGCACAAACTACCACCAATAAAGCTCTCAGCCCCTTCTCTTTCTCTCTTCTGTCTCTTTTCTTCTGCCACCTCCACTCCTCACTCGCAAACTCTGTCCTCTTCCACCCGATGGTGAAGAGAAGGATGGGGGAAGGCAGCTGCTGTGGGACACTGCCTCCTCCAAGATGCCAGATGGCAAGTTCCCTGCAGCATAACGGTGCCCCAGATTTGTAGTTCAGCTTCTCAGCCCTGCTAGATACTGTGGATGCCAGGGGACCTGGGGACTCGGAAGTACTATCGAGTCATGGGGACGGAAGCCTTGAAGTACTTCCAGGCTGAAGAAGAAAACAAGTTCACCATTTGACCTGGAAGTGCTGACAAGTCACGTGAACAGGACAGGTTGAAGCACTTCCAGGTCAAAGACTATATAAAGGACTGCTGGAGACCCAGCAAGCGAACCGGATTTGGGAGGTAGTAGGACAGAGCTTGCTGGGAGGAGTGGAGGAGAGTTTTGTGTGTGTTATCGTGATTATTATTGTTATTATTGCTTTGCCTGTGTATGGTGCCAGAGGTGATTCAGGGCACTAATAAAAGAAGAAAACCTATTAAATATCTTCTTGGTGATTTTACCCTGTGTGCAGTGTGTCTGTCTGTTGGGTTGAAAGGGGCAACAGCATCCCCTAGCGTCTTACAGTGTATATACAGTATACCTACATTTCTTTGTTGAGTAGAAAACCCATGGTGTTTTTTTGTGGTCAGTTTTTTTCCTTTGTCACATAATGTTATTGTTTTTATTTATCCCCTTTGCTTTAAAGCGTCAAAAACAGCTCATTTTTTCAACAGTAAAAATGTTATTACATGTAGCAGAACCATGAAAGTACAAACATATCAACATAAATACAGTATGAAGAGTATGTCAAGAGTCCATTGCCATACTGATGAAGATTTATTACATGTCCATTGTGTTATATGTTTTGAGATTGTTACTAACACAAAGCTGGATGTTGCAGTCTGGACAGTAGAAGCCTTTTTTGTGCAATTTTCTTATATTTTGAGAGGGTAGAATGTCAGTGTTCTTGGCTACTACGGTGCAGGGCTTAGTGACATCCTCATTTCCCCTGACATGAATGACAGTTGTTGCACTGTGTGAACAGTAGTGATGAGCGAGCATGCTCAGCCAAACATTTGTTTGGCTCGAGCATCACTTTGCTCGGAGCATGGCGCACGTTTCCCGGGTTGGAGACAGCCAATCAAGGGGCAGGTAAGTACTGCCCTCACTGTAATGCCAGTAGCCATGTGACTCTATACTTTCATTTGTATTGAATGATTATGAATTGTGGAATTGCAACGGCAAATTTAGAGCACATGGAAGGGTGAGGATCAAATGCGCTCTCTCCTGTCGCTCTAAATGTAAATGCTGATGAGATATGAAATGTAACCAGTTGTCAATGTGCACGCTGGCTGCCAATCGAATAGTGAATAAGCTGCTCTTTCGGGTTCATATATTTGTAAATCTGACGGACTCTAAAGGAGTCAGTGCCTCACCAGCCATGAACCTCACCGCACGTCACTGATCAGGAGGACAATCACGGAATGCGAATGACCAGGAGCAGCGCTAAGTGTCCGGACTTTTAAAACATTAAAAATGGGCTTTCGGAGAACACACCGAACATGTCTATGATGCTCTCTGGCGACTGGCACCCCTAGGACTGCCCAGTCCTCTCTTTTTCTCAAGTTACTCAACTTGTTTTTGTCACAAGTACATACCTCTCCGCTTGTTAAATGTTGTCTTCCACCTGACAGACCTGCATGACTCCAATTAACATGGGTGGTGTTTCTGTCACTTTCTGACCTTTTCCAATGGACCAGGCACCCTCCCCTCTTCAGAGCAGGGGGTGCCTGGTTGTCTCCCATTGACTTACATTATACTCGGGTACGCAAACATCGCGATGTGTTCGGACCGAACACCCGAACACTTTGGTACTCGCTCATCACTAGTGAACAGTACTTAGGGTTCTTTAACCTGGATTGCAATTATTTTCCCTTTTTGCCATACATCTGCTTGCACTATGGTGAACTTTCAGGCGATAAAATTCACTGGGCAAATCACTGAGGTTCGGTCATACAGTGCCATATGCATCAGTTTCGCTATTCATGTCAACGTCTGATGACCAATTCACATTATGATCACTGTCATTTGATTCAACTAACAGTTCGGCTTCACTTTGTTCTAAAACTGGATTTACAGCTTCTCATTTACATACCATTGTGTTCTGGTTAAAGGCTCCACCCCATTCATGAATATTGATCAGTTAACTTAGAGCAGGGGTCCTCAATCACAGTACTGGAGGGCCGCAGTGGCTACAGGTTTTTGTTCTAACCCAGTTGCTTAATTAGAAAGCAATTCTTACCAATAATTTCATTTCGTGGTTTATTAGTGCTTTAACTCTGCTATGTCAGGTCATTCTCATATCCTAGATTTTCTTCCCCTTTCTAGGGATATCACTCAAATGATTTGAAGGCTAAAATGGATGAGTAATTCTCAATCCTTCACTTTTTTCTCTTCACTTTCCAATAGTGCATGATAAATACACACAGATGTAAATGGTAACAAGCTAAATGGAGAAATGCTGGTCTCTTTTGTCATTTGCATGTTATTGCTAATTAGGATCCATTAAAAACCAAGAATACAGCTGTTTAAGACTAAAATAAGCAATAAGGGTTCAAAATCTTAACGAGCGAAACAACTAAAGTGAAGCAAAAGTGTTACTTGAGTAATAAGTGCTTGTTATTAAGCAATTGGATTGAAGCAAAAACCTGCAGTCACTGTGGCCCTCCAGGATCGTGATTGAGGACCCCTGACTTAGAGTTTGCAAAACGCATAGAAACATTCATGATTTTTTGCAGCATCATGTTATTTCATCTACCGGATGGCAGCAGAATACTGTCCCGAGAGTTATTTGTTATTTTATGTGAATTTCCCCTTGGGATTAATAAAGTATCTATCTATCTGTTTATCTATCTATTTGGGCCTAACACTGTAAAGTGGATCCTTACACATCCCACTGTGCCTGACTCAGGAATATTCGTATTTACATAGAATTCTGAGCCCAAGTCACACTCCCGTTTAGTGCCAAGAAGGTTAAATGAAACATGATTTAAATTGTATTATGTTATAATTTAAACTGTATTGTAATTATGTGCTGAAATTTTGAACCCTGGAGAACTTCTTGGCCTCATCTTAAAACATGCCTACAGTACTCTCAAAAACAATCAAGATTTCAGTTGTTACGTGTGTGTGAGAGAGAGAGACAGAGAGACAGGAGGAATGTTGTACAAAAGAAAAATGATGAGGAAGAGAGAAGATAGAACCATTAAAAGCCTTAACTTTGACCTCAGGCACAAATACTGCAAAGGGTGCAGTATTTAATATAGCCACATCATGAGCATGACAGAGAGCTGTGGCATATGTTTTTTTTTTTTTTTTTTTTTTTTGCATAGTCAAACTAAGAAACATCTAACAGTTACAGCTGATACATAGTGGTTGAACTGGAGAGGGTTGATAGACAATACAAGCTTATCGTGATTACTTACTATATTAACACATTATCTTGCCCATTCACTGCACAAATATGCCTACTTCTCCATTTTAATTCAAAAGTTCAAATTTAATAAGGAGTACTTAAGGAGACTTTAAGAATGATGGCAATTGTATAATGACAATACCTATTTTGATTGTGAAATGCTAAGGAGAATCTCACCCAATGACACAATAAGAGAAATTTGCTAATTTAACTCCTTAACATGTATACGCATTTTGGTTACTTCTAAAAAGTAGATTCATACTTTGAACAAAAACTGACTTCAAGTCTCAGCCTGATTTATACACTCTTAGAATTTTTAAGTTCAGTCACTTTTTACTTAGAAAAATCCTGTGCTATAATAAACAACTATTTTCCTTGAATTGTTAGAACACAGCTGCTCAACTGCAGCTTCTTTTTTCAGTGTTAACTCCAAAAAAGGCAAAAACAAAAACCATATTTTGAAAACAACCAAGCATTTAGTGAGGCAAAAGAGTTTAGAAAACCATCTGCTAAAGAACCCCAGGCAATTTAGTTATAAAATTCTACCTGTGGAGATACTACCAACATACATAATGAAGCCATCTTTAATTACAACAGGCTGCAAATAATATGGTGCCACCTCCTGGCACCAGAGCAGATTCTTAATTCACAATATGGCACACCAAAAAATGTATTACATGAAAGGAGGATTAACAGTAGGAAAACATACAATGATAAAATCCTGGCTTGTGTGTGTGTTATGTTTAAGTCAGGGTCACTATGCTGGCTAAAGTTTAAATTACGTTTTCTGTTCTTTTTGTTAATTTTTGATCCTTTGGTTATCATTTATGTTCATGCAATTATTTTCTATTTTATTATTTTTATAATTATATATTTTTGCATTAGTTTTAAAAAAATGTTTGCTTTCTATGTGTCAGTCTTGGGGCCACCTGACTACCACCTTTGTTGGAGTGCTTCCAGTCCTTTAAAGCTGTCCCTCTTTAGTACATTCTATGAGATAGGAGAGTTTTCCTTTTTGCTGGTGCAACGTTTTGTAATTACTGGCTTTTCTACTCCTATGCTTCAGTTTTGGGGATTTTGATTTCTGGATAATGTTTTGGGACTTATTTGCTTAGGATTGGCTCATTGGCAACTCCTTTGTCTCTTTATGCTCTTTTAAACATATTGTTCTATTTTTGGATTTTAGTGAAATAAACCTCTATTCATAAAGATTCTTTGTTTCCCCTTTCATTCACAAGTCAGGGATTCACAGTCATTCTCCCTCTGGTGTAGCTTGGGTTATATTTTGTGAACATTATTATATTTTGAATTTTTGAATCTATGCACATTTTGGCATGGTGTGGGCTAAAGCCAGCCACTAGATTGGGAGCTCAGTCTGCCTTCAGGTCAACTTTCTCTGGACAGTCACTTGGGAATTCTGGCCTGCTACCTTGGCTATTTTTGGACACCTTATACCCTTTCAGTCTTTTCAGGTTAGTAGATCACTACATCTCATATCATCTCATTTTTCATTTCTTATCGAAGACTGGATCATGAGGACAACAGTCCTAGCAGTGAGGCCCATATGCACCTTTCCCCAGCCACACTTGCTAACTCATACTGCGGCATACCAAGGTTTCCCCTGGCCATTGGGAGATATAATCTTTCCACAGGGCCAGGATATTTCCCTGGGGTCTCCTCCCAGCTGGCTACACCGGTCAAAACCTACATAAGCAGGTATCCTTATCAGCTGTTCGAACCATCTCAATTGGCTCCACTCAATGTGCACTAGAGGTTTAATTCCAGTCTATGAATATTTATGCAGACTTCATCCCAAAGTTGTTGTGGGACTTCCTCTAAACAAAATCCTAAAATAAGTCCTCCAAATTAGCTAGGGAGCCAGCCCTCAAAATGGGTACTTGGCCAAAATATTTTTAAGTCCCAAAAACTGTTGAAAAAGCCTTACAAGAGGAAGGGTATGTCAGTGTTCTGACTGTGTAACAAAAAAGGCAAATGAAGACTCTTCATAAAATAAAAAATTTATTTCACAAAATTCTTTGCAGTAAAAGAAGCTCTGAAGAGAACAAAGGCTCATAAAGAATTGCCTTTAGAAATATGCAATTCAGCAGCAAACAAGTCCTAAATACACAATTCTAAAGAGTGGTCAAAATGCAGAAATCCAAACAAAATCAAAGCACTAATCACAGAGAGCTCACTATCATCAAGCGCATACTATGTACCAGAAAGATCTGTGTATTCCCTCAGCCTTTACAGAACTGAGGCCACTCCCTCAACAGTGATGGAAAGGAGTCCCCGCCTCCTCAGGAACAAGCCACCAAATACAATGAAAAAGGTAACACAAACAGAAATACATAGAAACAATACAAATAACTACTAAAAAAATAAGGAATAATGCAAATAATACACAAAAATAGTAGTAATAGTATAAAGAAAGGAATCAAACATGAACAAAAAAATAACAAAAAAAGAAATCTAAAAAACAAACCAAAAGAGGAACGCTGGCTGAAATAAAACAACAGTCCACAGATATGCTGTCTGGTCAATTTGTGAATTCCAAATTATGCACTATGTGAGTGAGTGTTTGTCTATTTTAAGAATAATAGCATTCCATGTAAGGTAGCCGCCAGTGCATGTTACCACTGGGATAACCCAGAGTTTAGTGAAGTGATGGATATATTAATAGTATATAGAATAATGACCATAATATGAAGATGAATCACTTCTAATGATGGTTTGCCAGCACTGGGCTCCATTAAACAGGAAATCTTCTGTGGTGAATGGATAAATCCATTTAGTGCATCCGTTTTACGTAACCACCAAATGAACTGTGCCAGGAGTCCAGAAGATTTTAAACTTACATTCAAAATATTTTTTTAGAAATGTTTTAAAAGACCACAGATAGGTAGACAGAAAAGTGATAGATAGAAGCTTCATTCATCGCAAAGAAAATTGCAGAGCAGCAGACGTAAAAAAGTAAAAAGCACATATGACATGAATTATCTGTAAGCATATTAACAACATTTAGGTATTTACTAAGTGTAAAGTGATATGATTTTATAAGTTACAATTTCACAGCACACAGTTTCAGTCCTTGGCACAGTGTACTGCACATGGTATCTTTGTCTATTAAGGTGTCTGCTAGACCAGCGCAGACCCATTCAGCACACAAATTATAATACCTCCTCCGCTGAAGTGTGACTCAATATAAAGCCTAATGGCTGAGGTTAGAAATGACCTCACATTGCGCTCCTTGGAGAAGTGCAGTTGCCTCATTCTGTTAGTAAAAGTACTCTTCTGTTTAACCAAAACCTCGTAATGGAGGGTGAAAGTCATAATCAGGTTAAGGTGATTATTAAGGCAGAAACCTGGTTTCTTAATAATCCATGTCAAAAGTAATCAACTGGAGTTCTTCTTTGGCAAAATGCTCTGACATCATTAAATTGCACAACAAAAAGTTAAATGTCATCATTGGTCTCAGTGAATTCAAAAATATGCCTGATGTCTGTGATCATTTTCTTGTGTTTTATAAATATGTTTAGTCAAATTGATGCTTTATTTATAGGTTTCTGTCACCAGAATATAAGCAGCACACTCTTCTTTTTGACTGTGCGATTGAACCCTGCAGTTTGGCCCTGGTATGTCTGCTTCTTGCCTTATACCCAGTGCTGTTAGAATAATAATAACACAGGTATTTTTAATTTAATAAGATGCATTGCATAGATTATGCATTACCTCAAAAAGTAATCTGACTGCATAACACACATTGCTTTTAATGTGGTACTATACTACTTTTGAGACATGCAGATGGTGCAGTGGTAGTGCTACTGTCTTGCACTAGGAGACTATAGCTTCATGCTTCAGGTCCTCCTGGTGTGGAGTGTTTTGAGTAGTGAGAAAAAGCATTATTATAATTGCGCACTGTATGTTCCACTCTTCATTATAAATATAGCGATTTTTGCAATATTAAGACAGATTATTTTAGCCAGAAGAACGAATAATGCGATCACATGAATACTTGTCTATGGAAATGTATTTTGTGGACACTTCTACCTGTGGCTGCTGAAAGCACATGCAAAGCAAATACAGTACATGCACAGGCTGATACAATGCAACAGATATGCGCAGGCTACAAAATCCTTAACACTAACCCAGTTATGGGTTTACATGGCCACATAATCATAGGGGAGAAATCTACCTCTGCTAATCAGGTTTCTCAGAGGCCAATAACCCCAATTTTCGAAATCCAATTTCTGTGAATAATCTGGTCATGTAAACAATGTCATTGTCCAGGATAGTAAGCAGCTTCCTGAGTGACTTCTGTTCTGCAACTTTCTCGAGTATATTCATTCTGACTCCCATGACTGAACTTACCTTTTTAATTTTACTTAATCTGTTGGCATCACCTTCACTGATGTCAATTTTCTGGCACACTACTGCATAGAAAAATACACTGGCCACTACAAACTGGTAGAAAATACGTAAGAGTGCCCTGCATATAAACGACTTCAGCCTCCTCAGGATATAGACGAGAACTCTGACACTTCTTGTATACAGCTTCTGTGTTGGTACTCCACTCAAACCTGTCGTTCAGATACACCCTGAGGTATTTGTAGGTCCTTATCACTTTCACATATTCACCATCAATGGGAATTGGGGGCAGAGTGAGCCTGACCCTCCTAGTCTTTATTTATTAAGCTGTCATACTGATGTTGAGCATTAGGTGACTCAGTTTGCACCATGTAACAAAGTCCTTATCTAATGTTCTGCATTCATTTTCCTGGCTACCACTGATACAACCAACTATTGCTGTGCCATCAGAATATTTCTGCACATGGCTGCACATGGTTTGATTCAGTATTATATCTAAAGTCTGAGGCATACAGGTCAAATAGCGAGGGAGCCAGTATAGATCCCTTTTGAAATCCTGCGCTACTCATGACCATTTTTCTTCATCTGCATAATCTTAAGTAGTCCATTTCCCAGGGCACTATGGTGGGGAAGCAATAATAGAAATTCAGGTTTTTGGTGTTAGTTTTTGGTGTTTTCAGCAGATCTCTTTAAAATTGTCACCATTCAAGCAAGCAATAAAAGTTTATCCTTTTGTAAAAAATTGACCAAAAATTCAAGGTCCTTAAATTTTCATTCTATGTTAAAAATTTACAATAAGGATGTGACAGTCTACTTTAAAGCTTCAACATCTGGCTAACTCAGTCATTGAAAACAGATACAGATTTTTTATCCTGAGGTCACGTCTTGGTGTTTAGTCTCATTTCTTGATGTTTAGCCAAGGCTGTTTTTGTTTTTTTTTTTTTTAATTTATTTATTTATTTATTTGGCAGCCACTTCCAGTTAAGCCACACAAGAGCATCCTCTGGTTCAGCCACAATGAGCAACAGTAACTCATTTCATCTTGCTAGTTTTTGTGTTTAGTGCAATGCAAGAGCTTTTGTGGCAGAACATAAAACATCTGTCCTGTAAGGGAGATCCCATGGACCGTCAAAGTAAAGAGGAAACAATGTGCCACTGTTTAATAGTGTTGAAAGTTTGGAACAAAGTATATCTAGCTTTTTGTCTCATTAAAAATACTTTGGTGCAAAAATAAACATGTTCTCCATATGTTTGATTTTTTTCTCCCTTAAATTGACAGATCTTTGGGCATATCATCTTTCACCATGAGTCCTTTTACAATTTGTTTTCTCAAAGATGTTAAAGTTAAAGAAATGAATGAAAAACATACCAAAAGCAAGGAAAAGCCCATTTATTTTTTTCATTGATTTTAAAGGTTTTACTACCATGAATAAATTATAGATCAATAGGATATAGAGATATCCAGATCAAATACCCTTTTCCACTGTCCATCTAGAGAACAGAGAAATTTAATAAGCCGTAATTGATCAAAGAGAGTATAACAAAGAAAGCATTAGCAATGGCTCAGCGTGCTCAATTAATTGAACGCAACATTGATATATGTCTTCCAGAATCTAAAGAAGTTTTGAACTGAATTTATTTTTGTCAAATTCTAAGTAAAATAGATGGTCCTTTTCCCTTTCAGCTTTGATACATGGATCAGGATTCTTTTAGTTGCAAAAGATAGGACAGTGTGTTTTGTATAAGTTTCCATTAAGCACTAATGCCCCATTAGGTTTTACTTAAATGATGGTTTCTCACAATTAGGAATTATTGTCAATCTAAGACAATACATAAATTAAGACTATATTCTAATAAGGTCGGTGGAGTGGACATTTGAAAAACGTAATCCAATGAGACATTTGCCTGACTATACAATTAAGGTCTTGAAATTTTGAATAGTCCACGAATTGAGAAAAATCTGTGCATAGTATAATTCTTAATTAAGTTAGAGCACAAATAGAGCAGAATTAGTTGCACAAACTGAGGAAGTGTGTAGCTTATCAACATGTCTTTTATTCATGATCTGAGAATGTAATTGTAATGTCCCAGTGCTCTATTTACTGTGATTATATAGTTGTTCACTCTCCTTATGTCATTGTGGTTATTTGATTATACCTTCTAACATTTTTAGCATGGCTAGAAAGTGTGATTTATACAAGATAGTGTGGAAAGATTATTAAAACTGGACATATTTTTTCAGCAAAGTCTCTGACTTTATCGTAATAAAGGTAATGATTTGATGAAAAGTCATATGTTCAAGCAAGCAAAAATAAAGCCAATATAAAAATATTTGAATGTCCCAATACTGAGTATCGTCTATATATAAAATGCTGCTTTCTTTACAGAAGGTAGAATTATATAAATGTCTTATAAAAATGTAATTTAAAAATAGCTTCTCATCCTCCAAGTGTCTCCTATATGGCCACTATATTCTAAGTGAGTACTGAATGACTAGATTTCTTCTTAATAGGTGATAATGGGAATTTATATACAGGGCATCACCATAAATCATAAATTAAGCAATTAGTAAAGGATTTCCTGTCCATGGCTAATCAAGCCAGAATAAATGAAGTCTCATAACAAGCATATTCACAAGCCAGTAGCAGAATTTAAAGTTGTACTGCCTATTACAAGTATTCACCCCCCAGAAGTTTTCACATTTTATTACTATACAACAATGAAATACAACAGAAAAGATTTTAATATCAAAGCAAAACAGATCTTTGCAAAGTGGTATGAATTATATCTATACTAATAAAAGGCAAAGCCCTCACTGACTGACTGACTGACTCACTCACTCACTGACTCACTCACTCATCACTAATTCTCCAACTTCCCGTGTAGGTAGAAGGCTAAAATTTGGCAGGCTTATTCCTTACAGCTTACTTACAAAAGTTAAGCAAGGCTGACCCCATCTTCACGAAATTTGGTAGGTGGCTTCCCTGCGCTAACCAAAACCGATGTACGTACTTATTTCGGTGGTATGATGCCACTGTCGGCCGCCATATTGAACTTTCCAATGTCACTAATTCTCCAACTTCCCGTGTAGGTAGAAGGCTGAAATTTGGCAGGCTCATTCCTTACAGCTTACTTACAAAAGTTAAGCAGGTTTCATTTTGAAATTCTACGCGTAACGGTCATACCGGTCATAATGGTCGACAACGTCCGCCATGTTAAACTTTCTTATTTATGGCCCCATCTTCACGAAATTTGGTAGGCGGCTTCCCTGCACTAACCGAAACCGATGTACGTGCATATTTCTGTGGTATGACGCCACTTTCGGCCGCCATATTGAACTTTCCAACGGTCTTTGTTACCTATGGGTCCATCTTCAAGAAATTTGGTACGTGGGTTCCCAAAGCTAACTGAATCCTACTTACGTAAATATATACGTCCATAGCCTGCAGCTCGGTCGCCGGGTGAGGCGGCGGTGGGTCCCCCATCCCCACGCTGCCCACGTTGTTGGCTGCCTGCCTAAATAAGGCCGTCCGTCGCTCCGGTCTCTTCATTCCCTTCCTTGCTTCGCCACGGTATTCACGTCTCCCTGCTGATAACTGCAGCCTTTTTCTTTAATCCACGGCTTCTCCACTGTTTTATTGTTCGTTTATTACGATTATAGTTATTGTATAGGTATTTTAGACTTAGTTTACGTTGTTCAGGTACCCATTTCCTTTATCGTTCCAACCGTACCCCCATTAACATGTCTATCGAGGTGATCACCATGGATCAAAGAACTGTCACTTACCAAGTGGTTTCCATGCCCGGAGATGGCACCTGCCTTTTCCATTCTCTGTGTTACATATTGCACGGCCATATCAGGCTCACTCTTGATATCCGGAGGAACATTGTGTCTTATGTATTGAATGACTGGGACAGGTTCAAGGTGTGGACTAATGACGGTACAGGAGATAATTATACTACACAGGAGCACTATAAGAGTGAAATGCTTAAGCCCTTCACCTATGGTTCTGCATGTGAGTTGATGGCTGCCGCTGAATTATTCGGTTGTCGCTTTCAAGTGTACCGAAATGGCCACATATTTTACACCTTTCGACAACCGCCAATGCCTCTTAAACATCTTAGATTCACAGGTGACGATTTGAGTAATGGACACTTTGATATTTATGAATGTTTAAATTCTCAAAAGCTGGATGCGAAGTTATCGATGAAACCCTTTGTATGCTTACAACGCTTGACAGATGCCGAATGTCACTTCAACACAACAAGTTCTGCAAATACTAACGTAATTGAAACAAACCATGAAACTCAAACCGATTATGACAGCAGCAATCCAAGCTGTGAGATTTCAGGCAAGATTGCTTTTCACATGGCCAACAAGCTTGGTCATATTACAACCGAAGGGCCGAAATGACAACGTGGCATACAAGGAGATCCTTAACAAATAATTATTGGTATATTTTCCCTCAGTTTAAAAAGGTTTACTTTTCTTCTTAATAAAAATTTTAAGGCAGTACTTCGCCGCTGCGAAGCGCGGGTATTTTGCTAGTACAAATATAAAGCACAAAATAATTGATCTCTGCAAAGACAAATATCCCTGATAAAGAATAACCTCTTCTAGCTCCACATTCTACAATGAAAATATCAGATTTTTTCATTCTGTACAGACTGACGCTCCTGAGCAGGAGTATAATAGTTGAATTCTTGCAGATATATTGGGCCCAGATTCAAAATTGTATAAAGCAGAGAATATGTAACCCTTATTCAACTCTATCCAAACATTTTTACTTCTTCCAAACATAGCAAGGACTCAGGGAGCCCTGTTTCTGCTGAGATATACAGTATACACATCAAAAATTTATACATAGCATTGTATAGCATCTACCCTATATTTTTGAAGAGCACTTCCTATTATTAATAAATATTCTATATATATATATATATATATGCAAACCAAACTAAAGCCTAGAGTAGATGCAGTATTGTCATGCCATACCTGAACTGTCTTTGACATTTTTAATCTTGTAAGGTAAAATTAAATTAGAAGCAGTACACTAAATCTTCTGTATACAGAAAAAAACTCTTTCCATATGAGAAATGTACTGGAGTTTATGTGAAAATAAAAAACTATGGATGGTATGGAGTGCTCTCAAGCTGTCCCTAAATCTGAAATGAATGCAAAGGACACCAAAGTAAAACACAACAGAAAGGGGCAAACAGGAATAGCAAAGTTATGAACATTATCAAGATAATCACCCATGTATCAGGTGACATAGTTGTCACATTTCAAATGTTAGTGCCCTGCTAAGCACTCTTGTCTCACCTGCCCATCTCCACATTCTCTGGCCTCTTTTCCTTCTACCAATACATCTCTAGCCCACAGATGTGTTCCCTACTCAAAGCTCACCTAGTTTTTGATGTACAGGTTGTTCTAAGGTCACCTCTGGTTCAGCTCCAGATCCACTTCTAGCTTCAGTGGTGGGTCTATGTTCAGTTAAAGAACGTTGGGCTAGAGCTTGGGCTAGAGCTATGTTCACCCAAAGGACATTGGGTTGGCAGGCAGCGTGGTGTACTGGTTAAGGCGATGGATTTCATACCCTGAGGTTGTGAGTTCAAATACTGCTACTGACACTGTGTGACTATGAGCAAGGCACTTGACCTGCCTGTGCTCCAATTGGAAAACCAAAAAGAAATGTAAACAATTGTATCGTAAATGTTGTAAGTCACCTTGGATAGAGTTATCAGCCAAATAAGTAAATGTAGCTGGCTCTGGTGTTTCTGCAACCACTCTATCCAGTTCTATGTTGTTAGTCCATTCAAGTCTTGGTTGAAAATTACACACAGCACTATGTGTTTTGAAATGTATCAGGTAAGGAATACATGAGTTTAATGGTAAGGTAATGATAGTCCCTGATCATGGCATGTTGATTAGCACATATAAGCAGGAATTTTACTGGACTATAGACAGGGCAGTGATAACCCACTAAAGTGTCACCCTGTATGAATTTTAAAAATATGCTGTATGGCCACAACTACTACCATTTCTTCTTCTTCTACTACTACTGCTAGTACTAGTACTACTACTACTACTACTAGTAATAATAATAATAATAATGAAAAGAAGAAAAAGACAAAGAAGAGACAATACCAGTGCAATAATTTCCTATGCTGCATGGGTTCCTGTTTTACAATTGGAATAGGATCCATGAGAAAGAGTAGAATGTAAAAGTACGAAAATATTATATTGTATAATTGAGAAAATATATTGTAAAAGTACAGGATTGTCTGAGTGGCAAGTGCTTGCCAGGATCTGAGACGATGGTAAGGTGTCTGGTGCTACATCACAAACATGGCATTTTCAACGTAGAAGATTAACAGTCAAAGGTGAAAAAAGGAAATATGTCCTGAAAATGACAGTGGAAAAACCAGAAGACCAGGAGATATCCTACAGGTAAAGTTTACAAGAATAGTCAAAGAAAAAAACAAAGGCAGCATCAAACACAAATCAAAAGAGAAGTGAAAAGACAAAATGCTATGCTACAAAATATCAAATTAGAGGGTAACAAAGGAATAATAACAGGATACAGACCTAACAGCATGATTATTTATGTTTTACAGATATAACATGATGCTATCAAATGTCACATAATGTGGGTCATGTGATTAGCAACCAGCAAACCAGGAAGCCAAGAAGGGCAAATTGGTGGAGCCCATGAAAATTTAAACTGGTATCATGGTAAAACAAAATTAAATAACATTACTAAAATAAATTGTATCACCAGGAATAAAAATAAAAAAAATAAAATGTAAAATCATGAGAGAGGAGGTGCCAGTGGTGCAGTGGTTTCAGGGGGGATCCTGGTTTGGTGTTCCTGGGATTTTATAAACCTTTTCCTAACACCAAAAGTGATTTTGGTCAATATTCCAAATGTAATTCCAGTCTGGAGGAGAAAGGAAGACCAAATGGATTTGAGGGAGGAGAGAAATGAGAGGCTATAGGGAGCTATCACATGGTGGAGAACTCAAGCAATGCAATCATGAAGAGCAACAAAAGTTCCCATTCATCCTACAAAGTGAGTATGACTTTATTATTTATTTGTTTATTGATTGTGGAACCCTTTTTATTTGGACTATGAGTAATAATAACTTATATACTGTATATATAATAATGGCAATAATGGATACAATGAGGCTATTAGAAATAAACTGGATACATTAGGATTAAAAGTCAAGACGGAGGTAAAAAGCTTAGGGGTAATTGTTGACTGTAATCTGAATTTTAAATCGCATATTAATCAGATCACTAGGACAGCATTTTTTCACTTAAGAAACATAAGTAAAGTTAGACCTCTTATATCACTGAAAGATGCTGAGAAATTAGTTCACGCGTTTGTTTTCAGTCGACTAGATTACTGTAACGCACTCCTCTCAGGACTACCCAAGAAAGACATAAATCGTTTGCAACTAGTGCAGAATGCAGCTGCTAGAATCCTAACTAGGAAAAGAAAATCCGAACACATTTCTCCAGTTCTGATGTCACTACATTGGTTACCTGTGTCATTCAGGATTGACTTTAAAATTCTGCTTATGGTTTATAAAGCCTTAAATAATCTCGCCCCTTCTTATATATCGGAGTGTCTGACACCTTATATTCCAAATCGTAACCTCAGATCCTCAAATGAGTATCTCCTTAGAATTCCAAGAACAAAACTTAAAAGAAGTGGTGAGGCGGCCTTCTGCTGCTATGCACCTAAAATCTGGAATAGCCTGCCAATAGGAATTCGCCAGGCTAATACAGTGGAGCACTTTAAAACACTGCTGAAAACATATTACTTTAACATGGCCTTTCTATAACTTCAATTTAACTTAATTTAACTTAATCCTGATACTCTATATGTTCAATTTCCTCATAATAACTATTCAGGGTAGCTCTACAATCCGTACTGACCCCTACTCTCTTTTCTGTTTCTTTTTCCGGTTTCTTTGTGGTGGTGGCCTGCGCCACCTCCACCTACTCAAAGCTTCATGATGCTCCAACAATGATGGATGGACTAAAAGGCAGAATTCTACGTGACCATCATCATCAAGCCTTTCCGTGAGAACCCTAAATCCAAAGAGGACTGTTTCATTTATGTTAGGTAGAATGCCCAGAGGGGACTGGGCGGTCTCATGGTCTGGAATCCCTACAGATTTTATTTTTTTTTTCTCCAGCCGTCTGGAGTTTTTATTTTGTTTTTTCTGTCCCCCCTGGCCATTGGACCTTACTCTTATTCGATGTTAATTAATGCTGATTTATTTTGTTTTCATATTGTGTTTTTTATTTTTCTATTCTTTATTATGTAAAGCACTTTGAGCTACTGTTTGTATGAATATGTGCTATATAAATAAATGTTGTTGTTGTTGTTGTAATATAATATTATATTATATTGTCACATATCGTATGTTTGTCGGAGGACTGCTTCACAGGTTCATTAAAGGTATGCAGTAACCTGCCGGGATGAGAGAGGGAGACGTTGCTAACTCTATTTTCTCCTTTTTCCCTCTACCTCTTCTAGCCCAACCATCATAAAGCCCAGGCATACCAGGAAAATATTACTTTTATGGCCAGAGCAAGCCGTTGAATGGAGCTCTGCTAAGCCAGATCATATTTAGCCTTTCTAAAGGCCAGATCAGGAAGAAGCACCATGATGCAGCTTTATTTTATTTTCAAAAGTTTTTTCTTTACGTCTGCAGATGAATAAAGGGGATGATGACCTGGTTGGTGTCCCAAAAATCTCTTGCTGTCAAGACTGTCATTTCACAACCTGACCACAATATATAAATTTATCCAAAAGCATTATAACAGCAGGAGAACAGAGGAGATCTATAGCTGTTTAGAATTACAGAGAAAAAAATTAGATAATATAAAACTAATGAATAATCAATAAAGATAACTCAATATACTGTATTATATACATATTGTATAACAAAAATGGGAGATAAATTTTATAAATCTGAATGTAAACAGTCACAAAAGCGTAACAGTCCAGTCCAATGCTATAAAATATATATATACACAGGTCACTATTGACATTGTGAGCATCGATAAAGTTATGCTTACAGATCATCCAATTGTGATTTGCGGAGTATCCATATGGAAGCCAAAGAGAGAAAATAAAATATATAGTACTTCATATGAGTATAAAATAAAATATATAGTACTTCAAATATTTTGGAAAAAAACAGATTTCAGGCTGGAGCACTTTGTTGGGACTTTCTCATCACTAAATTTATGAAGTTATTACATGTTCAATTCTAAGAATTGCAAGCCTTTATTGTTTGGTTTATCTCAGACATTTTAATGTGTATTTATGTATCTTTCATGTGAATTGAATACAAAACAACTCGATAAATAAAAACAGAAATAGTTGTCATTTTGGGAAACAGTTAATTTACAGGAAACATCAAACAGTGCAGCTCTGTAGGATTAGCACACTTTTCATGCTTAATGTGTTACATCAGTGTTAGGTATTACTAATACCAGATTTAAAGATCTTGTCCAAAACTGTACTGTAGGTCTAAAGCTGTGGGATTCAAGGAAATGCTAAAGTGTTCACTGCTAGTGTACTGAGAGTGGTATTCATTTATTTGAGAAAAGAACATGTTGTTCTGAAAATATAAAGATAACATAGTTTAAACATCCAGCAAAATAAGTTTAAACTATAACCTTTTAAAGTGATACAGGTTTCTTGAAAATATTTATAGTTATATGCTAGTTATTAAGGATCGACAAAGCTCTGATATTTATTTCATTTATACTAAGGTTGTGACTCGTAAAGGTTTTATGCAATTACATAATGACAAGTCGCATAGCAAGTTATATGGTATATAGTTGTATATATGTTTATTTATCTGTTTATGTATTTATTCTTTTAAAGATCTTCCGTTAAAAGCTAAATTTCCCCCTGGGAATAAATAATGTCTATCTATCTATCTATGGTCTTGGAATAGTGAAAAGGTTTTCAGGATTAGTCCAAAAGGATGGACCAATTGCTAAACTTTAATAATCTCTTCATTCTCTAGTAGATATTGAAAAATGTATAAAATTCATTAACAAAACAGCATTTTCTGTTATTTTCAAAAATGCCAAAACATAAGGAATAAATAAACTCAGAGTCATTATTCCTTTCCTGATGAAAACCATCAGTTGTAACTAATATATTCTCTTATGAAGCCAAAATTAGCATTTTTCATTTTGTAAACAAAATTCATACAGTGAAAGAATGCAGTGATTGAGTATGAATACAATAAGGCCACTGTGATGTCACTCATTGATGTCTATTTGTAGATTGTCACTAATGATACGTATGGCACAGCGACAATGCTCTTGATGGCATAACTAGTGAGCAATGGTAAAACAAAGATACGTGAAACAAATTAATGAAATACTCAACATAATAAGTACCAAAATAACACAAAACAAAATGAGGTATACAAAACACAGAAAATTATTTAATTACCACCACATCTCAACAGTAACAAGATTTTTTTTTAATAAAAGAGAAAGCAATGAAGTAAGAATAGCCTATAAGTTACTTACATGGCACTATTTTTTTTAGTCTGTTGCGTTAGACATAGCCAGAACTGTATCTAGTGCGTTTGTGAGAAAAATATGAAAAAGAGAAAACAATACATTTTTGTTTTTGCAGTGTATACTTTGAAAGTAGACTGGAATACAGTGTAAATATACTAGCGTAGCTCTGCGCAAACACACAATTAAGTTCAACTGAAGTAAAGTCGACAGCTGACCAGGAGAAATAACTGGCGGTGAGAAATCAAAGTCGATCACTCAGTGGATGGTGGAAACTAAAAGCTGACGGTCTCTTAGTGATTCAGCTGAACGCGGAAAGTGCTGAAGCAACAAAGTTACTACAAAAACGGAGAAGATAATATCAACACTAAAAGTAAGTTCTATCTGCTCTCTGCACATTGAGGGCACGTTTAAATTTTGTGTGTCCTCCAAAATGTACAGTTCAGGCTTTCCAGCCGAGAGTATAGACAGCTTCACCTGCCAAAAGTGTTTAGTTAATTTAGAGTTGGTTGGGAAAATACGTGAATTGGAGGACCGCTTTAGGAACCTGATAGCAATTAGGCAAACTGAAAATTTGATCGACTCGGTTTGTTTAGACAATTCGGCTACTTCTGATTTGGCTTCAGTCTCTTCAGGTCCCACTGTAGTCAGTGCGCGGCCGAAGTCAGCAGCACCAATTCAGCCACAGGGCGAGTGGGTAACAGTAAGAAGAGGGTCTAAGAAGCCAATATTTAGTTCCTCGGCACCCAGGTCACCAATTCGGACCCAGAACAGATTCTCAGTACTCCGCAGCGTGCCTGTGGAAACTGAGAATAAGAAAGTGCTCATAATTGGCGATTCCATAGTGCAAAATATTAGAATTCCAAAATTATGTTAAACCAGCAGTTAATGTTAAATGCCTCGCAGGGGCCAAGATTTCTGACATAGAGGCCGCATTGGACTGTGTCGACGATGATGAAGTATCTATTTTATTCCTGCATGTCGGCACTAATGATATTTATTTACAGCAATTTGAGGTATTAAAGAGGAACTTCATGTCTCTATGCACCAAAGCTAAAAGAAAATGTTGGAATTTAGTTGTATCTGGCCCTTTACCAAGGTTATATATAGAGGGGATGTGATTTATAGCTGATTGCATTCCCTTCACTGCTGGCTAGAAACCTGGGTCCTCATGTATATATGGTATGTACGCACAGAAATGTTGCATAAGAACGTATCCATGTACAAATTACAATGTATAAAACCTAAACTTGGCGTAAAGCCACGCACATTTCCACGGTACCTCATACACTGTCGTACGCAAGTTCTCCACTCGGTTTTGCAGACTGGTGGCACCCAGTGTCAAAGCAGTGCTAATGTTCCTGTGTGGTTACCCTTTCTTTCTTACATCCACATTCCTGACACGGCTTTATAAATACACTGAAACTAACTGCATATTGTTTATTAGTGTAATGCATCTGATTGTAATTAACCTGTAACAATATAATGGTCCAGGGAATAGCCATAGTATTCCAAATACCATAACTGCTTTAGCGTTGTTACTCTCACTGCACCTTTTTTTTTTTCTTTCAGCTGCTCCCGTTAAGGGTTGCCACAGCGGATCATCTTTTTCCATATTACTCTCACTGCACCACTCGGAGTATTTTTATCACTGTATCTGAGTGGGGAATCACAGCAGCAGCTGATCGGAAAGAGAATTATCGGTATACAGCATCAAGCACACGCTGCCTCAGCCATGGCAAAACGTTTCAAAGCCTTTCCTGTACGGACCTCGCAGTTCAGAAACTGTTTCATCCCAAGAACTATAAACGCACTCAATCAATTGCTCCTTGTAGAACTGTTTGTACTTATAAGTACAATTACCCCACTGTAAACTTGCACTACAGTTATAATATTGCACAACCTGCGCCACTTTATAAAGCGCATATTTACATATGATGACGATATCATTTTTAAGATGAAATGCAGCAAAATATGTTGATTATATTATAAAGATAAAACTTTAACTTCATTTAAATAATCTGTATTGTTAATAATTAAACATGTGAGGACACGGTGCCGCAGCGCTAGCAAGTTCACGTATTGTTCCTGCCTGGAGCTGTATATTTGCTGAGGCTGGCGCACACTGGAAGGATAGACGGATAGAATAATTAAACACATACTATGAAGATATTTCAATGTTCCTTAAAAGTTCTGAAGAATCGTCATTGTAAGCTTACAGATGGCTTAATGTCTATTACAGAGCTGATTGTGTGGCAATTGAGTATTTGGTGAAAGAAAAGTAAGGACGGGAATTGGAGGCTAGTACATTTGAAAGAGAAAGTGCTGCTGCAATAAATTATTTCATTGAAGGTCGCGCAGCAGCTTCTTGTGTGAGACATGAACAATCACTGCGCCACCGTGTTCCCATGTTTAATAACATGCTTTAATTCCAATCATCATGAAAATAATATCACGTATACTTCTCAGTATTTTAATTATTTAGAGAGCTGTAATATCACAAATGTAATGAATTCTGTGTCCTGTAGGAGAAAGAGAAAGAACATGGAAGATCAAATACAAAATAAAGCATTTAACATGCTACTTTAGTTACAATGGGATTTGAGAAACTAGTAAATTAAATGATTTTAAGATGAAGTTTATGATGTTCTACTTTAATGACAAAATAAACTACGTGATTAAAGTGGAAATTTTGAGATTAAAGTTGACATTTCGTGCTTTTTTCCCACTGTGTGCCTATTTTATTTGTCTGTACCCTAATAACTTTTCATATGACACTCAGACGGTGGGCTACGACTCGCCTTTTCATGGTGATTTTCATATGTGACTTCTTTTTTTATTTCGGGCACTGTGCGACTTTGTGAACTTGAGCTTTCAAGTTTCTCCAACACGCTATGTCACTCGATCAACTTCCTTTTGTTGATTATACCACTGTTTAAATCAACAAATAGTATGTTTTTCCTTTGCCTCCACTTGGTATTCGCTGAAATTCTTATATTGTCCCCCGTGCTTTTGCCTTTGTCTTTTCACCGAACGCTGAGCTTAAGGGCTATTTATGTTGATTTGCATATTCAAAAAGGCATAATTCTGGGAGGAATTGGGGCGGGACAGCAGGTGCGTGCACGTGCGTTACTTTTCATGCTGACCTGGATTTATGTAGCGCAAGAACGTGGAAATTGGAGTACGCACAGATTCCTGCGTCTGGATTTTTCTGTGCGTAAGCACATTTTGGCTTTTGTGCTTACGTCACGTTATAGTGTGAGTTCTACGCACAGCATGCATGAGGCCCCTGGTGTGCAAATAAAAGCATAGCGTTTATGAACAATTGGGATGATTTTTGGGAAAGGCCTGGATTTTTCAAAAGAGATGGTCTTCATCCTAACTGGACAGAAATCTTATGTATTATCCCAAAATATGGCAGCAAAACAGCCTGGTGGACTGATTAGAGCCCAATCCAGGCTGCAGTCATGTGATTTTAAATCATAGGCTGTTGCTTATCCTACCTGTTACTATCCTGAAGCTGTTACCCATAATCTCTGTTGTGGGGCATCCAGTAAATTTAGTCTTGATGCAAACCTTAAATTACTTGATAGCCAAAAAATAAGGTGTATAATTAGACCAAGGGATAAAACCAGACCCTCCACCAGTGGCACCTGTAATAGAAATTTACTTCAAATTAAAACAAAAAGTATATCACCAGTTCAAAAAGAAGCATGCAGTTTTAAATGCTGCTTATTGAACATTCACTCTCTTGGTAGTAAAGCTGTTTTGGTAAATGATATTATATTAAGTACAAAATCTGATCTGTGTCTTCGCACTGAAACCTGGCTTAGTAAATGTGACACTGTTCCCCTAGCTGAGGCATCACCAGATGGATACTCGTTCCTTCATAAGTATAGAAATTCCAGTCGAGGAGGAGGCCTTGGAATAATTCATTGTAACAAAATGCAAATCACATTTAAAAATTTAGGCGACTTTACATCCTTTGAGGCATTCATTTTAAATATTAAACCAGATTCCAACAGAATTATAGTGCTAGTCTACAGACCACAAGGGCCATGTTCACTGTTCATGACTGAATTTAGCAACCTTTTATCTGATTTGGCTATAAATTATGATCACGAAGTACTGATGGGGAATTTTAATGTACACATTGATGTGGAAACTGACACTTCTAGCAAATGTTTTACTTATTTGTTAAATTCAATAGGATTTTGTCAGATTGTCAAAGGTCCAACTCATACAGTAATCATAACCACACATTAGATTTAATTATAACTTACAAAGTTGAAATTCAAAATTTAAATATTACTCCATTAAATGAAGTTATTTCCAATAACTACTTAATTACATTTGATTTAGTCCTGCCCTTGCCAACACACTCACAGATTAAGTGCCGCATTTGACACCATTGACCATTCTATTTTACTGCACAGGGTAGAAAATTATATTGGGTTTACAGGCACTGTGCTCGCTTGGTTTATCCATCCATTATCCAACCCACTATATCCTAACTACAGAGTCAAGGGGGTCTGCTGGAGCCAATCCCAGCCAACACAGGGCGCAAGGCAGGAAACAAACCCCAGGCTAGGGCACCAGCCCACAGCAGTTGCTTGGTTTAGTTTTTTATCAAATCAATTCCAATATGTACAGAAATGTGCTGACAGTACTCCATCATTATACACAGAAGTGAGATATGGTGTCCCGCAGGGCTCAGTACTGGGACCTTTACTGTTTTCACTTTACATGCTTCCACTGGGATCTCTCATTAGGAAACATAATGTTAATTTTCACTTGTATGCACATGACACCCAGTTATACCTTTCATTTAGATCAAATTAAGTTTCTCCGATGTTGTCTTTAATTAGTTGTGTTAGTGAATTAAAGGAGTGGATGGATAAGAACTACTTGTCTTTAAACACAGATAAAACAGAGATGTTAATTGTTGGAGAGAATGACGCTGATCACAACAATATTCTGTCATCATTTAACTCAGTTGGAATTACCATTAATTTTATGACTCAGCCCGTAATCTAGGAGTTATCTTTGACTCTAGCATGTCATTTGAAGCGCATATTACAAAGTTGTCCAAATCATGTTTCTTCCATCTTAAAAATTTTGGGAAATTAAGGCGCTTTCTAAATAAACAGGATTCTGAGAAATTAATTCATGCATTTATTTCTAGTAGGATTAACTACTGCAATGCAGTGTTCACTGGATGTTCAAACTATTCTTTATACAGCCTCCAACTAATCCAAAATGCTGCAGCAAGAATTATTACAAGAACAAGAAAATACGAACACATAACTCCAGTTCTTAAATCCTTACACTGGCTCCCGGTTAAGTTTAGGGAAGATTTCAAAATCCTCCTTTTAACATATAAAGAAATTAAATGGCCAAGGTCCGGCTTACTTGTCTGAACTTACCATGACTTACAAACCAGAGCGCACATTAAGATCTCAAGATGCCAGTCTGCTTATGATTCCAAGGATTAATAAAATAACAGTGGAAGGTCGAGCTTTTAGTTACAGGGCTCCTAAACTATGGAATGGTCTGCCTGCTACTTTAAGAGATGCCCCTTCGGTCTCAGCTTTTAAATCCCAGCTGAAGACTCACTACTTCAGTTTAGCATATCCTGACTAGAGCTGCTGATTAACTGTACAGACTGCATCTCTGTTGTTAGTCATTAGCACTAAAACATAAGTAACATGATAGTTATAATTGGATACTAACCCTCACCTATTCTGTTTCTCTTCTCGGTACTCAAAAGTGGCACTTGGTCAAGGCTGGCGGGGGGGGGCTGTCAAGAGGCAGGGCCTGTTAAATCCTATTTCGGCACTTCTTGTGTGATTTTGGGCTATACAAAAATAAATTGTATTGTATTGTACAAGCTAAACAGGAAAATGTCAATATAATTTAAATAGAAATTAATACTAAGTCACTGAGAAGAGTTAGAAAGAGTTCTGACTGGAAATCAGAAAATAGAACAATTAATTAAATACTTCATGTAAAGGAGTTAACTACAAGAAACATAGTATGGACTATGCATCAGTCTGTCTGACACAAAAGAGTAAATTGGGAAACCAGAAACTCGTAAGAAAAATATTGTTAAATAGTTACTTCTGGAATGATCAGCATGCATCATACTCAGGAAACCCAAAGCTTCATGGTGTATCTGATTGGATAACTGACATGTGGATTATGAGGATTAAAAACGTGAGAATTGTTTTTTTTCTATGGAAATTTTTCACATTGTTTGCCAAAGTAGAGCATTGGTCACTATTTGCTCCTATTATATAAACATTTTTCTCTCCATTCTATATAAAAACATGAAGTTATATTTTTTTTCATGGTCATCACTACAAAGTACAAGAAGTAAGTAACTTAATAAAAATAAAAATTTTGGATGAAGTGTTCCTTTAACCAAAAAATATTATGGTCTACACTATATCATTAATATTGAACACCATTTCCAGTTTTGAAGACTGTAAGCCCTTATTTATTCATAAAACTGATTAACAACATAACCATGAATGAACAGCCATCATCAATAAAATCCATGAAATTATATTAAATACTCAATGGCATTAAGATATGAAATTAAAGATTAAAAGTCTTTGTTATAGTGGTAAACTTCATCTCTTTTTTAGGGCAAACCTATATACAGTATATACTTTCAGCCAAGTGGCACCTTCCAAACATGACATAGTGAGTTGCTATAATTGAATAGTGATGTCTGAGTGCTTCATTTACTTTCATTTACTTAATTAATTATGTTCTGATAACCATTACATTAGGTGTCATTTAGGGCTAAACCCTCTTCTTAATGTGTATATAAACTCTACACACTCTACACTGAAATATATATTCCAGATACTGAAACATATACACTCTCTACTAAAATGTATACACTAGATACTGAGATTTTTCCTCATAAATTGTATACTAAAGCACATACACTAAATAGTGAAATGCATGCATGGTAGACTTTCAGTGGCCATTTTAGGATAATGTCATTTTTCAACTCTAAAGTCATCACGCATCAGAATTACTCAATGTCAGGAATCATCACACTTTTCTAAACATTTAGAAATATCTCACCATTGATTTCACATATCAAGTAAGATGATTTTTGCTTTATATTAAATAAAATGAAGTCATTTATTTTAATAAATTCCTGTTTATCGTGGCTTCAAAGGGTGGCAATATGTTGCATGTTGATCAGAGATACAAGTAAGAATCTCACTGTACTTTTTTTTAATGTATATGTTTATTGATTTTAATTAGAAACACAAAACATTCCATACAGTCAAGACAAATTTGGCAAATCAAAGCAACATTCGACCCCACCCAAGAGAAAGACAAAGGAAAAAGTAACCACAGCTACTCTATAAAAGGAGCAAGAAAAAAATGGTATCCTTTTCCCCGAAATTGAAGCTTATTCTAAAATGTAATTGATTAGATCCTGCCATACTTAAAAAAAAAAAAAGTTTTGAACAGATCCTCTAAGTGAGAATTTGATTTTTTCTGATTTCAAGTAGTATAGAATATCGGTTACCCACTGACTTAAAAGTGGTGGGGTGGGATTCTTCCAGTTGAGCAAGATAAGTCTATGCATTAGTAGTGTAGTAAAGGAAATTACAGTCTATTTGTCCTTCTCCACCTTAAGGCCGTCTGGGAGTACAACAAATACAGCTGTTAATGAGTTAGGATTGACTGTGACGCCAAGGCTGTCTAATAGGCATGCAAAGATTTGTGTCCAAAATGTTGTTAATTTGGTGCACACCTAGAACGTGAGGCTGGAGCTAGATTGCAAGGTTCAAGGTTGAATTTTGCCCTGGAAACATTTTGGACTATTTTAAAAGAGATAAATGCGCTTGATAAAACATTTTAAGTTGAATGACTGAACACTTTGCACATATGGATCTTTAGTATATTTTGTGCATGGCTGCCTTTCACTCCTTTTCTGAGATGCTGAGTAACAGATCCTTTCCCCAATGTACTCTGGGGTCTTTAAAAGGAAGAGACTTTAAAATAACAAAGACAATTAATATCATGAATGCAATGAATTCTGTGTCCTGTCGGAATAAGAGAAAGCCCGTTTATGAAGTATGTAGTGATTGACACACATAGAGCACATAGAAGAACACATAGAATACAAAACATTTAACGTGCTACTTTAGTTACGATGGGATCTGAGAAACCCTAGTAAATTAAACATTGACTTTAAGATGAAGTTTATGATGTTTTAATTTAATGACAAAATAAACTACGTGATCAAAGTGGAAATTTTGAGATTAAAGCTGATTTTTTCAACCTTTTCTTCTCTCTCTACCCTAATATGCTTTCATATTACACTCGGACGGTGGGCTACAACTCGCCTTTTCACTGTGACTTTGATATCTGACCAGTTCTTTTTTATTTCTGGCAATGTGCGACTTTCTGAACTTGAACTTTTGAGTTTCTCCGCTACTCTTTGTCACTCGATCAACATATACCACTGCTTAATTCAACAAATAGTACATTTTTCTATGCCTCCACTTGGTATTTGCTGAAATTCTTCTATTTTTCCCTGTGCTTTTGCCATTGTCTTTTCACAGAACGCTAATCTTAAGGGCTATTTATATTGATTTGCATACTCAAAGATGTGTAATTCTGGGTGGCAGGCGTGTGCATGTGCATTACATTTCACACTGACCGGGACTTATGTAGTGAAAGATCGTGGAAGTTGACGTACACACAAATTTATGCATCTGGATTTTTTTTGTGCATAAGCACACTTCTGTTTTTGTCCGTATGCCATGTTTTCTGGTGAATTCTGCGCACGCCGTTATACATGAGGCCCCAGGTCTTTATAGCTTGTAAATTTGCCACGCAGTAATAAAATTGAGAGTTGAGTAGTGCCATGCCCCCTTCTGTTATTGGTCATTGTAGTGTAGCAATGCTACTAGTAGCTAGAACTGCATCTCCCAGCAGTCCTTGCATGGGCTGTTGGGGTCAAAGTTGGCCAGAGGGGTTTAAAAGGAGGGCAGGTGTCAGGAAGGAAGAAAAGTTGTTTTTGTTGTTGTACGTTGTGTGTTGCATTTATCTGTTGCATTTATCTTTGGACTGCCTACTGTTAATTCTGCCATAATTCATCATTGTGTCCTGGATTGTATTCGTTTGTTGGGGTCTGGATTGCCTGTCTACCTGTATACTGAGGACTGTGTTTGGATTCATTGGCTTTCCCGTAAGAAAAGGAGCACTCCTGAACCATCCTTCTGTCTTCATCATTTCAGCAACTACCTGATGTTCCCTTCCCTTTCAACATACAGATCTCTGGACTTAATCTCGTCACTTCCCATTTCATCCGGTTTGGTTTTAAATGGACTTTGCTGTGTGGTGTCTGTGTTTATATGTTAAATGTAATATCGTCTAAGGGGTCAGGGATGGTATTATTGTTTGCACTTAGTTAATTTAATGTTATTATATTCTTTATTGTTTAATGTTCCCAGCGTGCTTTATTTGGTCTCTGTAGTACTGTGTGTGTGTGTGTGTTGTTCCGTGGCTGGGGTTGTCCCTGGTACATCATCCACGAAAATAAATAAATCACCGTCACTTTGACGGTGTGAATCTTAGCTGCACTTGACTGCTACAGTAGAGTCACCCTTTCAATGCATGGATGTTTCGAATTCCAAATAATTGAAGTTATAATTGAGTCTAATTTCTTAGAAAATGATTTGTTAATATATATGGGGATGCTTTGAAATAGGAAGAGCAGCTTGAGAAGGATGGCCATCTTAACAATGTTAATTCTCCCTGCTAACATAAGGTGGAGGGTAGACCATCTAGTCATGTCTTTTTTTAATTTTTTCAATGCAGACAGCAAAATTTTGTTGAAAAACAGCTTTATATTTACTTGTAATATTTACCCCTAGATATTTAAACTGAACTGTTAAGATAAATGGGATGGTGTCCAGTCCAATATTATGTGCTAGAGAATGCACTGGAAAGAGCAGGCTTTTATTTAAATTGATTTTAAGTCCAGATATGTTTTGAAAATCTGCTTTTAGAATTGCTGACACAGAATTCTCTGGACCCGATACACAGTATATAGTAACATATAGTCTATTTTCTGTTTAATCCTTCTCTGAAAATCCCCTTTATCGCTGATGGTTTCAAAAGTATACAGCCAACAGTTCAATGGTGACTGCAAAGAGCAAAGTACCACGTTCTAGTTTAAAGTTATCTAAAGTACAAACTGAGGCTTCTGGACTAGTATAAAGTAGTTTGATCCTTGCACATATGTTTGGGCCGAACCCAAATTTGTGCAATGTGGTGAATAATCCCATTCAACCATATCAAATGCTTTTTCTGCATCTAAAGATAATAAGACCTCTAGGGTATTAGAAATAGTGGATGAATATTTTATATTAAACAAACATTGAAGGTTAGAACTTAAGTGTCTGCTTTTAATAAATCCTGTTTGATCTTGTGACATTACAGAAGGAAGCACTTTATCGTTCCTTCTAGCTAGAACTTTGGAGAGTATCTTAACATCGTTATTCAGAAGAGATATTGGTCTGTATGATGCACATTGTAGTAGGTACTTGTTCTTCTTAGGAAAGATGATAATTAATGCTTGGAGAAAAATTTGAGTTAGAATTTTTTTGTTGTTACCTTCTATAAACATTGTTAATAATAGTGGAGCTAAATTATTTGAGAATTTTTTTTTTTATTAAATTTCACTGGGTAGCCATCAGGTCTGGGTGCGTTCTCAATTTGAAGTGAGTTTACAGCACCTAGTAATTCTGAAAGTGTCAGAGGTTTCTTCAGTTCCACAGCACTAAGAGTATCTAGCTGTGGTACCTCTAATGAATCAAGAAACTCATTAGATTAGATTAGATTATAATAGATTAGATTCTCGCTGTACTCTGACAATACTACTGTAACAATTTGGCTGAAATTGATGTACTGTACAACATCATATATATATTTTAAATCTTGCCATTTCACTTCCTTATAAAATGGCTCACAAGTATTCCCAGGCATTATGGCCAGGGTACCTCTTGAGTGACCTATCCAGTTTCCTGTATAGGAGCTCTCCATATGCTAAACTCAAGAATACTGGTGGAAAATATGCTGTTCATTATGTGTAGAGGAAATGAAGTGGAATGCACATTATCTTCTTTGTTTGAGAAGCATCAGGCAAAATTATTGAGTCCCCATGAGGACAGATGGGTATGAGATTTATATTACACAAGCAAAGCTAATGAAAAATTTGAAATCTGCCTGGAGCAACGTTCTACCCAAAGATAAGTGTGCAACTGGTGAAAATATAAAATTATTTCACTAGATGTTTTCCAAAAAAAAACCTGGCAAAAATAGAAATGAAAATTGGTATTTTTTTAAACTAAAATGATGTGTGACAGTAAGTATGTTCTTACACTGTTCAAATGCCAGATTTCTTTCCTGTTTGAATGGCTTTTCTCCAGGTTATAAGATTTATTCATACAGTTCAAACATGTAGATGTACAATCTACTTAACTGGTAAATCTAAACAGACTCACTAGGGGTGAATATTCTTGTATGATTGAGTGCTCTCTAATGGATTGTGTCCTGACCAGGGTTTTTCCTACTTTGGCCTGGCCCAAAACAGTCTACAATGTAATTACCCAAAACACTGGATAAAGAGGATTCAAAAATGAATTGACTGAGAAGATTGGTGTAATTTATAGTATTAAGTATGTGGCTTAGGTCAAACCCACACAGCGCTTGTTTGAAAATGTACAATTTGTAAAGTTTCAGAGACCAAATAGAAAAGTATTTATTATAGATTTTGATTCACAAACTAAACACTACATTCCTTCAGCCTGCCAGTAGGCCCTTCCAGTAGCAAAGGTAATGTAGACAGGGGCATCTACATGACAAGGTGTTTGAAAGGAGTACAAGCCAGTGGCAAAGGCAATCCACAGCAATGGCCATATTAACACTGAAATACTGGGAAAGAATCCAACTGCTTTCACCTCCACTACATATAGATGATAAGTATGGGGCACCACTCTAGGGAAATAGTATTTTATTTTTTGTTTTACCAAAGCAAGCATTGCTTGTCAAATATGGGAAAGTGGATTATTCCCGGGACATTCATGGTTATTTCCCATGTCCCTGTAAGTCTGGACGAAAACCCAACCGCTGTCCATATATTTGCTGACAGATTAATAGGATTTGCTAAATTGCTTTTCTTTGTGAGCCAAAATGCAGATGTGTTTGGGTGTTCTCTGGTATGTACTGTTCAGAGTTAATTCATTGCTTTTCCTTTGTGCTGCAAAGATTGACCAATATTCAATGTGGATAAATCAGACACAGGTGGTTCCCCAAGAATATGTGACATATGGTAACCTGTGTCATACACGTGCGCATGGGAAACAGCTTAAGGGCTCAAATAACTGTTATAACCTGAAGGACCAGGGGTTGGTGCTGTCCACTAATGCTTTCTCACTCTATTCCTCTGCAGACCAGCCAACTAAACTCTCCACTATTGACATCACTATCAGTTTTGGTTCCTCTGGACCAACCCCTTCCCGTCATCCAGGCATATAATGCCATCTTGCAATCTGTAGTTCTGTTTTGAGCTCTGTCTGTAAAGACCTTCATTTGCCTACTTGTTTTCAAGTACACTGGGTTACCCCAGTGGCAACCCCAAATCTTTAACTTATTCTGTGTCTGTTTATTTTACACCTGTTATCAGCCACATTTATTCTGCATGAATTCATGCTTCTTGAACTTTGTAATAGTGTATGCAATGACAAAGCTAACACCAGATAAATATGAAAAACATCAGTCCATTTTTTGAATGCATTTTTTCCTAACTCAGATCTCACAAAGCAAGTTACTATCCTGACATGTTTGGGTGCAAGTCATGACCCAACCCTGGACTGAGTGCCAGTCAATTGCAGGGTATATGCACTTATAAGAGGTTTCACATAATGTAACAGCATTATCAGATGTAAATAAGATGTAGTACTGTAATCTTATTGAAACCTTAAAAGACAATGAGGCAGTTTCAGGAACAAATGACATTATAATACAAAAAGGTTTTGTGGACTCCCATTTATGTATCAGGCCATTTGGTTGCCTCTTTTCACCAGGCACATTTCTGGTAGTCTAACACAAACTGATGTTTGAACTCTTGGTTGTATTTCCCACTAAGTGCTGACACAATGAACAGCACTTACCTCTCAATGGAGGAATGCTGAATTAACTTTAGCTGATGTTGCCATGCCAAGTATAATGAAAAATCTGTCTGCACTGTGCGGCACCTTTCAAATAGTTTTCTTCCTTGAATATAACATATGTCTTTAATATAGGCAAAGCTTAAAATGTGCATACACCTTATGATTTATAGATTGTGCAACAGCTCAAGTCAGTTGTGCACTTCTTTCCTTTCTAATCCACTTAGGCTTTGATGCAGTAGGTGTTTAATTTCCCTAAGGATCATTTCACCTGATAAACCAAAATGATAAAAAAAAAAGTCTCCATAACAAATGGAGCCTCTCTAAGACTGTCATGGGAGATTTCCACCTTGAAAAGTCTCAAGCAAGCTCTTTCACATCCAACGGTATCAGCATATTTTATAGGAGGGTTATTTGCCCAATGTAAGATTTAAGAATGCCACATATGAATCACATACCACGACATCTAAGGATTAAACAGCTGAAATATTAAATACATATTCATTCAAACTTTTATCCATTTTCAATACCTTCTTTTTTTCTTGTGACAATTCAAGGGAGTTGGAGCTTATGCAGTAAAGAATGGTTCCAGAAGACAACTCTAGATATTGCATGACAGAGCAATATTCTGTATTTTAATAATTAAAAAGTTGTATTATTACAATTTTAAGAAGCATATCACACAGCGTAAAATATTTACGTTGACATTTATATAGGTGAATGTGTCCTTAATTTTACAAAACCCAAAATATTTATATAGATCATAAATGAATGAATAAAAGCTATTTCAAATTACTTATCTTAACAGAGATACTGCCTTAGCTTATTATAAATAATTTTTAAACTTTTAATTGCGATTAATCGTAGATAATCACAACAATCACATTATGTGCAAAATTCAATAATGAACTCAAAAGTAGTGTATTGCATGTATTTGGTTTGCAAACACTTTAAACAAATATGGTGCTTTTTAACAGCAGTATTGCCTTTACATAGTAGCAGTTAAAATATTTCTTGTAAATCTGAACTTAAACATTAATGTAATCAAATCAAATATAAAACAAAGCTATTTGCCACTGACAGGGCATTAACGTTTTATCTAGTTTGTTACAGAAAAACAAGTTACCCTCAGAGTCCAGAGCCACGATCACAACATTATAACAGACACCTTCCGAGCAACAACAAGTTAACATCTCTAAATCTGTTTTCTTTTTTAATCTGAACAGATAACTGCAGAAACATTTTCTTTTATCAGGGCACAGCATAAACAATCTATCTTCAGTAGCAACTCTTTGAGGGCTAAAATTTTTTCGAAAAAATTCAGTTTTCTGAAAAGCTCACAAAGCAATGGTCTCACACATAAATCGACATAAAACATCTGTTGCTGCCTGTTGTGCCTGCTGTCGGCGCTTGTTTGCAGTTTGCGGCAGCAGCGGCTGCGCAGGGGGTGGCTCGACAGCCTGCAGGAATGCACAGTGGGCTGGCTGCCTGGCTGTCTTTGTGAGACAGGTGCACGGGGGTGGCAGTTGCAGTGAGACGCAATATGGTTTGTACCTCCTGTCATCGTAAGTGTCTGTCTTCCCAGACAAACGTTGCCATAGGTGCATCAGGAACATGAACGTGTTCAGCACCACGATCAGCTGGGGACCAATCAGCTGATGCCGGTATCTCACTTTCGTTTTCGATCTACATCTCCAGATCACTTGCATCAAAATTGGAGTTTGATAAATCAGAGTCTGATTCAGCAATAATACGAAAAAAGTCATTCAAGGATTATTTTGCTTTGAGCATTCACTTTGGTATCTCTCCACATACCATTTTAGAAGCTGTTTGCTCTTCGCTACTCATGCACGTGCAGGGAATTGAGGTCTAATCAACAAAGCTAACTTTTCTTCTAGCAAAAGCATATCGAAAAGCACTGTAACAAGAAGATCACTGATCTCTATCGATCGCTAGTGAGACTGAGGCTTTCAAAACAATAATAATAATAACAATAATAACACGTTAACTTGCCCAGCCCTAATTTAAACACATGAAAAACAAACAGCAGTAGGCCTAACAGCACATGGTATGTCTAAGCTATGTTGACCTGAAACGACAAAGCTGCATGCTTAGCGTATACCTCTGGCTCATATGGGTGGCCTTTAACTAGTTATTTATACTTCTTCAGCTTCCATTGTGGAGAGTCTGTGTATACTTCCCAAGTTTCCATAGGTTTCTAATAGACAAAAGTAAGTATTGTTGTATTTGCGCACAGTGGTGAACTTGTGTTCCATTCAGACTTAGTGCCTGCTTTGTGCCCATTGCTGTTAGGTGAGGCTGTGACTTCTTGGGACTTTGAGGCTGGATAACACAGGTTCAGACATATTATGGATGGACAGATATATGAAGCTCTTGCATTTTCTTTCCAGAGCAGATTTTTAAACAAGTAGAACGAAATCAAAATGTTGGTTAGAAATGAAAAGGATTATGAGAACTGGTTTCCAGTAATCAGATGGCCTGCTGGCCTTTCCTTTCTTTAATGTTACATTAGACTAAAATTATGTGCTGTTTTTTCTCTTAATTGATTCCTTCAGTGCATTTCTGAAAAAGAAAAGAATCACATTCTCAAACTCCCTTAATCCAAATCAGGCTTGCTAGAGGCATTTATTTTATCAGAAACCCTGATAGGTTGGGCACCAGAGTTCTGTTAAGTTGTATTAATAATTAGATAGATAGATCTTCCAGAGGGAAATTTGGCAATTAGTTATTCAGAGGAATAGTTTGATCAGAATTTATAAAGACACAACTGTATCAGTATAAAAGTAATTAGAAATATGAAAATCCTACTGTATTTTATATGTAAAAGTAATTTGAATAAAGTGCTTAAATTTGAAAGTAATATTTAAGGCGATTTTAAAAGAAGCTGTAAACAACATGTATAATAAAAATGTAAGTAAGCAGTAAAATAGTGAATAGGCATTGCTGTTATTGTCACATGTACAGAGTTCAGTGAAATTCCTTCTTACAAATGCTAATCAACATGCAACACATCACCACTCCCTGGCACCATGACTAGTGAGTATAAACTACTGTTTTCCTTACCTGAAAAACACAGAATAATATTTGCATAATTGAACAATTTAACAGTGGGCCCTCTGAAGTTAAATATCCCAGAGTCACTGTATTTCAGATTAGGCTAGAAATGATGCATTTGGAATATATGTGGACCAAAAATGGACATGGTCATTATGTTTGTGGATTGCTGTCTTTTTAAAGGTCTCTGCCAGTTTTTACAAGAAAATAAGACAAACAATCAGTATGTGGCATGGATTTCATTTACAAAGCTCCAATGATGCATTATGAGAAAGGGGCATTTAAAAAAAAAAAAAAGTGTGTTCAAGAAATTATTTTCTTTTTCATATTGATTAACCATCACACAATTAAAGTTTATTGTTGTCTGTAGTCATTTGCAGATATGACTCAATGATTCAATATTTTATATGTGCATTTTATTAACTTTTATTTAATAACAAAAATGCAATTCATGCAATTAATAATTTGTAGTAAATTTAAGTGTAGTTACCTTGCTGAACTTTTGCATGTTGTAATGTGTGACAAGTTGTCCTTTTATCCAAACTTTAACTGTTAGGAGACTGCTTCAAAATTTGTTCTTGTGAATGATTTTTTTAAATGCAACCTAATTTTCTTAAACCTGCTTGGTGCTAGTGCTAGTTCATCACAGGGGGCACTTACTCAGAGCAATTTTATGTCTTTGGGATGTCAGGTGAAAACCAGAGTAATTGGAGGAAACCCACATCAACATGGAGCAGGGGGGTATTCAAGCCCCACATTGGCAACATCTACACTCTTAAAAATAAATAGTTCTTTAATGGTATTTTATGGTTCTTTACTGGGCTGTGTGGTTCCTCAAAGAACTATTGTTATCTTGGGAATGGTTCTTTGCATATGAAGTTGGTTCTTTGTGTTTTGAAAAATATCTAAATACGTATAAAAAACTGAAATCTTTAATGTCTGGTAGGCTGCCCAGCAGGACACTAGCAGATTAAGAAAATATGGACATAGCCTGTGTAATTGTATACAGACAGAGTCCTTTTAAAATCATGACCTACTGGTGTTTCACGAATCTCTTTCCAACTGTTCATGGTTATTTACTGTATGGAGCCCTTTTTGGATCTAAGTAAAAAAAGGGTTTTTTCCTGAAACCTTTATGTGGATGGGTTTTTTTCTAAACAAAAATGGTTCCCGCTCAGAAGAACCACTCTGGTACCTTTATTTTTAAGAATGTAGGGTGGGATTCATACTCAGAATATTGGATCCATGAAGAAGCAGCACTAACAGCTGATACACCCCAATACTGATAACAAACAGTATTTTACCTATAAAGCTCTTTCCACTTAAAGTATTTAACACTAATAATGAAACAGGACTGTATAAAAAAATGTTCTTCTACTGATTCATTCTATTTTAAGTAAATCTTCCAATCAGATAATCATGGATCCAATCCTATTTTTTGTTATAATTTTATTGGTTTTCAAAGTATCAAAGCAATTCATACATTCTGCATCAATAAGGCAATTATATATTAAGTTCTCCACACAATGGTAATATTTAAGATCCTCTTCCCAACCTAATGAGAGGAAAAGAAAGCAACAAGAAAGTATAGTAAAAATGTTTAAATGGCTAATAGGCTTGAAGAGATTAAGCATGTTCAGTACTTTTAGGATTGCTAAATATTTTTAATAGTACATTATAGGGTAACTATTTTATTTAATTTTAATTGCATTTTTTATTTTAAATAACATATCATATTCCTAGTGTTCTACAGGCAAGTTAAAATTCTCCCAACTTTGCAAAATGGGATAATGAACTAATAATGTATTATAGTTCTGGATTTCTATTTGGTATTTCTCTAATATGAGGATTTATGGCTATCCCAAAATCGTTTCAAGATGTAATTGATAATTATAGTCCAGTAATGTTAAAGCAGGAGGCAGGGCCAAGACACAAGTCCAAGGAAAGCAGACACTGGAGAATATTAATGACAAACTAGATCATACTTCTGACAGTGTTAAATCAAGGTGATTCAAGATAATTCAAAGCAGTAGGTGAACTTCAGTTAGATGGTGCCTCCCACTGTTTGAGGAAGAATATATTCTAATCATATCATCTATGTGCCAATATAATAACATTTCTAATTGGTAAAAGTATTATCAGGTATAAATGAGACGCAAAATGTTGGCAGTTGTTAAAAAATTATATTACCAACAATATTTCATGAAGCAAGCACATGCTGTATCATATTTACTCTGAAGGGCTACAATTAACTCTTAATTAATGTCTATTTATTAAACATAACCATCTCTAACTGTGATCTCAAAACTCTATTTAACATATAAAATGGTCAAAAAGTAATTTTGGTTAAAATAGTTTCCTTATTGAACCATGTTTATTTTTTATATGTTTATCACTCCTGTTTATGTAGTTAATTTATTTTAACAAAACCACTCAAGAATCCACTGAAGAGTATTAATGGCATTTTTCTTTGGAACAGGCCTTTGCTGCAGAACATGGCCCAAAAACACAGGAAGCACTAAATTTTTTACCACTGTTATCTATATTACTCAGTTAAACAGATTAAGTCTAAGGCTGTAAATGTCTGTAAAACCACAGGAAATTAAGGTCAAGGACCAGAATTTAAGTCAAACAGGGAACACAGATATTAGTTTAATAGCTTTTCTTTTATGTATACTCTATACGCATAATGTTAAAAAATGTATTACATAAGTGAAAGGAAGACAGAGCAAAACAAAAAAAAAGAAAACAGTACTTTAAATATGTACTGCATATCAAGTACAAATGAACTGAGTTTATGGCCTCGAAGCAGCACAGAATGCCATTGTGGCTGACAGTACAAAATTGGAATCTAATTACACAATTGAACAGCACTTTAAAATTGGCAATTTCAACATGACTTTGAATTGCAAACCATATTTCCAAAAAGCCAAATAAAGTTCTGTACTTCAAAGGGAATTGGTGAAAGATCTGAATAGTTAGGTAAGGGCCTAATATCAGTTTCATGTTAAATGTTGATACTAAAATTTACAAAAAAGATTGTAGCTTATTCTACATAGTAAAAGAGCAATGAATTCCTTTCATTATTTCTTCACTAGTGTAATTTGTACAATAAATGTTCCATAATAAAATTCCACCTATTTTCTAGACTTATTTTCCAGGACAGGTTTAATAGATCTGGAGCTTATCACAGCAACGCCAAGGCATGAACCAATCCCCAGTCACATTAAGCCAATTTGATTACATACGAAGACCCACTCTTATGTCCTGCACCCCAGCTGTTTTATTTTCTTATATTTGCACTCACCTGGGGCCTCATTTATAATGCTTGAAATGTGTGTACACAACCTCCCACACAAAAGTTGGGATTTATAAAAAAAAACTTGATGGGGGAACAAGAGTATATTTACGACAACTCTGATCCATGCATACGCAACATTTCAGAGAAATTGGAAAATGACAACACTCTTGATAAAGTAGTGAAATACAGCCAAACCAGTTTAATAATGATTTGCACATATTATTATATTATTACAATATTATACAAAAATGATTGTATCATAATTGATAACACCAAGCCATTATTATAATGTGTTGTCACACATGCTTGCATGGGAGGCAGTCGATGGGCTTAACGGAATGTGTTGATATGCCAGCCCGAGGGTTAGCAATGCACTCTTAACATTTTTCTCCTTCCTCTACAGATCCTCAGAAGGAAAGTTCCTCAACTGAACTCACCTCCAGCTCCATCTCTGACCTCACTTCCGGTTCTGATACAGACTTCCTATCCAACCCCGTTGCTGACATCATTTCTGGGCACACCACAAATGCTATGCCTTTTCCTGCTCATCCTCAAATAAAACTGCCAGTTACCTGTATCTAGTCAGTGTTCTAATTTACTTTCAACCTGATCAGTATACAGGGTGGATCCCCCAAACTTTTTTCTTGGCTCTGTTTTTTCTCATTACAGAGTGTTTACATGACAAACATATTAAAAATCCAAAATGTTGAATATGATATACAAAATAAATTTTCATTCACTTTTAAAAGGGTAAATGCTTTGTATTTGCATTGAAGAACTTTTTTCTGTTTTTTAATCAGCTCACAGAGCTTACATGTTATCATTTTTCAGGGAATTGGCTGACAGGTCAGGAATATTTTTGCCAATCTTCACTCCAATGTGCCCGCTCTACTGAATGTCATTTGCTGACTGAAGAGGCTGTACATCCAGTTTTGAATTGCATGGGATTTATTTAATAAATGAATTCAATTAAGTTTGGGTTTGGGAAGTCTAATGGTTTTGGCTTCTCTTTTTGATGAAAGTTATCATAACACTTACATACCTGGGATCATATTTTTAAAATTCTGTATAGGTTAAAGTGTGAAGATAAGTGTGCAGCAAAAAAACAGGAAAATGCATACAGCAAAAAAGTGTCAGATTTCTAAAACCTGACATACACACATTTCTACACAATTTACCTTTATAAATTACAATCATTGTGTAAATGTGCTTACTTCAACACACCTCAAACTCTGCCTAGTTGCCACCCTGAACAACCATATATGAACTATGCAAACCAATGTCATACATATGTAATCAAGATGCTGAAGAACTTCAAGGGCTGGTAGAGCAGCCTCCTTCCTGATGTGTGAAGTCCTATGCTGCATTCCACAAGTGAGTGTGCTAGAGGATGTGAGAAATTATAGCACCTTTCCTTTATGTTCTGGAGGTCAGGGAAAGGCAAAAGGCACCAGTGTGCCAGTGGTACCTGCTATAACGTGCCACATGCTGCTACAATGAATAGAACAGGCCATATTAAAAACTGAAGTTTCAGACAGGTACCTTGCCAAGAAACCAACTGCCACATCAGCCTGCCAAAGCTAATATGCCTCAAAATAAATAAAGCATGGGTTGACCCTGGCTACCGAGCCATGACATTTGTCGATCTCATCTTGGCATCACAGATGACTTGTGCATTAATGGAATGTAACTGCTTATGGTTAACATTCTCGCTAGGTGCCCTTATTGCAATATGAGTGCAGTAAATTACTCCAATAACATGAGGAAAATCAGACGGTAATCCAAACTCATTTTTATGCTGGCAAAAACATATTATGTTTTATGTATGTAAACCCACTCCATACAAAAAATGAAAGTAGCACCTTTTCAGTCGGTTAAAGGCTTCCAGCATAGTTGGCATGTTGGAGTGAAGCTTGGCTGAGATATTGCTGACCTGTCAAATCTTTTCCTGAGAAATAACAACAAGTAGTCTAAACTGAAAACAAAAAAAAGTTCTTAAGTGCAAGTACAAAGAACTAAAACAGAACACAAATAGAGTTTGTACATTCCATTCATCACTTGTAGGTTACATATGTTTGTCACATCAACAATTATTATAAGGATGATATGAATTATTTTATGCGCAAGTTGTCATTTAACTGATTTGGCTGCATTTCTCTACTTGATTAAAGAGTGTTGTCATTCCCCAGTTTTTCTGAAATGTTGCCTATGGATGGGTCAGAGTTGCCGTAAATATATGCAAGTCCAACTATCAAGTTTCTGGTTATACATAGTCCATGGAAAGCTGTGTATATATATAAAAAGAGGCTCAAAAGTTTTATAAATCTGACTGCTAGACCCTAAATTGCCAAAGGCACATGTAGTCTTTTCTTCAAGTTCAAAGTCATAAAAGTGACTGGGCCACTTAAAGAAATTCACCTCTAACTTTTAGTAAGCCCAGAATAGCTTAAGCCTCATACTCTGAGTTTTTTATAGTTTAATTTATGGTTACACGTCTTCCAAGATTACTCTACACTTTCCTGTGTCCATTTTACACTCTAAAATGTTTTCTAACCTAAGGATACGGTCAATGATCATAAACAATCACCATCACCATGCTTGATGGCAAAGAGTTAGCTTATTGTCAGACACACTGATTTGGCCTTATGGTATGTACATTAAAAAGAGGCAACATTTTATAATGCAGTTTTGCTTAAATATTTTGTTTTTAAATAGCATGTAGCATAACAGACTTCTTTCTGGGATGTTATTTCATCATATTTTCAGAGCTTGTGGCAGATCAGGTAGCGGGTGTTAAAATTGAGCATTAGTGTCTTCAGTGGTACACTTCCCTTTACATCTTGCAATGAAGTGTAAGACAGGAACTTAATCTCTGTGCCTTACTAGAAGTTCATCCCTAAGTTCTTCACGAGCCCACTAGTCTCCATGTGCTACCTGAACTTCACTACCTGTCTCTGAGCCTGAAAAAAGAGAGGTCTATTTATTATGATTTTATTAATAGCATTATTAATTAACACAAACACCATGCAGTTACAGTAACCAAATGACTTTTCATGCAGATTTCTTCAACATATGAAAATGTAATCATGCTAAAGAAAAGGAGTGTATACATATCAATCGCAATATTATTTAGTGCATTATTTGTTGCTTTATTTATGTTTTGTAAGTTCTGATGATATTTGACATCTTTTTTCCCCAATAATAGTATTTTGTTCAATTTACATTTCATTTGACATGTAACAAAACTGAGACTCAATTTCAGCTGAAGAGAATATTTTTGAAAGCATGCTGTAAACTATACACTACACAGAATATTATATTAAAATGTAAAACATTTCAATATAGTTATGTTTGCTCTTTTGTCATGTATGAAAAAAGGCAGACATTTTGAAATGGAATAGGATACAAACAGAGAAAAAGTATACCATATATACTCGCGTTTAAAGTTCTCCCATGGGTAGGGCGGGGCTTGATTTTACTGTATAATTTCCAATATTTTATAATGTCGGTCGTATAAGTCGAATGTGGAAAATTCACAATATTGATCCAAGAGATTACTATATCCTAACGCCCACCTGAGAGAGTAATCACGGAGCACATTGCCTTTATTTTCTATGTATTGTGACTACGTGACCACATGATAATACCTGAACTATTCTGAAGCAATGTTTGCACTGTTTTGTGTTTTTTTTATCTCATACCCTCATACACCTTTATCATAAGAGCATCCCCCATCTATGATGGAGCGTTCGATCAGAAGAAAATATGAAGATGGTTTTAAATGAAAAGTTGTTGAAGTGGTGAAAGAAATTGGAAACTGTGCTGCTGTAACAAAATTTGAGGTGTCTGAGAAACTGGTGCAAGATTAGAGGAAGCAAGAAGAGGTAAAAAAAAAAAAAGAAAATGAAGTGTCATATTTTTGAACGGGCGTATAAGTCAGGGTCTAATTTTATGAACGATTTTTCTGGTTCCAAGACCCGACTTGTAAGTATATACGGTAGTTAAAATAATGTGCAAGATCAAATCAAAGTACTGAAAACCAAGCCCAATACATAAACCAAAATCAAAATAAATAAGATTGACTCCCTAAAGATCCTCATTGTGGTAGATCACAGAGTTTAGTTATTGGGTCCAAAATCTTAAGACACTAAATGCAGCGTGCTGCCATCTTCAATAACTTCCAGAAGATGATGCAATCTCCCGAGATCACATGGCGGAAGCAAAGCCCCATTGTTATCCACGATATACAGAAAATGGTTGTGCCCACCATAAACAAAATGACAGCTAAAATGTAAATAAAAACATTCAAGTTTTATAATATCAAATACAGGTCCAATTCCTTTAGAACAAACTCCCTATAGAACTAATGTTAAACTCAAGTCCTTCATATCTGCAAAATTCATTACAATACAGACATTTTCCATGAAAAAGCAGCAAAACACATGTATTTCTTCTGGCCCTTGCCCAAAAATTGTGATTCAGGATCTCCGCTGAACAGCCAATTTGGACTGCACGTTTATGTCACTTCCTTTACTTGACATTCGTTACATTCTTGTAATGGAACGGAGCTGAAGAAGAGTATTGCAACAGGCCAGAGTAATGTTGTGTGAATCTAGGGGCAGGATAACTGTCAATCAAATTCGACTTCAGCTCTACTTGCAGAACTCTGGAGATCAGTAGCTAAACTCTATTAGTGACCCACAATCCACAGATTGGGAAGCACTTCATTCTGTGACATAGGCAGCCACCTGGGGCACCGTTTATGAAAATTAAGGCACATGCACTTTGGACACCAATGGGAACCTTTTATGTAACTCAAGCCGCAATTTCTCCTGGAAAGCCCATGTTATGTACACTGAGGTTGAACTGTTTTTTGTAATTAAAGGGGTGCCAGCTCTCAGCACTGAGGGGGACCACCAATTCAACAGCCCACGCACTCCAACATCAGTCCCTAATAATACTGACTGCAACACCTTGGACAATGAGAGGAACAAACCCTAAGACTCTATATGTTGCTATCACATTTTGCATTCGGCAGTCAGCTTGGTCAACTGTACATGCAGAAAGACTGCAAATTTTATTATAACAAAGTCCCTTGTTATAACATTTTTATTGCAGTCCCAAGAACTTTGATCTAAAGGAATTTAAGTTGTAAACAAGCAGGTTTAAGCAGAATTTAAGCAGAACGAAGCAGGTCCAGGGAATACAAAAATAAGAATTAAAATGCCACTTTTAACATTGTTCAAGTTGTTGCATCATTCTTTACGTATATTACAATCTTTCTTGGTGTGTTTTGGGCACGATTCAATACCAAAAACTGATTTAAGACATTATTGTCTTAGGTTTTATGGAGCCCTGCTTTTAATGTCTTAAGTGTTTTGATACTCCCCTGTTGTTGCATGTTATTCTGCATAAATCACCAACTATTGTCCAGAAACTGAATAATCACAAACTTGACTGTGCACAATAAAACAAGGATGTTACCATGGTACAAGACCCAAAGACAGATAACTAGAAGAAAGTAAAGGCCCGGAAAGTAAAAAAAAAGAAGTTGGTGTACAGGTAACAAGGATTATTTTCACAACAGTTTAAATGTCTCTCTGTGACATACACCAATATAATCAAAACATAAATTACAACCATTAGACAAAAACATAAAAGAACTGGATAAGAAAAAAGATGTTGAAATCTTAAATAATCTGATAGCCAGCTCTGACTTAAATATCAAGTTATTGAGTGATGAAATTCAGGAAGATAACTATTGGTAAAGACAATTACTGTCTAATAAGAAGATGCTAATTGCTAAAGACCCCCCCTGTATAGTGTAAACCAAAAGTATGTCCTCCATCAATGAACTAATTTTGCTCCTGGCTATAGAAAACCTACTGATTGTTCTACTATAGGGAAAAGAAAACTAATGGCCAGTCTTACTATGAATGATACAAAACACCTAACTGATATTTCATCTAAAATGCAAATATCGAGAAGAGGAATAACACTTAATACACAGCAGGTGACATCATCGGTGAAGACATTTCTGTAAACTTTACATTATGACAGAACTAGAAATATCCAGTTTTCTCATAATGAACATAACAGAAAAATGCAATGCTTTACGAGCATCAATATAAAAGAGAATTTTAAAATTAGAATTAGAAATTTACCTTAACTATGTCCCATTTCACATACTGTATGTTTACAAGCTTCAGTTACCAACTGTTAAACAATTCTTTAGGGCTTGTTTTAGCCCATTGAAATTCTGGGTTTGATTAGTGAACCACAATAATAAATATATAACAATATATTGCTTTTGACACATTATTCATTATAGTTTCATTGTGTGGGAATCCATAGTGCCACTGCTTCTCCTGTGGAAAACTATCAACTCACATTCACTATATACAAACAAGATCCATAAAAGACAAAATATCATTACTTTCAAGAGACTTTGTCAGTATTGTCAAAAATGAATATTTGTAAAGTGAGGAACCAAAAAGTCTCCAGTGTATAGCAAGTTACTCATTACCCAGGACTATATTTTTGTGTGATTGCATACCATAGTAAAAAAAATGTAAGCAGCAAAGTTCACAATAATACTAAATGGCGATTTTACAACAAAGTCAGAATGAAGAAAAGACATCATTTAAGCAATTGGTATTTGGTTTCTTTTGAGGATGGAAGATCAGCCTCAGTCTGCAGTGTAAGCTTTTTCTTGTGGTCATATGACATAGATGATATTCCTCTTTCATTACATTTTAATTCTTTTAATGCAAAACAGAATATTTGACATCTTTTATGCATCTTACAAGTTTCCCACAATGTCACTTACAAGATAGAAGTCATTCAATAATTTATCATCTACCAAAAAAATGGGGATTTCTTTGCCCTGCAAGCATGACTGTTGCATCACCTTGCTTGAACTCCAATTTTGTTTCCACTGGGGTGCTTCATGCATGTAGTTTGCATGTTCTCTGTAGATTTATGTGAGCTCCCTTCTGGAACTACAAGCCTAAGACATGCAGTTGCTAGCTGACAGCATTAAATCTGAGAGAGATGGTGGGTGGGTGTGCAGATACGCCTTGTGATTGGCTAGATTTCTAGATTGCTTCCTGCTTTCTGATGTTTAGCTACAAGTCAATCAGTTATAGTATGCACTCACCAAACATCCTGTTGAAATGTTGTATATTTGTTTTAATTTAAATAATTTGCAGTTCTCCATTGAAAGATGGAAGAGGTATTACCATGTACAAGTATGTAAAGTAATTTTAAAACTTTAAAAATGAACTAACCTGTCAATGGAAATGCATATACATTAAGCTTTTAGATCCTGAGTCATGATTTTCAGCATTGATTATGATACATCGACCACACAGCAAAAACAACAGATAGAAAGAGTAAAATTAATAAGAAAGGAAGGAAAGTTAACAGAAAAATATAACGTTTGGAGGAGAGAGAAATAAGAGCCCAAACAGAAAACTCTGTTTTAGTGAACAACAAGTGCTAAGCCAGGGATGGTGAACTCCAGGCCTGGAGTGCCGCAGTGGCTACAGGTTTTCATTCTAACACTTTTCCTAATCAGTGACCAGTTTTCACTACTAATTAACTTTTTCCCCATCACTTTAATAGCCCTGTTAGAAGAGTTCAGCCCTCTGAATTGATTCCTTTCTTCATTAAATGACAGCCAAGCAGAAATGAGATGTGAAACAAGCTAACAGATGACCAGCTAAACTGGGGCTTCAAACTCCAACCAATTTCACTCCAATCACTTTCTTAATGGGAGGCCAATTCTTGCTCTTAATTAAACCCATTATTTAATTCCATGGCTTAATGCTGCTCTCAATCTGCCATAGCACACATTTCGAAAACTTGTTTTTCTGTTCTTTCTAAGAGCACCGTCAAAATGTTTTGGTGACCTGAGAGATCAACCTTACCAAGACCATCACCTCTCTTTAATTTCAGATATTGTGTAATGGGCACAGGCGAGCTGGTCATATGGTGGCTTGCTTTGTGTCTCATTATTGTTTGGCTATTAATTAAAGAAAAAGAAACAACTATGGGGCCTGAGTCAAGTTAATTAAAAGAAGCAAACAGTAGCAAAAACTGGTCACTAATTAAGAAGATGGTAAGAATGAAAACCTGCAGCCACTGCGGCACTCTAGGCCTGGAGTTCGCCACCCCTGTGATAGGCAATTTAACTCCAGATATCAATGCAGAGCCACTGGTTAAACGATAAATTGCCCATGAGGTTGGAAAGGGTCGGTACGTTGGCAGTACATTACTTTTGAGCCAGTTGAAGTCTGTTTGTGCTTCTTGAATGAAAACAATTGAAGTAATTGCAGTAATCCAGGTAAAAAATAACCCATTCTGTTCATGGCAGTTTGATGATTTAAGTGTGGCAAAGTAATGGAACTCATATTTAAATCCATATAGATCAGAAAATATAACTAAAGTACTTAACGTTTTTAGAAAAACATGGCAATCTTACCTTTTTAGTGCTGTTAAGGACTTCTTTTCTAATATAGCTTTCTCTTGATTATGCAAAATGCATTACTGTATTGTGTAATTGAGCCATACTGTATATCACCTGTATCTATGCTAACTTTATGCTATTTACTGTATTTACCATGTACTGTATATGTGTTTCACATAGGTATGATTCAGCTCAGTCAAGTCCAGTATCAATTTGGGTTTTGATGGACACAGCTGTGCTTCTTACTTTTCTAAGATTAATTTAGTTCAATAATTGCCAAATGAACAGACGAAAAAACTCTTATATTGGATAATTTATCCAATATTAAGATGAATTTAAAATTGTCCCATATACCACCTGTACATTGATTTGTGCTTAAAAAGGCATTATCAACAGAAATGTAGATATTTTAACATGGTGTGGTCAGCCTCACAATACTACTTGACTGCGGTTTGAAAGTTTCATATTCTCCTTTTGTCTATAAGTTTTTTTTCAGTAGGCACTGCTGTTTGTATTCCACATCCCAAAAACATGCATGCTAGATTAATGGACTTCCCCTAAACTGGACCTGTATAAGTCAGGGTTTTTATGTGTGTGAATGTGCCCAACAAAGATTCCTGCCTTGTCCAGGTCAGATTCTGTCAGCTTCCAGCAACTGATTAATCTGAGGAAAGAGGGTAATTTTATGTTTTTCTTGTTCAGTTTTCTTATTTAAATAAAAAAAATGCATCAGTAGGAGCCTCAATATTCAGGTGGCAGGACCTTGCGGGGCTCATATCACTCCATATCCTACACTTCACAATTTTCTTGGTTTCTCTCTGGTTAAAAATATCAGAAGCACTTCACAATTGAATGTTTAACCATTATATAATTTTTTCTGCACCACATTTCTGCCTGTTGTTTCAACATACAATACAGATACTGTAGATGAGAGTACTCTTTAACATACCTATTCATATACTACTGCTGTAAAAATAAAAGAAGATAAAAGCCTATTGCGGTTTGGCAATTTCAAGTTAGATTAGCTAAAGGGACAATAACAATGCTACGTATTTTAATTGGATTTTCAGTTTTCTGGCATTTGTTCATATTTCATGAAATGTACAAAATGTGTTTATGTTACTAGCTTTTCCAGCTCTGTGGCCATCAGAAGCACAATCAGACTAAACTACAGTGCAAAAGTAAAATAAATAAGGTCACCATCTCTGGAAGGCCTAGATAGAGCAAGTTCATTTTTATGGAACAGTGGCCAGTCTCAATTCTTGGAGGAGAAATTGTATTATCCCTCTTTTCCCTATGATACATTGTCCTCTTATTCCACATTGCAAACAGTTTCTATATAACTGCTGAGGTATTCCCCAGCCCCCCATTCCCTCCCTCCCTATTTAAACATGTAATTACAAACAGCTGCTTGCAGGATCCTCTTAGGACAAAAGAAAGTGCTATGCTGTCACTGGTGAAAATTAAACCAAAAAGCAGTTAGTTAAAGGGAAAATCCTAAGGGGAAGCAGGATTATTATTATTGCCAATACTTCCCATGTTGTTTCAGATTAGTATAAAAAATACTTATGGGGCATTTGTGTTGAACTTCAAAACCTAGCATACCAAGTACTGTAAATCCTGTGAGAGAGGAAAGAGTTCTTTACAAGTGTGTCTTTCCTAAAATCACTTTCTGATTATCATTCTGAAAAGGTACAGTAAAAAATTAGACTGCAATATTTTATTTACTTTTCATCATCTTTGTACATGCTGTAAGACTGCATTTCATAATAAGCATAAATCATATTTAAAATGAAGGTAGACAAGGGAGGGAGATGGAAAAAACCTTGCATTATACACAGCAAAAGCAAGTGTATTTGGCTTATAAAGCATTACAGAAAGAAAGAAAGAAAGAAAGAAAGAAAGAAAGAAAGAAAGAAAGAAAGAAAGAAAGAAAGAAAAAACTGTTAGCTCTGAATCCCAAGTAAATCTGTTTACTTTCTGACAACTCTTTTATGCTGCCCCACTTCAGAAACTCTACAGTACAGTATGTCAAAATCCATTCAGTGATTTATAAAAACAGCTCTTCATCAGTACATTGAAATCAAATGTACTTTTGGCCTCATTTTATTCATTCTTCTCCATCCAAGGAAACACTAACATGTCTATCATAACTATATGTATCTCACCACAGAATGTAACGGACACATAATAACTATACTGGGCCAATATCCTTCAAAAGTCTTTAAGAAGTGCTTCTTAAGAACCATCAAGAAGCCATTGGTGTGTGTGTGATTTACTCATACTATATTCAATCCGTTAATAATACTTTAAATTGCATCATTAGTTGTGAACACCTTCGCAAAGGATTTAGAAAGCAAACAACAATACTAAAGAACCACAAAACAACAAAGGCAGATCAAAATCAGGAGATACAGTACTTCCAGACAATAAAATTAACCTGACAATTGTCTGCCATCTGGAATCCATGAGATTTCTCTAATGCCTCTAACATTTGCACACACAAATTCTTTAAAAAAAATTCTAATTAATATCATTTGCAGTTGAAGGTCCCATATAAAATAAACATTGCTTGATCAATTAAAAAATTGAATATTTAGCCATGAGACTGGGTTTCACATTATTGTCATTTTTCACTTTTAGAGTGATCAGAGTCACAAAGTTACAAAGCAATGGACAAAACAGCCACATATAAACCAAAATACATTTCTTGGGTCTTTTGCCTGCCTGCCGTAGTGCACTTAAGGTGGCAGGATGCAAATATGAAAAAGAGCAAGGGAGGCAATCTACCCTGCCAGTGTATTCTACCAAGTATTCTGTTAATCTTGCATGGCTGAATTGAATGGTAGAAAAAATGAAATACATTTCTTTAACTTGAACATACGGTAATTGCCAGGCAACACAGTTACTAGGAATTTCATTTGCAAATTTTCAAAATCAAAGTTCAATTTTGTGTAATAGATTCATCTACTTAAAAAACAGCATCTAGTTAAAAAAAATAAAGGAAAGCTTCTTCAAGGTTGTCACATTTTTGACTGTTGCGGCCAACCATAAGGACTTGTCACTTACCATACTGGCACCGAGAACCTTGAAAACCTTCTGGACACTGGCAGACCTGGGAATCTCCACTTCTGCACTGACCTCCATTGAAGCAGGTCCCTGGTGAGCACAATGCTGCATGGGAGAAGAAGAAAACTTTATGAATCTGGAAGCTGTACCTGCCATTTCATATCAATACAGACTGAGTTGTTATGTAATCAGCTTTTAGATATTCTAACTGTGTAGCTGCATTTGCTAACATTTCTTTTTACTTTACGCTTTGAGACTTTTACACTTGAAACAAAGACTGGCCATCAGATATGCTCCTGTGATTTTAGGTGATAAAAGCATCCCATTTACAGATATGAACACCTCACTATCTGCAAGTATAAGTGTTCGGATAGCACAAATACCTAGGAGTTTAGTGATCTTTTTCAGCAGACAAAAATTTGTTTTACTTGGTTATCTTTAAAATACATCATTTCCTTACTAAATAAAACTTAATGCTTCTGTTAGAGGAAAGATTAGAAAACCTCAGTGGAATCCTTTGAGAAGCTAATTCAAAGGCCAAACACAAAAACCTCTACAACCAGGGCAGTGTGAAAAGCAGCCAAATGGCCACATATGGCCACTCAGTTTGTGTTGACTTTTGTAGTTTCTTTCAGTCTGCTGTACAAGTTAATATAAGGAACCAGATTCAACCCCCAAACTTATTTCTGTATTAAACTATTGCATGTGTATTGCCTTCCTTTTATAATACTGAAGTGAATAATGAATAATCAGACCAATACAGCAAACATGAAAATAACGAAAAACATTGTACAAATAATATTAATCAGATTGCTTTATTTTTGTAGTAGAAAGAGAGAGAGCTTAGTGTATTAACAGCCATATAGTGACAATATAGTAAGAGGAACAATACTTGTTGGACGGTTCATGATCTAGTTTGTGATATTTTTTATTACCAGTAGTTCAAAATTTGCTGATTTGAAATTGATAATTCAGCACAATTTTAAGAAGATGAAACCTTACTAAAATACACATAGTGGATTCAGAAAATATTCAACTCACGCCACTTCACATTTTGCACACTTTATTGTGCTGTAGGTTTAATAATAAATAGATAAAAAATTCCACTTTTGCTCATGAATTTACACATAATAACCCAAAGTGATAATGTAGAAACATGTTTTCAGAAAGGCCTTGTAAATTTACTAAAAACTATAAATGGAACTTTCTCATTCATGTAAGCATTCAGACCCTTAATTCAGTATTTTATACAAGACCTTTAGCAGAAATTACAGCTTTGAGTCTTCTTGAGCGAGACATTACAAGCTTTGCACACTTGAATGTGGACAGCTTATCCCATTCTTCCTGACAGACAAGCTCTATTAGACTGGATGGGGAGCATCTGTAAACTGCCATCTTCAATTCTTTCCACATTTGTGCTATGGGGTGTAAATCAGGAGGTTGTGGCTAAGCCATTCAAGGACAGTAAGAGAGTTGTCCCACAGCCACTCCAGCATTGTCTTGCTGGATGCTTTGGGGCATTATCATGCTAAAATGCTCCAATTTGAGGTCACAGGTAGGTTTTCTTCAAGGACCACCCTGTATTGGGCTGCATTCATCATTCCTTCTATTGTGTCAAGTCTCCCTGTCCCACTGAGAAACATCCCCACAGCACAATGCTGCCACCTCCACATTTCAACATAGGGATGGTATTAGGCACTTGATCAGCAGTGCCTGGTCTTTGCCAGGTATAGTACTTGGAATTGTGCCCATACAGTTAACATTTTGTCTAATCAGGCCAGAAAATTTTTCGTCATGCTCTCAGAGTCCTTTAAATGTAATAATATGGATTTTACTCAAGAGAGGCTTCCGTCTACCATTCTACCAAAAATGCCTGATAAGATGGTCATCCTTCCAACAGTTTCCCCGATTTCAACAGAGAATGTCTGAAACTCGGTTAAAGTGACCACTGGGTTCTTGTTCACCTCACTGACGAAGGTCTTCTTTCCTGGTTATTTGGATTAGCCAGACAGCCAACTCTAGAAAGAGTCCTGGTGGTTTCAGGCTTCTTCAATTCAACAATTAATGAGGCCATGGCTTTATACCTTTTGCCCTGATTTAGACCACATCACAATTGTTCATGGAAGTCTATAGAGAACTCCTTGTACTTCATTGCTTGATTTTTGTCCTGACGTAGTGTGAATTGTGGGACATTCTATGCCTTTCTAAATGATATCCAATCAATTCAATTTACCATAGGTGGGTTCCAATTAAAATTTAGATACAACTCAAGGACAATTAAAGCAAACAGGATACACCTGACCACAATTTGGAGTGCCAGAGCAAAGCTTATATATTTTAACTACTCGCACCATTTCTTATCACATATATACTCGCACAGTGTACTTTATACACCAGTGTTAAAATGACTATTTAAATGCACTCTGTGAGACTATAATATAAGATATTTAAATAATTTTAAATTGTAAATGGTTTTAATGTAATTTAATACCATATTACTGAATAGTATGACACAGTCTAGAACAATCTTAAAATAAACCCGACCTACTTCTCCAGTGCTCATTCGTCACCGGTCACACTTTCATTCACTGCAGGATTTGGACATGTATCACATTTCACTTCAGTTGTTGAATGTTCTTTGCGGACAGTCACAGCAAGAAGAACATTTCAGCATCATACATACGTACATTAAGTACCTGCTCAGTGTACCAAATGCACCCTATTGAAGTTGTGACTGTGCATCCACTCATAAAACCGGCTGGGGCACACTGGAGGGAAACCATTGCCACATTGTGTTTGTAGTGAATCAAGCTGAGAATAGGTGGCAGATGCTTCCTGTAGGTTCAAGTTCAAGGACGTTGGAGAAAAATAACAGATTGGTGTACAAAATACAGCAACGCGAGTAGTTAAGAGTTAAGTGAGAGATTTCTGTTTTTCACTTTTAGTAAATTTGCGAATCTTTCTGAAAACATGTTTTTAGTTTGTAATTATGGGTTATTGAGTCAAACAACAGAATTATCCATTTAAAATTAAATTTTCAATAAAGCAGAAACTGAAAGGGTCTAAATACTTTCTACATCAACTGTATAGTAGTACTTGATTCTGTAAGCTTGTAGCACCCATGCTCTGCAGCTTCTACAGATTTATACTTTTCAGGTTTTAGGAATATACACTTACGGTGCAGACATCCCAGCTCATTGTCCTTTCGAGTCCACCCTGGGCAACATTTGTATACTGTGTGCCGGTCCATGGCATATACTTGTCTGTAGGCAGTGTAATAGCTGGTCCTGCACTCAAATAAAAAAGATGAACTGCTTATGATTTTCAATTCATAATCCTATCTGAAGAATTATTGTTATATCGCTACTTATTTTCTCTAACATTTTGAATCAAAATATACAAAATATGACAACAGCATAGACAACATGGTGGCACAGCAGTTTGTACTGGATCTTGGGTTCAGATCTAAGCCAGTGCACTTTGTGTACAAAGTTTATGTTTTTTTGTTCAGATTTTCTGCAGTACCCTGGTTTCCTCCTACATCCTAAAGATGGAGTCTGGAACTGGTGCCTCTAAATTGGTGAGTGAGTGCACCTTAGTGCATGAGTGAGTGTGGGTCTGGGCAGTACATTAATTAAGGAATCAAGACATAATATATTATTCTAGTATTACATAGATCAAATTTTCTTAGAATAATTTAAAATAAATAAGCAATATAGTGTATTATTACTTCAAGGGCAGCATTTCTACCTGGTCCAACATTAGTGGTGCATTATTGTTTTATTAAAATAACATACTGTACTGCTTTTACAGATAGCATGGTGGTACAGTGGTTAATACTTTTGTCTTACAGACTAAGTTCTGGGTTCATATCGAATGCTAGGGGCATTGTCTCTGTTACGTTTGCTCTTCCCCCCTTCTCCTCTTTTTCTTTCATACTTGAAAAACATGTGTTTTAGGGCTAACTCCTAATTCTAAATTGGTCTGGTATGAGTAAAACTGAGGGTATGGACACTATTTGCCATGCATTAGACTGTCACCATGTGCAGGGCTTGTTCCCATTTTGCACTAAATGCAGTTGGGATAGGCATATAAATCTGTGACCATAAAAAGGTTGAAAAATAGATGGATGTATGAAGTATTTCAGGAAAAAAAACACCAAACCATCTAGTTTCTGAACCAGCTTCATTAGTCACAGAGCCAGAAAGAGCCAGTTCTGCATGGAAAGACAATGCACAATCCTTCACTCCAACATTCCTATCTGTGTGATGCAGACAAGGGATTATATACAAACTGCACTCAAGCAGCGATCGGTCTGGGTATCAAACACAGCAGCACTAACTACATGGTCACAATACTTCCCATTAACAGAAAACTCCTATAATTTATCTTTCCATTTCTAAACAAAGTATGTCCATACTTTTATTTTTTTGAGTTTCCAACAGTGGTGGGTGCAAAGAGTGACCAAACCTAAATGGGGTACAGGTCCATTACAGGGCACACTCGTGTACACCTGCACTCACTTACTCATACCAATTAAATTAAACTGTGCACCTTAGGGTTGTGAGAGGGAACACCATAGTACCTAGCAGAAACCCAAGCAAACAGGGGACGTACATATAAACACTACATCGACAGTCACCGAGGTGCTGTTGGAAACCCATCCCCTGACCCTCTGTTGCACTGTATTGCCCTAAACTCTGTTTTATGTGTACAGTAATTCATTTTGTTATTGTACAGTTAAACCAAATACCATAGCCTACCTTCGCTCATATCCCATGCACCATCTTTGCCCAGTGCAGCCTTGCTTCCACACTTTGACCATGCGAGCAAAGGCCTGCACACAAGGCTGTCTGTGTCCAAGCATGGCCAGTTCCTGCTGTACACACACATTTGGCCTAGGAGTGGAAAACACAAAACATTACAATATTATGCAGGATAAATATATTGCACACAAAAGTGGCCTATGACCACAAAAGAAATGTGAAACCAATAATATGAAGGCAATAAATTTGTTCATATTACAGCTAAGCCATTTACTTTATATTTCTAAATGTTTTCTGGATATTTATTATAAATGCTGGAAGGCAAAAAAAAAAAAAATTCAGCGTCATCCCTTTTCTGCCAGAACCAACACACAACCCACCACTTTTGTCTCCACCTCTATAAGAATCACCTGACCCTCAGAGCCACCATCAGTACAGAACAGGAGCTAAATGAAGATGGAAGTCATAGAGAGTGAGCTTCCTTATATATGTCACGTGTGACATTATATTTTTTCCTTTAATTTTCTCATTCATAAAAAAACAACTCTAACATTAAATTGGGATCACCATCTGGTGCCCCAATTCTATTGTTGTTTTGCAGTGATTTGTTTATAAAAATATTTTATATTGTAAGTCACGTGAGCTTGGGGAGTGTTTAATGGGATTTGGGAAAAATAAGATTACGGGGAAAACTAAGAAAGTGACACCATAACTAATACGTATTTTGCTTCTTTCCCTAGAGTGGAGGAGAGACTCATGGAGGACAACTGATGTAATTTCCAATCCAACGTCAGAATCCCCATCCATTCCAGTCAATATTTACAGTATATATATTATTATGAGTACTGTGTTAGACAGTAGAACTTTAGGGACCTTCAAAACTCAAATTTCATCTGAGAATTTAGGTGACTAGTATTGTCAGACTTTGTTGAGCTGAGTAGCCTGTTCTCATCAAGAATGTTCTAGTGTTCAGATATCCATCCATACATTCATTTCCTAAATCCACTTTATCCTGAGCAGGGTCACATGAGTCTATCTCAGCAAGCGTTGGGCACAAGGCCAATCCATCACAGGGGGCACACACAGACACACACATTAGGACCATTTAGTATCGGAGCACACAGACTGGAGTACACAGAGGAAACCCATGTGGGCATGGAGAGAACAAGCAAAATAAATGAGGGACATGAGGTGTGAAACCCAGCTTGTTGTGAGGTAGCAGAGCTACCACCACTCAACTCAAGTTGATATATATATATATATATATATATATATACAGTACAGGCCAAAAGTTTGGACACACCTCCTCATTCAATGTGTTTTCTTTATTTTCATGACTGAAGGCATCAAAACTATGAATGAACACATGTGGAGTTATGTACTTAACAAAAAAAGGTGAAATAACTGAAAACATGTTTTATATTCTAGTTTCTTCAAAATAGCCACCCTTTGCTCTGATTACTGCTTTGCACACTCTTGGCATTCTCTCGATGAGCTTCAACAGGTAGTCACCTGAAATGGTTTTCACTTCACAGGTGTGCCTTATCAGGGTTATTTAGTGGAATTTCTTGCTTTATCAATGGGGTTGGGACCAGCAGATGTGTTGTGCAGAAGTCAGGTTAGTTGGACGATCATTTATTTTTCAACAGGACAATAACCCCAAACACACCTCCAGGCTGTGTAAGGGCTATTTGACCAAGAAAGGAGAGTGATGGAGTGCTGTAAATGGTCATGAAATACATTGAATGAGGGGGTGTGTCCAAACTTTTGGCCTGTACTAATAAAAAAAAATCTTGGAAACAGAGATGAGATGTGACTTTCTCAGAGACTCTTACACGTCCTGCGAGACGAGACTTAGGTTAGAGATAATGGAAGTACGAAAATTCGAAAGTCTCAAAAAAATTATAGTAAAGATCGCATTAGCGCAAACAAATGGAAATTATTACTCGGTGAAATAACGGAACAGCGAAAAGAGATCAAATACATTGTTCGGATTTAAACTTTAAGTCGGAGACTTGTAGATCGTCTAATTCGTGTTTCCATCAGTGAAAAGTACTGTTTCTTCCAAATGAAGAGGCATATCCACAAAAATTAAAAGATTTGTTGCTTGGTGAAAGTGAAATCCCGCAAGAAAAAATTTCAAGCCCCAAGAGACACGACTTTATGCAAAGAAATTTGGAAAGGTCCAGCCCACATCTAAAATATTTACAACCATGCACATGGTTCAATCATTTCTCATTTGTGTGAATGCTATTGTCAGACACAGTTGGTGTAGAGAGAAAGAAATGATATTCACTCACTGGCAGTTACGAGCAGTGCAGGCATTATGGTTCATTCATGCAGTCATACAGAGAATATGCAGTAAATGTGTGAAGATTGGAACCAAATTTACAAGCATGAATTCCACACAGAAACCTTAAAATGTAAGCCTTTAGCAAGTTTAGCCACAAGCTGATTGGGGTCTGTCAAATGAATAGACATGTGCCAGAAAATGTTTTGGGGCAGCCTCCCATATACTTGAAGCCTGGCTGCAAATCTGAAAATTAATTACACAATAGTACAGATTCGAGTCCAGAACAAAACTGCTTTGGATGAGGCAAAGATGGTAGTTTTAAAGGAAGGCAGAGGAAGTGACGTTGTCAGAACTGGGACCAGAAGTGACGTCGTCAGAGTCTGGACCGGAGTGTTGTCATTGTGGCCGGGACCAGAAGTGACGTCATCGGGGCCAGGCACAATTTCCCATAACTGGTCTGCAGTAGAAAGAGAAAAAGGATTAGCGCACTCCGTCATGCCTAGTCAGGCATGGAATCACCTTTATTCGAGCCCTTTAGCTGCCTCCCATGCGAACATGTGTGACAGGTCTCACGAAATCAGTCACACTATGGCGAGTGAACACAACACAGATGGGCTAGAAGACCCACCTGCTTTTTTAAATCAGCTGTGTGGGAACATTTTGGATTCCCTATGAATTACAATAGCAATGAAGAATGAATGGTAGATAGAGCTGTGTCGACACTGTTCAGCAGTTGTAGGGTATGTGTGCGGAAATGACACATCAAATGCATATTCAGAAGCATCACCATAGCTAGGCAAAAAAAGCAGGGTCTAAATGCAGGGTCTAAATGCAGCTTCATACAGAGTCAAAAAAATTCTTGAAGCAATTGGCTTTTCCATTTCATCATCTTTGCGGCCATAGGCAGTAGTAGAAAACGCTGGCTTCAAGTATTTATTTAAAGTGCTCAAGCCTCATTACAACATTTCTTACTGTGTGCATATAAGCCAGTCAGTGGTCCCTGCAATTCAATGGTGTACACAAGTGGTGATAAAACTCAAGTTGTCCACTGCACCCACTGAAGCATTAACAACTGATGGATGGACTGCTCATCCTACTGAAAGCTATCTCACAGTGACTGCCCAGTTAATTAAGTACTAATTGTTCTACTTTACAGCAAAGAACTGTAAAGATTAAATTCTCCTCTTTAATCATTCACTTCTGTAAACATGCCATTTCTCTCAGACTTAGTGGGGGAAAAAGTTTTTAGGTTTGCTCACATAAAATGTGAAGCACCTACTGTTGTTGGTATGTCTGTAAGTCTGTCTGTCTGTTCATTCATCTTTCTACATTAACCAAACTTACTCCCAGTGGACTGTTCTTCTGAAATTTGGTTGATATGTATAGGGAAAGTAACATTCTTGTTTAGATTTTTTAATTGCATCTGCTGTACAATTATTTTCAGTTTCAAAAAATCCCATCAAAACATTTCAGTATTGTCTATCATTAAACAGAGATACTCAGTGCAACCTCAATTACTGATTAATTTATTTAGTCTTTCCAATTTACCTTAAGAAAGGGTATTTCAACTTGTATGGATTTGTCATTTACTCTTCCAATAGCTGCTCCTGCCAGCAGACGAACTTGCTGTCATATCATCTGGTTGCACACACAATAGAGGGCTTCAATACAGATTTCAAACTCCTTATCATAAACATCTTTAAAAAATGTAATGTTTAGGAAACATGACCTACAACTAACAATAGAGTATAAATCTATGCAATTTTTATTTCACTTGAGTTGAAATGTGGCCATTTATTAAAACTATTTTGCTAACAATTGTCTATTTGCGCTTGGTTTTTAACTACATGGTATTGCAAAATTACATTAAAATGATGTATTTTATGTACTCTAATAATGCCTGTTATTACATGCCTTTGTTTTTGTTTTTCTGTTTCAGTATGACTCATTCTCACAAAAATATTTAATAAAAACATTGTAACGTTACCAGAGAAAAATGAACGGGAAACTGCTTGCCTGTTTAACTAGGTCATCCTGATAGTTATACTATTACACTTAAATTATAAAATGAGATAATAAACATCTACCTTTATATTTTGATCTCTTAAAATACTTTCCATGCTGTATAAGAAGCCTTATTTCTTTTAACCAAGTAGTCACCTATGACTTGTAACAATTATTAGACTTTACATATTACTTAATACAGAGGTATTATTCTGGATTATACCATTTACCTGCATGCTGATCAGTGTGTATGTCAACAAACCTAGCTGATTAAAGGAAGCCTTCTGTTAGATTTCATCAGTCTCCATGTCACATTAACAAGAACCCATGGGATTCCACCAGATGGTATAAATAAAGGATGGCTATGTTGGAATTTGATACATAATGATGGTTCAAGTCTGTTTTTTATTTACTAAGTATTTTCCACAATAGATATCTACTGTAAGTCTTTGATGAAGTAAATAATCAAAAATAGTCCAGCTTTCAAAACAATTAATTAATTCTCTAAACACACATAACTGTTACACTATGTGCATATTTTCTCACTTGCTTTATTTCTACACAGATTGAAAGTAATATTCTAATGTCATTATCTGCACAACACTCCAGAGTATGCTGGACACTTGAAAACAGCATATGTTTAAGTACTTTTATGTTCCATAGTTTATCTTCCAGGTTTAAACTTCTGGTTGTGTAGTTAAAATAGTATTTATTTTCAACATCTTTCCTTCTGAAGTTTTTACTGTTTAAACATATTGTGTATACTCATAACCTCATGTGTAATGTTTAGCTTTGTGTTGTATTTAGTTTTTTGTTGTAAAATTTAGAAGTTAAAATAGAATTGTCATTCTTTATGTTTCCTGATGTTCATTTTTATATGTGTATCATTTTGGGGATCACTGCCTTATAATATACAGTATGATTAAATATGATTAAACCTTATTAAAGGGTAGAATAGAACACTTCATATCTCCAATCACTATCTTTTCTCCACTACAGTACATAGAATGCTTACTACAGTTACCTCAACATACACAAATAAAAACACAGCAAAAGAAAGAGTTTACACTTAACCATTTTTAAAGCACAAATAAATTCTACAATAAAGAAATAAATATATATATTGTATGTATTTTCAGCATTCACTTATGCCATCTCACGAGCTAACTTGCAGTAATGATGGCAAGACCCAAAATCTGGACAGAATGCCAGTTCATTAAACAACACATGTACACTTACAGAATTTACAATAGGCCAGTGAAGAGTGACTTGTCAGCTTTAACTGTCCATCTTTAAGGTTTGGTAGCGAACCAAAGAAACCTCAGAAAGACCACTCAAACAACAGCAGAATGATTCAAGTCAATTTATTTGTGTGTTGTGTAGTGTGGTCTGTCCTAGTCTGTCCTTCACTGACTATAAACTCAAAGCACTTTCATAGGTTTCCAGCTCTAATGCTATAAGCCAGGGGTCTGCAAAGTCTGTCTGGTGGGCCGTAGAGGCTAAAAGTTTTTGTTCCAATCCTGTTGCTTAAATAGAATCCAATCTTTGCCAATAACTGGTGTTATTAAATTTTATAGCGTGTAAGTGTTTTTATTCTGCTATGTCAGTTCATTCTTATATAGTAGATTATTTCCTTTCCAAAGATTCATCCAAATGATTTGATTTGATTCACAGTCTTTCACTGTTTTTTTCTTCAGTTTTCTTCCACATATTTTATTAAGCCAGGTGTACTGGAAAACAAGTCAGAACTGCTGGATTCTTTGTCATTTTTATCTTATTGCAAACTAGTAGGAGTACCCGCCGTTGCCCGGGAATCTATAACCGGTGAATTTCCCAAATGAAAGAAACAGAACATAGAAATAGAACAAACATTTTTGTGATTGACATTTTATTGTAAGTTCCTCTACTCTGGATTCTGTGTGGCATGGCGTTTGAGACAGGCTTGAAATAGACTTTGTTGTGGCATCTGAAGTGGACCTTCCAATTCTACGTCTTTTTTTCGGTGGCATGGGTATATTAGCGAAAAGCAGGACAATTATAATGTGTTACATGGTATTACATAAGGAATAAGCACCGCAGTGAGATGAATTTACGTTATTTACAATACGTTGGAAAGCGAACAAATAGCAGCAGTCAGTCAGAAAGAGCAACATTGAAATCGTACTGTTAGTCGGAAAGGGAGCAAATACACTACAAATATGGAAAACCAGTGAGAAAGAGTAGCACTGAAACCGTACTGGGAAAAATGGTGGGGAGGGGTGCTCTGTTTGTAAGGAGAGTCTGTGTTGAACCGTGATGCTATCTAACAGACGTTGGCGATGGTAACTACAGAGAGAAGTGACATACAACCGGTGCTGCATTTGGAGAAAATGGTGGGGGAAGGATGGTGTCTATTAAAGGCGAGTCTCTGTTCAAACGTGATTGCATATAATGGACGTTGGCGAATGAAATACAGCACTATCAGTGGGTGTGGGAGTGTGACGTGCGGAAACACGGGTGTGTCAGCCGGTCACGCGCACTGGGTCGTTCACGTTTTACATCCATACGGCAGTTGCTCTTCACCCAATCAAAGCAGTCGGCCTTCTCATACTTGAACACTTCTGCCATCTATTGGCAATTTAAAGAAACATGGGTAAAGAGCGACGCACAAAGACCAAAGCTGCCGCTAGATGGTGCTGTGGTGAACGTCTGTTGGAACGGGTGGCCATCTTGCCAATGATAAGTACGGGGACGTGTGCCGAAGGTTGTGTCAGTGAAAAGGTGCCCTGCGGTTCACCATGAACATTTTTCCGAATCAAACATACCCCATGACCTTCTCCTGGTCACAAAGGAGCCCCATGCCCAGTTTGGTGCCGATCAGACACCCGGTGCAGATTTGTATGGTGGACAAACAAACATACATACACACATCAACTCTGCTTTATATATTAGATAAGGAGCAATTAAAAACAGTGAATGCAGCAGTCTAAAACTAAAATAAGCAATTAAGGATGGGGAATCTTAACAAGCGATACAATGAAGATGAAGCATAAAAATGTTGCTTGAGCAATAAGTGCTTCAACAGCAATAACCGACTTCTCATTACGAAATTAGGTTGGAAAAAAAACCTGCAGTCACAATGGTCCTCCAGGATTGACTTTGCAGGACCCCGCAATAAACCATACTTCTTTTACAGATATACTCATACATCATGAACACATATAACAGTCTGAACATGCAATAAAACAGAGAAAAGTTTAATATGATTAACATGATATATCAAAGTAAGTCCCTTAACATTATAACTTAAATATAGTGAATTGTCAATGAAAACAAGGAAACAAATCTCCAGTCCACTGCATTCCTGGAGAAAATAAACCTCTAGGAGGTCCAGAGTCGGTTTAAAATTGACAAAGTCACTTTTCTTGTGACTTATACCAACAAACTGGCTCTGCATCTCACAAGAATATAAAATGTCTACACAGAGGCTGACACAGATGGGATTGGAACCCGTGTTATTGGATCTGTGAGGTATCCATGTTAAGCCCTGTGCTAATATATCATGCATACAATTAAACAAAATGAAAAACTGTCAAGAAAACATCCATTGGGTGAAATTTGTACAGCTAAGACAAAAATCTTTGTGATTGCAGCCAGGCAGACTTTACGGACATGAAGGCCAAAGTTGAGCTCCTTTGTGAATACTCTGGGGATGCCGGTTACATCTCTCATGTTCTCAATGAGTAAACCACACAGCTAAGGCACAGCAGTCATGTGTATAATTACAAATCCACCTGTAGCATTATCAAAAAAAAAAGGCTTCTCTTGGGACAACAATCAGGATCGACAGAAACATGAAGAGCATTGCAGAAATGAACCCAAAAATAAAATGAAGCTTAGTTCCATTCAAAGTGATTTCCAAAACAGCAACAGTCAAATTCTGCAGTGACCTGATGATGAATGACTTGATGCTGAAATACGCAGGCTGTGTTATCCGCAAATTTGGCTGTTGGCTCAGTTAATATGGAAACACTCTGTGACTAGGACCACCTTGTTTGTTTCAAAAAAGATATAGGATACAGAACAAATTGTGTAGTGAATTGGATGAACAGAAGACAGCATGAAGAATCTTCTGACAAAGGTAAGATTTGTACTGGATATGAACCAAGGAACACAAAGTAAAAACACAAAGTCCCAATTTTCTATGGACAAAAAAATAGCAAAATTATGAATCACTGCAAATGGATTTCATGCATATCAAATGGGGCATGAATAATGTTCATGAAAGAGTTTTTAAATAAAAGGTTGGAATTCCAGATTTAAGACCTTTTCATCTTGGTTGGGCAACTGGAACACACTATGAGAGGCACCCCAGGGCCAAAATACACAAAGTGAATATATTCTTGCTTTCAGTTATTATGCATGCTCATCTGTGGATCATCCTCTGGGCTTTTCTGAGGTATGTACTTCCACTCCTCTAGAGATGGTGTGCTGGCCCTAACCTCATCCTCTGTTACCCCCTGCACAGTAATAAAAGGTTGCCCAGTAAGAGCAACTAACTCCTCCCCTTCCAGTTTCTGTGATACATATCCCACAGTCACTCATGAGAATCCATCGCAGGATGATGCTCCTTCCCTCCATGACTTTACAAGGCTTGAAAGCTGAGAGAAATGTCCCACGACAGGACACTGCTTTTGCTTGTTTATTTAGCACCTTCGAGTGCAAGTTTTGTTGGACTTGTATTTATTAAACGGGAATGACCAGGTTTGTGCCCCAATATTTCCTCTTTTGTGGACCTCAAGTACTTCCAACGACCACACACTTTAAGGATTAAGTCTAATATAAATATTAATTTCTCAATTTACTGAACTACTTAATTCAATCCTATTAATTTTAGGAGTTAGCAGAAGCCAATCCTGAATGGGATTTTTGTCTGCTTTTCTTAGCAGAGTTGTTTTACATGATATAAACCATCATAGACTGGCTGCTACTCCACTGTAGGACAAACTTTCATTGGCTGGTTTCAAAATAGGGATTGCCACATATTGTATGTATCTTTGAGTTATGAGTAGGAATATGAGATCCCGGAGACACTCATAAGAGTAAGCTCATAGCGGTCAAAAAATGGCCCAAAAACTGAACCCTGGCCCACCACTATGACCCATCCCCCAAATTAAATTTCTTTATTCATTTGCATTCTGAATCTGTTTTTGGAGATGAGGGGTGGAAGAGCCTATTCTGGATGAAAGACCAGCCCATCGCAAGGAACACTCTCACACACATATTACTACATTTATGCAGGCCAATCAACCTAATATGAATGTCTTTTGAGATGTGAGAGAAAGCTGGAGTATCACATAAACAAGTTTTATTTTATTCTGCATCCTTTTATAGTGATCACCATCTGATGGTGTTTACAGTGACAATCATACAGTACAATTGTTGATATTTATTTTCTACGCATTAAGCATAGCACATTGACAAGTAAAGTCACACAGGAATCATTTAGTCATTAGAGGGAACTGTATAGGCTACTTGCGTTTTAAAATCAAAAATCTTAACAACTGGACCATGCTACCTATAAGGAGGAAAATCACATGGGCATGGAAAGAAGATCCCACACACAGGACCACTGCACCTCCATGTCACATCACCTGAATGAATTGAAATGCAGTTCACTGGACAGGCTTAGAGCATTGTGCATACTTACTTGGACTTTGGGTCCTAATCCTGTTGCTGATACCTGTCTGTGTGCAGTGTGCTTGTTGTCAATGTGTCTATAGACTGTTGTGTCACTTCCACATCTCCAAAGATATTAATCCCTGATTTTAAATTTATTACGTTTGAATGTAGAATTGTGTGTGATTAGGCATTGTAATGAACTGGTGCCATGGCCAAGGTTATTGTTCATGCTTTCCACCATGTGGTAAGTTCTGCTGGAATGCCCCCAACTCCCTTTGTCCCAAAGTTACATTAAGTTGTTTTGAGAGTGCATATACTGTATGTATGCAATTCATGTACGATACATTCAAAATGATGCAAAATACAAATACCAGCATTGCATAAGTAACATCCAAGTCAGCTATGCATTACCCATTCAAATCTTAACTAAAGATGTCAGTGTATTACAGCACATGAAGTTCAGCAGTGTTCTAACACTGACAATGGTTCACTTTTTGCAGATTTTATGAGAAATTTCACATTTCCCGAAGGGAGTCATAATCTTTCATCAAGCAGAAAATTTCATTAGTGGTAGCAAATATTCACCTTTACTGGCAGGTCCTAGGGACAGAGATATTATTTGTGAAAGTGCTAAAAAAAATCCCAAAACACTTTAAAAATTAGAAAAGTGTTAATTTAGAACAGAGTCAGACTCATTACAACACAGAGTTCTACAACTGGGTGAAATGAAGCACTAACAACATGAGCAAAAACAAAAAAGTGTCTTAACTGTGGTAAACCTGCAGGCTTGGACAAGTATTAAAGTAAATAGCAGCTGTATTTAAAATGTGTATGGTAAATCATACGCTTGAAATGTTGATGTATTGTATAAAGTGCAGTGCTTCAGTAGAACAGCAATACTGTCCAAACTAACAAAATAAAAAAGTGAAAAAAGATCAAACAGGATCATTAATGTCACGTGTAGAAGGGAAAAATTCTTACTTGTCATGTGTGCTAATCAGCAAGCAACACATTACTACTTTCTGGAGCCAAGATAACACTAGTCTACAGCTGTATTTTTAGAATTTAGACATTCTTTAAATCTATAACTTTATATGATAAACCCCATGTAAATACATATTAGGCTGACCCTGCTAAAGTTTAAATGAAGTGGATGAAGATTGACACTAAGATTAAAGTCAAGCACAGTGAAGTCAGAAAAACAGAACTGCAGGTATTACCCAGTCTACAGGGAAATGTAATTTAAAAAGTTAACACTGATGAAGACTCACAGGAACACCTCAAGTTAACAGTCTGGAAAGACAAACATGACTGAAAATGTGGATTTGCTCTAGTTTGATGTATGCCTAAAATTTATGAAGGCATCCATCGCCACTGTGTTCTTAGGAATATTGAATTTATTATTAACTCTACTAATAAAAACTTAATTTGAAATCACCTATTATAGCAGGCCAGAATTCAAAATCAAACTTAATAAAATGAATATATCAGGTGAACATGAAAAATATGTCTTTATAACACAGAAAACTGAAGTAACTTCATTGGTAAATTTTGAATAATGTAAGAATCAATAGTGCGTTTGCACAAAAAAGCAGCACATTGTAAGCTGGCGTGAAAACCAAGGACTCTGGAGATGGAAGTCAAATCTTTTGTTCCCTGTGAGCCGGAATGTTTAGTAACAACGGCCATCCTTCACTACCACAATCAGTCCAGTCACTTCACATAGAGAGCTCGAAACAAAACTGGAAATGAGGGAGGTCTCCACTAAGAGTAATCCAAGAAAGGGCAACTGGCCCCACATTAGTAAATCTCAGCATTGTGTAGTCTTCTTACAGCTTGATTTGTAGGAAATAAAATAAGATTAAAATGTCAATTTCTAGACATGCATTATAATAAAAACTTTTTAGAAAAGCACCTAAATATTTTATTTGTATTGCTTGTTAACATCGTTTATTATCACTGATGTTATACTGTATGTATAGTTATTGCTTCTTTAAAACAAGGGCTTTCACTATATAATAAAAACGTTGATGGCTCCAGCAGACCACCGTGACCCTGTAGTTAGGATATAGCGGGTTGGATAATGGATGGATGAATAACAATGATAACATTTCTATACATATCAGGAACTCACACCGTCTTAAATAATAAACAAAATTTAATTGAAGATGCAGCTCTTGACTTGTCTCAATTATGTAAAAGGATCAAACTATTCTGTAGGTATAAATATTACGCACATACGAAAATGGATTACAGTTACATTCAGGCAACAAGGGCTACATCTAGTGGTGCAACGAGGCTCCTGTCCTGCCGGGCTTTATCACAAGTTTCTGTTTCACAGCGTCTCTGCAAGAGGAGCGAAGTCTTCCGCGTCGCGAGAGCGCTATGTCTTTCTACCCATGTATCAGTATATACTGTATGTAGAAATCAGGCCATATTTTTGCAGAGAGCAGCCTAGTAGTTAATACTGTTTCCAGCTGTTTCAAGTGCACAGTTGGCACGTTCTGTCAGTGACGGTGAGCCTTTTCTCGGGTATCCTACATCACCTATTTGTTTTGTACACCTAAGAGTTTTTGATTTGCCAGACAGGATTAAGAAATGTGCTCTTCCATAACTTCGATGTTGTTGAAGAGACCTAAGCCTGCATGACATCCTATAGTGGAAAGCGGAAATCTGTAAACAGGCAGCTGGAATGTCACATTGTAATTTATGATCTAAATTAGGTATCATCAAATAAATAAATACATAAGCCAAAATTTTACACAGATTTCCAACTTGTACGGTGAAAATCGTAAGCTAGGTTTAGCTCCAAAAAGTTGGTGCCCACTCAGTTACCGCTGGATGCCCCTACTAATACGCAGATAATGTAGAAATTAAGACAGACAGATAGGGCATTTCGGGGAACGCTACCTCTTTCTTCCTGTTTGCATACCTATACAACGCTGTCAGAGCTGAAATATTCTGGACTGCAAACCTGAAGACAAAACCGGGAAAAAATAGTTCATAAAATAGGTTTGTATTTTATTATTAACCTACTTTTCACATACCAAAGTACAGCTTTAGTGAGGCAGCTTGCAAAAGTCTATTTTCTATGGTTGTAATATTGCAATTGACAGTTAATCGATGCTAAAGAATATATTGTAATTCACTATAAATATTTGTTTTTTCAGCACATCGAGATACACATTGATGAATTCTCAAAGTTTAAAGAATATTGACTTACATTTCAGAAAGAAGTTCCACCGATTGCACCAGACTAATGCCACAGGAAATTAGACAAAATAAAGTTAAAAGTGCCATTGTGTATTTTCAAGAAAAAAAAATTACAAGACGAAACGTAGTGTAGTGCTACAATTTTGCATTGCTCTGTTCATTCAGACAGCTGTCAATGTGTGACCCGTTTCATCGCTTCCCATGTGCGCAGTGGTACTCCTCACTATTCCGCTTCAAGTCGATCAGCCACTTGTCCGCGCTCTCCAGACCCTCACCGCTACTCAGGGAGGAGGACGCACGTGACCCACTAGCACCATGGCAACGCAATACTTACAATTGCACTAAAAAAAGGGGTACTTAAAGAGACCGTTCTTGTTCCTAAGTGCTAATTTTCTACTTTTGGGATGACTATCAGTTACAGGTATATGTATAATTTTATCTATTAGTATATGATAATAAGTCAAATCATATTAAACAAACATTAATTGAAAAACACTTTGCCTCAAAAATACAAGCTTTATTTACAAATGTTTTTCCCGAGCATTTAATGTTAAAAATGATCCAATACGCCAACCGTTCGTGTACCCTTTTAAATTCATTGTAAAGGTTGCGAGAGCTGGAGCACACACCTGGGTGGCAAACCGTCATATACACGGGTGTGCCAATGCATGGCAGGGCACAGTCACAGTCTTATACACTATACCCAGTCAAACCGGATCAAAATTAAATAACATATTTGGAGGAAAATATCCTTAAAATCATCATTCATGAACATTATAGTATTTTCCGATTTTAATTCACATTGGCTTGTAACATTCAGTTCCTATAGCACAAAAGAGAACTCAAAGGAGCACATAGAAAACAAACTTTGTATTTAAAAAATACTTGAGGTGAACAGCTGCAAGAATTCTTATTTAATCGATGTTCAGATGATTTTTTGAGTTAGTAATTTTGGGACACTCCCTGCAGCACTTCCTTCGTTTACTGGTGTTGTCCTTTGGTGCAATGTATCCTCAAACTCTCTCCCCCGCTACATCGCCTCTCCTCCATCCTCCCCCTCCAACTCACAACACCACTTAAAAAATCATTTCATCTGATGAACAGTCAACGATCATCTGCAGAATTGTTTAAGTTATCTTACACTGCACACTAATTCTTGCCTCAAGATGATATCGCACTGCTTGAATTTTCTTTGACAGGTTTGATTATTTTTACAGATTTTATCCTGTCATAAATAAATTTTAATCTAATCATTCACCCAAGATGATCCTCTGGGCAATGACCCTTTAAGTATGTTGGTTCAAGTGAGCAAATCCCCTTGACAGGCAGTTCAGCCTTTGCAGCAGTCACTAGAACAGGAAGCACCATATTTCATTCAATGTTCATCCTGCTAATGTTCACATTTAACATTTTTCATTTTAGTGCATTATTGTAGTTATACATTACATTTCATGCACGACATAGCCAGTGCAAAGACTTAACTGAAATAGTTTTGTGATTATTTACTCTTTCCACTTTATTTTACTTTGAATGTTCACATATTTTTCCTGATGGAAAATTTGTACAGCTCAGCATGACACTTTTATAAAAAAATAAAAAGTGCCAGAGTGGTTGTTCAGAGTGATGACAAAGTGAACCAGAAAGTTTATTTATTTATTTAGACCAGTAATAGGCTCCATAAATATCCATGAATCAGATTTATAAAATGACAATGGCTTCATGATTTTACGTAAAGGCACTCTTGATACACAGACAGACACAGACACACACAAACACACACACTATTGTCTGAATACACACCAGAATGACTAAAAAGAAAGAAAAGTTACTGACTTGGCAGACATAGTAAGGCATTATTCAAATGTACTGCTGTTGGTCTAAAGGAGCCCCAGTTGTGTTTCTTAACACACTTCCAATTTATTAGCTGAGAGTCCTCATTCTTAATGTATAAGAGAGAGGATGTGCAGCATTGTTCATAATGGCACTCAGTTTTGTTTTAATTCTCTCCTTTGCTCTGACCTCCAGGGGGTCCAGAATGTGTCCCATAACTGAGCATGTCCTTTTAGTTTGTTGATTTGGTGGGCCTGTCTTGAAGTGATGTTACCAGCACATCACAGTGCAAAAAATCACAGAGCTATAGAAAACGTGAAGGATGTCACTTCCCCCATTAAAAGGGTGCAGTTTCCTAAGGAAGAAGAGCCTGCTCTGCCCTTTCTTATATTGTTCCTCTGTGCTGCTAGACCAGTCCATCCTTTCATTGTTGAGGACCCCCAAGTACTGCACTTGTAGGTGTGCACCACCTCTACATCCACTCCTTGAATAGTGACTTGACATAGAAACTCTTTGGTACAGCAAAAAGTCAATAAACAATTCTTTGCTTTTGCTAATTTTAAGTTGCAAAGAATTCTTTTTGCAAAAATAAACAAAGTTCTCCACCTGACTCTCATCTTCTTTATCAAATACACCTCATAAGTGAAAAATCATCTGAGAATTTCTGCAACAAACATGACTTGGTGTTATACATATAATTGAGGGTGTACAAAGTGAAGATTGTTCCTTGTGGTGTTCCAGTGTTGCTCACATTTATATCAGAAACACAGTCCTTGACTCTCATAAACTGACAGATAGTCCATCCACCTGCATATCTCTGTTTACCCCTTAACAGAGATGGCTGGATGGTAGTAAAAGCACTGGAGACATCAAAAAACATAATCCTCACAGTGCTGACAGCTTTGTCCAGGTGGGAATAACCTTATGGAGCAAACAGATAATTGCATCCTTCAATCCAATCTTTGTCCAAAAGGCAAACTGCAGTGGTGTCCAGGTGGTCTGCCACAAGAGGACTCATATAGTCTAGGACCAGCCTCTCAAAGGTTTTCATGATGTGAAATGTAATTGCCAGAGATCTGTAGTCATACAACAACTGCATACAAAAACACAGGATAATTTCAAGTTTCCTTGATCTGTTCTTGCTATATAGCCTCCTAGACATTAAGGCTGCTATTTTGTCCACATATTTAGAACCTTTTCAAAGACTGTAAAATTAAAAGTTTCTTTGTCAAGCAACAATCCTGTGAGGAACCACACAACCCAGTAAAGTGCCATGTTATCTCTATTAATTTTTAAGAATGACCTTTGAATGCTATCATTTTGGTGCCAGAATTTATCATGTGACAAACACCATATAAGCAGTCTTCTAAGGCCTTGTTACTCATTTGAAAATAACACACTCCTTACGTGATTGATTTTAAGAATATAAACTTCAGTAATCCAATATATTAATAAAATATACATTTGCTTCAAGTGGTTCCATGCCAAATGATCAGATAACTCAAAATATATTTCAGGTATCAGTGTAACATTTTAGATGTCTAAAACACATTTCTGGACTTCATGCAATAAGACTGTCTGTATTTTAAGATTTTGGAAATGCATTTTTGAGATATATGGAAACGCCTTTTTGAAATGTTTTATATTTCCATATATCAAAAAAATAATATGGTACATGTATATAAATATTTTTAAATATATTTCATACATATTAAGTACATCTAAAACAGAGAAAAAAATAAGACATCAGAAAATAAATCTGAAATTTCTAAAAATGTATTTTAGATGTTTAATGTGTGAATCAGTGTTAAGATATCTAAAACATTTTTAAGATACGTTTCTTGCATTTCCATATTCCTTGAAACAACTATCAGACCAGATCAAATATTACAAATGCATTTAGAGTAGACATATTTGAAATGTTTTTTTCAGATGTTATAAAATAACTTTCCATGCATTTCTAGATATTTTAATATATCTTAAATGCATTTCATGACATGTTAAAATACCTTACAGTACATTTTGACATGTCATGAAAGTATTTGCCTGTTCTATGCCAAATATATCAAATGTATTTCCATTTAACTTAAAATGACTGATAGTTTTATTAGAATCATAGGCAATTTTATGAGAAATACTGTCTTGAAATGCATTTGAGATATCACAAAAAGTAGTTGTTATTTTAAATGATGTTGAATAGCAGATGAGATATCAAAATGCACACAGGGCAGTTTTATTGTATCTCTAAATGCATTTTCAGATGTCTCAAAATGGAAGGGAGGTCATCTTAAGATATGTCAATATACATCCAAGATATCTAATAATGACCAGGATTTAATTTAGGATATCTTGTAGTGCATCTGTTATGTACTGTATTAAGGATGGCTTGAAATCATTCCATTATCAGATATGTAGACATTGATATAATATCCTAAAATGCATTTCAAAATATTTTGCAATTCATTCTGAAATTTTTCTTCCTTTTGGCTTGCCATAGCCACTGAATCTTTTGAATGTTGAAGAATGAAGTTTTTGGATAATCTACTGGTCTGTCTAGTTTACAGGTATCTGAATGATATGTAATGATCTGTATTTATGTGTAGCTAATTTTTTCCTGTCATTCTTGAATTATTATTTTTCATTTTTTATGCTATTTTTGTTGGTTAGTTGTGTATTGTCGTTTAAAGTTTGTCTCTGCTCTTTGTGCTTTGGGAGTGGAGCCTCAGGATGTGGGGCCACCCTGGCATCACCACTCCTGAGCCTTCCTTTTGACTATTTAAAGCATAGGTGTAGTATTTTTCAAGTCAAATGTATTTCTTCACAAACATACTACAGTATATATGCATTTGCCACAGGAAGTTGTTCTAAGGTTAATTACATTCTGTAATATCTTGCCCGAACTGGCATTTCAATGTTGCAGTGTTTAAGGCACGGAGGAAAAGCTTAAACAACGTACGAAATACATCCATTTTTCAAGCCAGGACAGTTATCATGACTTAAGATTACACAGACATAGGAAAACTGTTTCACATTTAATCTTTGAACAAAAAAAATCATCAATATTATAAGATTCAATAATACTAAAAAGAAGATCAGGTGTGCAATATAGCTCAACATTTAGCCTTCCTACTCAATGTTTCATGCCCCTGGTGCACGGTTTCCTCCTGACAGACCAAACCACAGTAAACATTTCATACCATCTGGTTGGTTTTGTTTTGATTTACTTTCGTATTTATGTGAGAATTCACATAAGCAAATAGAAAACATAGCCTTTCCCCAAGAAATGTAATACCAAGAATATGTGATAAAAGTAATTCCACATGCCTTTTGTTGTTACAAACTTGTGTCAGAAACACGAAAGGCACAGATCAATACTAAATAGCTGCCTGGGCTTCATAAATGCACATATTTGGTAAGTTTTTAAGCTTTTCCTCTGTGGCCCATACCCTGTTTGCCATTTTGTGCATAAGCCAGGGGTTTACATTCATTCTCCTTTGGAGCGTTTTGGGATATTTTGGGACTTTTCCGGTTATTTTGCCAGCTCCCCTTCATTGGGACCTACTAAATTGGAAGACTGCAGCTAGCATTTGTGAGACTAGCTAGATTTTGAGTGAGTCTTCTCTGACAGGCTGGTTAGGTTCTTGCTCTGCCGTTATGGTCCTTGTATGTCAAAACTGATACTTAATGTCATTCGAATAATAGATTTGAATATCTGGATACAATGGACATAAAAGGTGTTTCACCCCTTTAATCAGATACCAAGCAAAGAATTACTAATGGTCAGAAAATATCTAATCTTCCAATCAATATTACAAATTATTTAAGATATTGAATAATACAGTATGCCAAAGCATGCTATAAATGTAATATAGCTACACCTATTTCATGCTGTGTTGTCATCCTGGTTCAGTAAAACTGTTACAAGTTCCAGATAGAACTTCTTCTTCTTCTTTCGGCTGCTCCTGTTAGAGATTGCCAGCACGGATCATCTTCTTCCATATCGTCCTGTCTTCTGCATATTGCTCTGTTACACCCACCACCTGCATGTCCTCTCTCACCAAATCCATAAACCTTCTCTAAGGCCTTCCTCTTTTCCTCTTGCCTGGCAGCTCTATCTTTAACATCCTTTTCCCAATATACTCAACATCTCCCCTCTGCACATGTCCAAACCAATGCAATCTTGCCTCTCTGACTTTGTCTCTCAACCGTCCAACTTGAGCTGACCCTCTAATTTCTAATCCTGTCCATCCTCGTCACACCCAATGCAAATCTTAACATCTTTAACTCTGCCACCTTCAGCTGTGTCTCCTGCCTTCTGGTCAGTGCCACTGTCTCCAACCCATATAACATAGCTGGTCTCACTACCGTCCTGTAGACCTTCCCGTTCACTCTTGCTGATACCTGTCTGTCACAAATCACTCCTGACACTTTTCTCCACTTATTCCACCCTGCCTGCACTCCCTTTTTCACCTCTCTTCCACAATCCCCATTACTCTGAATTGTTGATCCCAAGTATTTAAACTCATCCACCTTCACCAACTATACTTCCTGCATCTTCACCATTCCTCTGACCTCCCTCTCATTCACACACGTTTTCTGTCTTGTTCTTACTGACCTTCATTTCTCTCCTCTCTAGAGCAAACCTCCAACTCTCCAGGGTCTCCTCAACCTGCTCCCTACTCTTGCTACAGATCAATGTTATCAGCAAACATCATAGTCCATGGGGACTCCTGTCTAATCTTGTCTGTCAACCTGTCTATCACCATTGCAAATAAGAAAGGGCTCAGAGCCAATCCCTGATGTAATCCCACCTCCACGTTGAATGCATCTGTCACTCCTACTGCAGTTCTCACCACTGTCACACTTTCCTCGTACATATCATGTAGAATTCTTACATACTTCTCTGCCATTCCTGATTTCCACATACAATACCACAGCTCCTCTCGAGGCACCCTGTCATATGCTTTCTCCATGTCCACAAAGACACAATGCAGCTCCTTCTGGGCTTCTCTATACTTCTCCATCAACACCCTCAAAGTAAACATTGCATCTGTGGTGCTCTTTCCTGCCATGAAATCATACTGCTGCTCACTAATCATCACCTCCCTTCTTAACCTAACTTCCACTATTCTTTCCCATAACTTCATGTTGTGGCTCATCAATTTTATCCCCCTTTAGTTACTACAATTCTGCACTTCCCCTTATTCTTAAAAATTGGTACCAGTACACTTCTCCACTCCGTAGGCATCTTCTCACTTTCCAATATTACATTAAACAATCTGGTTAAAAACTTCACTGCCAGACTGTAGATATTTTTAGTTGGGTTTAGCAGATTTAAGTGCTTGTAAATCATTTTTCAAAACCTGACCATTCTATTTCTCTAATTAAACTCTGGCGATAAACACAGATTCATTACAAATGTTTTTCAACTTAGTCTCTTATAGAGGCCCTCAGTTTATTTCTTACTTTTAAGGAGCGTTGTTTCATATACATAATCATAATTAGCACCACATTTATTCCTACTTTAGGCATTTAGAGGCAAATGATCAGAGTGACTGAGTAAATCAAGATTTGCAATCTATAACATCATTTGTAGGGAATTACTTATAAAACAAAATAAAATCCACTCAGGATGTTACATAATATTACCTTGAACAGAGCATTCAAAAAATATTTTAACATCAAATGTCACTCTTGTTTCTCCATTAAAATGTATACAAGATGTTAAAAAAATATTTTAAATTATTTGCCTAAAGTGACACTGGTTCTTAGTGTCCATTTGTACATATAGATGACACTGGTTCTGAGTGTCCATTTTTACATATAGAATCTTAAGGACTTCTGGACTACATTATACTTATTTGAAGGAAGCTTGTTCTTCTCTTAAGCAGTTTTCAATTTCAGTTACAGAAAAGACAACAATTTCCTGGTTTGTCCAATACTACGACACACTACCAAAGGTCCAAGGCTCAAAGTGTCATCACAGAAGTAAGTTCCAAGATATATCAGTCTATATAATGTGTCAGATTGGTAGAGTGACACAGAGATTAGCTGTGGCATTACATTTCAAAATACTGCTTTATTCATGTGTATCGCATCTGAAACTAATTTTTTCCAGCTGTTATTCACCTTCTTTACTACTCCACCTCTGATTAAGATTTATGGGTGTCTTGGATTTGAAGTTCAAGAAGTATTGGTTTCTTGAAAAGTGGTCACTCAATTTTAACATTCAGAGCTTTGGATAAGTTATGGGCCAGGATTCCTGCTGGTGATCTTCATGCTTTTGCTCATATGTGATCATTTATCAATGTCTTGTGGATTAGGGCTTTATGATTATGATTTCAGTTTCCTTTATGTTTTCCCTATATTTTTCTATTATGGTTATTTACATTTTTTCCATATTGCGGTTCACGGACAATGACTTAAGCAGAGATTACAGTATGTTATGCAGTTGGCAAGACATATCACATTTCCTAGGTACTTTCATCTTCTTGGCAATGTGCAGAAACTATTAAAAGGGTAAATAAAATGTTAGGTTACACAGTAAAAAGTGAATATAAATAATTCAAAAGTCTGTGTAATTTGAGAGGTGACATTACATCTCTAGTACTACGTACAACTGCAGTCATTATGTTGCAAAAACATAACAGCACTAGAAGCTATGTAAGAGAAGGGCATCTATTTTTCTCCTAGATCTTAAGAGCTTGTCCTATTGTGATAGGCATAGGCGGTAAAACCTCCTTAGTCTTGAGCAAAGACACCTGTGTTGATCAAAATTCTCCAACACATCGATACATTTCATTCAAAACAACTCTTTTGCTTACAGAAAGATTCCTGGGACACTACAACAATCATGTGAGGAAGGTGCTTGGGGTGATTTGGACAGAGTCAAAATGGGAGGTTTATTGGTTCTTTTGCAATAGCAAGCTTAAACATGCTGAAATACAGTACATCATCTCAACAAATCACAACTTCTGTGGGATTTTAATATATTACCTGCTTTAAATGTAACTTTGCAAGTTCCCAAAATGTGGCAATTAGTTTTCGAAAGGCAAAGTGAAAAACTGAAGATAAAGGAGTATATTGAACAGTTAGTGAATAAGAATGTGAATTTCCCCTTGGGATTAGTATCTATCTATTTATCTATCTAGAAATCTGGAGATCTGATTATAATCAAGAACAAGACTAAAGTGCTGCTTTTAGTCTGTATCTTAGGGGTCATGTGTGGTGAAAATCAAACCTTGCACACCAGCCGGGTTACACCAGTCTCTCTGTAAAGTATGGTAATAGTGCCATTACAGTGGTGTGAAAAACTATTTGCCCCCTTCCTGATTTCTTATTCTCTTGCATGTTTGTCACACAAAATGTTTCTGATCATCAAACACATTTAACCATTAGTCAAATATAACACAAGTAAACACAAAATGCAGTTTTTAAATGATGGTTTTTATTATTTAGGGAGAAAAAAAAATCCAAACCTACATGGCCCTGTGTGAAAAAGTAATTGCACCCTGAACCAAATAACTGGTTGGGCCACCCTTAGCAGCAATAACTGCAATCAAGCATTTGCGATAACTTGCAATGAGTCTTTTACAGCGCTCTGGAGGAATTTTGGCCCACTCATCTTTGCAGAATTGTTGTAATTCAGCTTTATTTGAGGGTTTTCTAGCATGAACCGCCTTTTTAAGTTCATGCCATAGCATCTCAATTTGATTCAGGTCAGGACTTTGACTAGGCCACTCCAAAGTCTTCATTTTGTTTTTCTTCAGCCATTCAGAGGTGGATTTGCTGGTGTGTTTTGGGTCATTGTCCTGTTGCAGCACCCAAGATCGCTTCAGCTTGAGTTGACGAACAGATGGCCGGACATTCTCCTTCAGGATTTTTTGGTAGACAGTAGAATTCATGGTTCCATCTATCACAGCAAGCCTTCCAGGTCCTGAAGCAGCAAAACAACCCCAGACCATCACACTACCACCACCATATTTTACTGTTGGTATGATGTTCTTTTTCTGAAATGCTGTGTTCCTTTTACGCCAGATGTAACGGGACATTTGCCTTCCAAAAAGTTCAACTTTTGTCTCATCAGTCCACAAGGTATTTTCCCAAAAGTCTTGGCAATCATTGAGATGTTTCTTAGCAAAATTGAGACGAGCCCTAATGTTCTTTTTGCTTAACAGTGGTTTGCATCTTGGAAATCTGCCATGCAGGCCGTTTTTGCCCAGTCTCTTTCTTATGGTGGAGTCGTGAACACTGACCTTAATTGAGGCAAGTGAGGCCTGCAGTTCTTTAGACGTTGTCCTGGGGTCTTTTGTGACCTCTCGGATGAGTCGTCTCTGCGCTCTTGGGGTAATTTTGGTCGGCCGGCCACTCCTGGGAAGGTTCACCACTGTTCCATGTTTTTGCCATTTGTGAATAATGGCTCTCACTGTGGTTCGCTGGAGTCCCAAAGCTTTAGAAATGGCTTTATAACCTTTACCAGACTGATAGATCTCAATTACTTCTGTTCTCATTTGTTCCTGAATTTCTTTGGATCTTGGCATGATGTCTAGCTTTTGAGGTGCTTTTGGTCTACTTCTCTGTGTCAGGCAGCTCCTATTTAAGTGATTTCTTGATTGAAACAGGTGTGGCAGTAATCAGGCCTGGGGGTGGCTACGGAAATTGAACTCAGGTGTGATACACCACAGTTAGGTTATTCTTTAACAAGGGGGCAATTACTTTTTCACACAGGGCCATGTAGGTTTGGATTTTTTTTCTCCCTAAATAATAAAAACCATCATTTAAAAACTGCATTTTGTGTTTACTTGTGTTATATTTGACTAATGGTTACATGTGTTTGATGATCAGAAACATTTTGTGTGACAAACATGCAAAAGAATAAGAAATCAGGAAGGGGGCAAATAGTTTTTCACACCACTGTATGTTGTACAGTAACTGTATAGCAGTAGTGAAGTTCAACTCTGTCAGAACTGACAGAATGATGCATGTAACATAACCCATAAATAACAGACAAAAACATGCACTTTTCTGTCGAGTTTACGTTAGTGTTTAAGAAGAACACCACTTCAATGCACATTACATAAGCAACAAGGCAGTAACTTAAAATGATTCTATCAATGCCTCTCCGTGGTGCAATTAAGAATTTTGAACTTAATCAAACTGAAATTCCATTACAGCTCTCCCCTGACTCATTTTAATTATAATTATAATTGTATAATTATACAGTGGTGTGAAAAACTATTTGCCCCCTTCCTGATTTCTTATTCTTTTGCATGTTTGTCACACAACATGTTTCTGATCATCAAACACATGTAACCATTAGTTAAATATAACACAAGTAAACACAAAATGCAGTTTTTAAATGATGGTTTTCATTATTTAGGGAGAAATGAGGATGTTTTCAAACCTTTTGGAGACTGCTTTTCCATCATAACTATAAATTCACTTTTGTGAAATGTAAACATTTATGCAATACATTACAAAGAGTCAGAAAAATACAAAAAGTTGCCTATCTTTTTTAATCTTTATGGATTTTGAGCACCGGAGAGTGGATATTAAAATAGCTTTTTTGCCTACTTTGATGTCTACATTTTATCTACAAGTCAAAAATTTAACAATACTGTAAGTGTATTCTAAAGTTGCACCACATACTTAAGGAAAATGGCCTTTAATAAATGTCAGAGATGAAAGGAGTACAGAAAATAACAACATTATAATGTCAAAAATACTTCTTACTATGTAACACAAGACTGAAATATCAAGAAATAATCCAGAGGTCTTCATATCTTTGTTAATCTTTGATCATTCTGTATCATATCTCTCTGAGATCAATATTCTGAAATTAAATGCAGACAATGATCAAAAAGTCAGCTTTAGAACTCCAGCTTTAGAATCACCTTCAAACTAACAGAGGTGAATTGCAAAATTTTACTTTTACCTGATTTCTATGGACAGAAGGTATATGGTAAGTCAATTGAGATAGAGTTGTTAAAAATCAAGAAATGGCTAAATGAAAAGAGAAAAAATATATTTCGGGGTCACAATATTATACAGATTTTTTCTGTAAAACAGTAATAAAATCCTTTCTCCATCGCACATATTATGTTAATAATTACTTTTGCTGTAAGTCATAATTCTTTGGTACATAGCTTTATTAACAACATAACAATTAAAGAATAGGTTACAAAGATTACGGTAGATATATTTATTATTGGAAAAACAGGCAATAAATATTGTGAAAATATCTGTTTATGTGCACATTTGTGGCCATAGCAAAATTCCTGCTTGAGTTCCATCCTGATCCAAAGAGACCTGTGCTCCAGGTAGCTTGAAATGGCATGGCAGTACTTGATCTCATCAATGATGCTGGCATGTCTTGCTCAATTATATGCAATTTTACTGTTAAATACTGTCCTGGCTTACACAGTGTTTCATCTATTGCACACTTATGCATCTTCTTAGGGCACTTAATTTAAAAATCAGCGGCCATGTAACATAAACATTATCTGATTGATAATAACATCAAACAGTTTGTCTCAAGTCTATCAACTACATATGTCTAAAATGCATATAAAATGACATGGAACTCTTGTATATTCCTTTTTTTGGTAATTCCATTTCTCATCTGCTTTTGCTACATGCAGTTCAGTTTTTCCATCACCTGTGAAATGACAACCCATCCCCCAAAGATTTCATTAGGTCAGCATTGAAAATAAAAATGTAATTACCTTGATAGCATCATTCAGCTCATTATGTGTGTACTGTAACCATGTTCCAACTGGGAAATCTCAGAGAATTGTGGTGCAATGTCAAACTCAGCAAAAGGTGCAAATGTAATGCTATAAGCTCCTGCTCAAACCAGAGGACTTTTGAGTACTCAACTTCAGCAGCAGTAATTATGAGAGAGTGTATTTGTAAGCCCAGAACAAACTGGTGGATTTCTGAGCTGCTGCACCAATCTCATCTACAAGAAAAAAAATGTGACCATAAGAAGTACAATCAATGGTAAATACATTTTCTGACTGGTATGCTTCTGAGTATCTACATGCTGCATATGCTAGTTCTTGCACCTTTGAATCCTACCATGTGCCAGGATGTTTTTGTTTTCCCAATAAATATAGTAACAACTTTGTCTCCTGAATGTTACCTTACTCTTGTAGATAACTTCTTTCAGAGGACATAAAAGCTTATACAGCACAGTCTTTTACCCAGGAAAGACCATCCAGGAAGTGTATACCCTTACCATTTAACATTTTCTTTGCTGTTACTTTAAACAAAATTCTGTTTTTAACAGATAACTTAAATCATATTCACTGACTGTTATACTTCATCAGAATAACTTTCACATCTGCAAAATTCTTTCCTTATTAAATGCTTCATTAAGAATGTCAGAAGTGTTGTAATGGCTTTACTGAGTTTTACTTGCATCAGTGACCTTACAGAATAAGGCAGTGTTATTCTTACATGCTGTGATATATTTTTCCTATGCAAATAGCTGACAGAATGTGATCATCTCAGTGGCTTTGCGTTTCTTATTCATGGAATTCATTTATTCAATTACTAAATTCACTTAATCCAGTGTTGTGTTGTAGGTGCCCATACCAGAAATTAGGAAAGAAAATACAAGAACTAACCCTGGCCAAGACGCTAATTTCATCACTTGGTCAATTATTCACTCACTCATATTGACAAATTTAGAATACCAAATATACCACAATTTCCACACAAACACACAGAAACACAAGCGTAGTACTGCTGCCTCAGGGGAGTTGGAAACAAGGCATGGTCCTTGTCAGTGTTTAATGTATATGAGCTGTACTTCAGGAACTCAAGTTTTCCTCCCATGTTCCAAAGCAATCAAATTAATTGGCACTTGTAAACTTGCTTAGTGTGAGTGTGGGCATAAGCATGCTCATGATGATACTGGGATATGGTTTCAGTTTCCTAAAACTTTAGGAGGTACTGGAGAAAATAAAACCCTTTAGAATCCTGCTGCATTGGGAAATCTAAGCCAAATGTGCTTGGAATGCTATGCAATGAAGATACTGTATGCATGTTATATTCACATTTCATTTTTCTATTCCTAACACCATTTCTAAGACACAGAATTCATCTGTACTTAAAGTGTTGAGTGGTGTCTCTGAGGCTAAAGATCTGTGCTGGTATCCGGAAAGTTGCTGGTATGAATCCCCATTACTGTCAAAAGAGATCATGTACTGCTGGGCCCTTAAACCTGCAATTGCTCCAAGAATGCTGTACAATGGCTGACCCTGCACTCTGACCCCAAGGGGGTATTTGAAAACTAACAAATTCCTAACACAAGAAAATTGTATAAGGTGAAATAAAAACCAAAAAAAAAAACTTAAAAGTGATTTTTTCTAGAATTTAGTAGACAGAACCAACCTGGTTGAGGACCCAGAGCCACGAGCTGTTGAAAGTCTTGAACTCTGTCGACTGCCAGGGGCTGAACCTGAAATAGGAGTGAAGGAAGGCAGAGGAATCTGAGCCTGAGAAGGCAAAGAAAAAAGTAAATGTTGGCATTTTCAAAACAAAGATAATTTACTTGGCAATCTACATTCATTTTACTTGTCTAACATAGCAAGATCCTTTCACAGGGTAAATTAGACAGAAATACTCAAACAAGTGTCAAACATGTTAGTCCAGGAAAAGCAATTTACCACACAAGACAGTAATAATAACACATGTAAAACAATATATTAAAATAAAGATGATTTGGCAAATAGCATCTTTCAATACTAATTATATAAAAATAAAAACTACTTGGAAAATAACTTCTTTCCATTCTCATTTCTTTTTTTTTGACGTGTCACCAGTCAGTCCAAGTCCAGTGCTTCTGCTGACATAAACCTACTTGGGGTTCCCAAATTTAGTCCTCTTAAATGTTGGCTTTTTCAACTAGCTTTTTTTATCAGACACCATGATACCTTTCTTCAGACACATGTTTTAAATATAAAGGTAAATGTGCACTTATTTCTGCCTTATGCTCGAAATCTAGTACTGTGTGTAATTTACTTTTGCAATTACAGGTATTATGAAATGACGCACATAACTGATGTATTTACAGTTGTTGTCAGGACTGAAGTACCTCTCATAATTGGCTAACTTCTCCATATATTATGGTTCTGTTATGCAATAAGTGTACCTTGTAATTCAGAAATTTGACAAATAATTACATCAGTTGGGCGGCACGGTGGCGCAGTGGTAGCGCTGCTGCCTCACAGTTAGGAGACCCGCGTTCGCTTCCCGGGTCCTCCCTGCGTGGAGTCTGCATGTTCTCCCCGTGTCTGCGTGGGTTTCCTCCGGGTGCTCCAGTTTCCTCCCACAGTCCAAAGACATGCAGGTTAGGTGGATTGGCGATTCTAAATTGGTTCAGTTTGTGTGTGTCCTGCGATGGGTTGGCACCCTGCCCGGGATTGGTTTGTGCCCTGTGTTGGCTGGGATTGGCTCCAGCCGACCCCCGTGACAATGAGTTCGGATTCAGTGGGTTGGAGAATGGATGGCTGGATTACATCAGTTTACTTTGTTATTTTTAGGTGATTTGCATTTTATTGTGAAATGTTTAAAATATGTTGGATTATCTCAAATGTTCTCACTTTTTAAGTTAACAGCAAATGTGCTAGCAAACACATTACACAGTTTAGAAACTAAGAATCTTTTGGAAACGTTCATATATCTGCACATGCAGAATATCTTGGGTGCAATGTGTACAAGCATTCTTTGCAGACAGTACCTTTGTTATAGGTTCAGACTGGACTGAACTTTTATGTCCAATAGGTATTTTACCATATCTTGTGGAATATCAGAGTTATGGAGTTTGAATTGACCATAGTTAAGGCATTAATTGCTGGGGTGGATGAAAAGAACTATGGCCAAAAGTCTGATGATCTGTCACAGACATAATGAATGAAGCCATTAAATTAAATGAAGTATTCCACACAGTTTTGCAAGGAGTGTTCTTTGGTTTAACTAAGATGAATCAGTAGGTTAAGCATGGGTTGATGCATAGGAGATTCTGAAATAAAATTTTAGTTGGCTTCAAAGAGGTCCTGGCAAAACCTTCAGTAACACATGAAAGGTAGGAAAAATGTCTCTCATACTATTTTTAGTAGCACTGAAGAAATGTTGACCTTTCAGCACTATGGGAAACTCTGCAGTTTGACAGGTTTACACATTTCAAACAAAGCAGTGCCTAAAGCATCTAGTGGGGTTGTATGGTTAAGACCATTAACAGATGATGAGAAGATTATCAATGGCAAAGTTGTAGAAATGAATAAGATTCTCCTGAAAGTGCTGAAGGTAGATACATTTCAGATGCCTTAATTATGTGCCTCTTCCTTGTATAAATTAAAGAAGAAGATAGTATGGCAGAAAAAAGAGAAAGAAGTTTCCATCTTCAAAAAAGAAACTCATAATATATGATTCATTAACAAGAGAATTACTCTTCTTAGCTTCCCGAACACATTATATAGTATACTGTTATAAAGGAAAAATACAGAAAGCAGTCAGTTTTTCAAATTTGAAGGAGCAATGCAGATTCTGACCTGCATGTAAACAATAAATCAAATCTTTTCTTCATTGGCTCATATTTTTAAAGTCGTGAACTTACCAAAGTTGTCTAAATGTAATGTGCAAACCTGGAGAAGACTACAACAGAATTTCCCCAGTATGTCTTGAGGGATCTGGTATAAAAATACAAGATACTAGCCCTGATGTTGAGTGTCGTTTGGTCTTTTCATTTATAAGGGAAGAGTAGTATTACATTAAGAGACATTTCAATATTTTTACTGTAAAGTTAAACCCACTTAATATGATAACAGAACTTTAACAAGAGTCTGTTTCATTTTCAGTCCTGATTTTCAAGAGCAGAATATTTTATTGTAGTTGGGTCTGATTGAGTATCCAATATGGGAACCCAAGCATTGCATGTATTCTCTTGCAGTTCAATACCAATTGTGAGATTGTTCAAATGACAATCACCATCTTCAAATTGGAGGTCATTGTTCTTTGCTAGAACTGAGTGTTATGCTTTGTGCAAGTGAAGGAAAAGCAACTGTCCCAAGTGAAGTAGTGTTCAGAATCTCAAAATATTTTTCTCAAGTGAGGGTAGAGAGACTCATAAGATTGATTAAAAAATAGGTGGTGTGATGGGAGTTATTTTTTACCAGAGAGTGGAGGAGAAGTAGGAGCTAAGGTTTTGTTTGATGCTCTTAATACAATAATCATCTGTGTATATACAGGGTGGTCCAGATCTAATTATGCAGATCCAGATCGTCTGGATGACTTTAATTTATGCGGAGACGATTCCAGTTCGGTGCGAAGACGATTCTTAATGTCAGTTCGCACACTTCTCGATGGTCTGGGATTTTTCGGGGGATTTTCTATGTAATAAACTTAATAAGTTATAGCGTAATGAAAATTGCATAATTAGATCTGGACCACCCTATAGACTGAAAGAATGAGGTTGTGGGTACATGTAGCAGAAATGAGGAAAAGTGTTGTACGACATAATAAAAAAGTTGTGTTTACAGACTGAGAGCGGCCAGGTAAGGTGATTTGTCAATTTATTTAGTATATCTTAGGTTGCATTCCATTGGAAGCAGACCTAAAGGCAGACACATTGCATGATAAAATGTTAATTTTTTAAGTTCCTTGAAAAACAAGAGGAGAAAGGAGGTGTTTCTAAGGAAGGGAATATCTGGCACACCTTACATGTGTTATTTTTATAGATATCCATCCATCCATTTTCCAACCCGCTGAATCCGAACACAGGGTCACGGGGGTCTGCTGGAGCCAATCCCAGCCAACACAGGGCACAAGGCAGGAATCAATCCCAGGCAGGTTGCCAACCCACCGCAGGACACACACAAACACCAAGCACACACTAGGGCCAATTTAGAATCACCAATCCACCTAACCTGCATGTCTTTGGACTGTGGGAGGAAACGCACGCAGACACGGGGAGAACATGCAAACTCCACGCAGGGAGGACCCGGGAAGCGAACCCGAGTCTACTAACTGTGAGGCAGCAGCGCTACAACTGCACCACCGTGCCGCCTTTATAGATATCTTCACTAGGAAAAGTTGTTGCAGAAAATTAGACAAAACTCCGGGCCTGTGTCTGGCATTTTTTATAACTACGTATCAATGTGTTTGGGTGTTAATTTAAATTTTTTTAAAAGAAGATTAAATCTGCTAACAAAAGCATAAGAACATAGTAAATGGGCTGCAGGAATATTGAATCTGCAAGAATCCATAGTTAATGTTTAAAAGGTAAATGTACACCAGACTTTATCGTGGAAGCTTATTAATTTCTTTCATTTCATTTTTGAGCATCTGGTATAGGTTTGTATATACTGAGATGGGATGCCACTATTAGTATCTATGGTAAGAGTGGAATTTGACTATTCATAGTATACTTTCTTCATCCATCCGTGTAAAGCACACACTTCTTTTATATTAAAAGTGAACATCAGATGCATCTTTCAAGATTAGAATTGAATATAATACAAGGAGGATTGGACCCTAATTGTGAATGATGCCATATAGCTTCGACATCACTTGTTTTTGGACTGCACCATTTTCGGTGAAGATATTTGCTCCTCTATTAGACAAGGTTGAACAAGTAATCATTTCCAATCCCTTTACAACAGAATCTGGGGGAACATGGGATACCTGTCAATAAACTCACTGTGATTTCTTACACTACATTTTAGTGGGATGAATAACTTTACTCAACTAGAAACATTCTGATGCACCCTCCATAACTCAGTGGGAAAGGAATATTTGATACTAGCCAACCCGCGGCGTAGCATACACCGCATATAATTATTTATTGATAAGTGAACACTTTTGAGTTTATTTCGAGGCATGCCAGTAGGAGTAAGACTAATTAAGAAATTCTTTGGGGAATGCAAGTTGATCTGCAGGATCATCTGTGACGATGGAGTCAACGCTGGTGAAAGTTACTTCGTCGTTAGGGATAAGTTTCAGCACCTGTTCAATAAGGTGTAGTGAGTCTTCGTTGGTGACACTATATAGCTCGCATACTGAGTTGTTCCAGAGTGACAGTTGAGAAGTCAATGTCGCCATATAATTGCCTCGAGAGCGATCTTGGAAGCCTCTGAAGGGTGAGAGTTGGCGGGCGGGGCCTTGTCGAGCATTCCTCATGACGTGGGAGTAGGGTTAGAGTGGGCGTTCGTGGCTTTTTCGTGCATAACCCATGGGTGGGGCTCTGTTACAGTTGGTGGGCGGGGCTCTGTGAGTTGGCAGTTGTGGCTCTCTGTCTTGCGTGCGATGAAAAGTCAACGTGGCTCAGAGGTGCATGTGGACTTTTGCACAGACGAAAGCGACTGAGGCTGTGTTTGGTGAGTTGTTGCATGCGGGCACATGAGTAGGCAATGCACATGCCTCGAGAGTGACGCTGGACGATGGTTACAGTTGAAGTGCGTGGCTCTGTCGTGCATATCCCATGACACGGTAGGAGGGTTAGAGTTGGCGGGCAGGGCTCTGTCGAGCGTATCCCATGGTCTTAGAGTTGGCGGGCGGGGCTCTGTGAGTTGGCGGGCATGGCTCTCTGTCTTGCTTTCACTGTCTTGCGTGCCCTTAGTGAATTATATATATAGATTAACTTAAAACTAGATTTTTTTTAACATGACACTAAGTAGGCAGGTAGGTTATTTTTTATTAATCTGGCAAAATTCTTTAATGATATTCTAAAATAAATTTTATGGGCTGCTGAAAACCCTTTTTTTTTCAATCCACTTGGACTAATCAATATGAGGTAGACTAGCATAATGTCCTTTTCATTTTTCACTGACTCTCAGTATGGGGTTCTGTGTGTAGTTTTAAATGTAGTTGAGGTAAATGTAGTTAAGGTTAATGGACCTCAACTTTGTATGTGATTTACTGGATTGATAATATTTCTGATTGGATTTGTTTTTTATCAAATATATACTGTATATATCTATACTAATAAAAGGCAAAGCCCTCACTGACTCACTCACTCACTGACTGACTGACTCACTCACCACTAATTCTCCAACTTCCCGTGTAGGTAGAAGGCTGAAATTTGGCAGGCTCATTCCTTACAGCTTACTTACAAAAGTTGAGCGGGTTTCATTTCGAAATTCTACGCGTAATGGTCATAACTGGAACGTATTTTTGTCCATATACTGTAATGGACTGAGCTCGATGGCCGTGGGAGGCAGAGTTGCGTGTCAGGTCATCACGCCTCCTACGTAAGCACGTAGAGAACAAGGAAGAGCTCCAAAGAGCACTGAACAAAAAATGCCATTTCACAATTGAGAAGGCAGCAAAAGATTAGGGAGTGAGTGATGCATACAAGCATATTCATAAGTGCAGCTACTGCGGAAACAAAGCACGGTGTGAACCGTAAGTTTAAATTAAGTTTATAGACACACTCCCGCTGCCGTTTGTCATGCCTATGACAAATATGGTATTCGCGAGATACAAGTTTAATGAGAAGACATGAGGTATAAACGAGACTTTGGATCACTTTGTAACGGAGTTAAAATTGCTGTAGCAAGAAACTTTTAAGTGCCAGGTCTTAACTAACATTAAATAAAGCCGTGGACATCGCGAGATTGCACGAGCACAGCTGAGAAACTTCGATGCATGTACTCCGAGCGGCTCACGTCAACTGACTTTGCAGGACTGGAAAAGATTAACTTAAGTTCATACACACGCTACCACTAGATATTCGCAGGCAATTTCCACAACTTAATACCGGGAATGCCTGTTGAACATCTTACATTCACAAGTACCGATTTGGGTGGTGAACACTTCGATGAATGAAACCTGTTAGCTTTACAACGGTTGACAAACACGGAATATAACTTGAACACAACACATCCTCCAAATACGAACCTGATTGAAAGAAATAATGATAATCAAATCCTTGATGACAGCAACACTCATAACGGTCACAAAACTATTACATTGACAATCATGTTATGTTATTTTTAAAATGTTTTCTTTTCTTAGCACAAGCACAGCTGAGAAGCTTCGATGCATGTACTCCATAATGCATTAAAAAAATAACGCATTTAATCACACTTTGCATTCCAAGCAAAGGGTAACTTTTGTCAATGCATGATTTCCTGGTACATCGCTTACATTGATGCACACATCAGAGCTACAAAAATGTAAGAGTCGGAAAAAAGCGCGTTGCTAGGACTGATCGGAGGCAAATTTCATTTCAAAAGACTACCCAACGGAAGCCTTGATAAAAGCATGGTTTTGTGCAAACTGTGCAAAAATGAGTTTGCATACCACCGAGGTACTTTAACCTTCATGTCCATGTCTTTTATTTGATTCTGTCGCCCACTAAAACCCTTTTAAATTAAAAAAAAAATTAGCAATTTGGGACAAATTTTCATGTGTGATTACATTCGATTAATCAAGATTAATTAATTACACAGCCTCTAATTAATTAGATTAATTTTTTTAATTGAGTCCCACCCCTAATATATATATACTGTATATGTAGATATGTATATACAGTATATATATATATATATATGTGTATATATATGTAGATATGTATATGCATATATATGTATATATATGTGTGTATATATATATGTGTATATATATATATGTATATATATGTATATGTATATATATATGTATATATATGTGTATATACAGTGGTGTGAAAAACTATTTGCCCCCTTCCTGATTTCTTATTCTTTTGCATGTTTGTCACACAAAATGTTTCTGATCATCAAACACATTTAACCATTAGTCAAATATAACACAAGTAAACACAAAATGCAGTTTTTAAATGATGGTTTTTATTATTCAGGTAGAAAAAAAAATCCAAACCTACATGGCCCTGTGTGAAAAAGTAATTGCCCCCTGAACCTAATAACTGGTTGGGCCACCCTTAGCAGCAA
>JANRMT010062854.1:98798997-98832176 GCA_026402145.1 Polypterus bichir lapradei | reverse complement strand
ATGCAGAAGATACAGAAAGCAGAAGAATTAAATAAGAATCTGACACTTCAGCGGACGTTTTTACCCGTGCACAATCACAAAGTGATTTCAAGTGAAGCTGCTTTTATGGGAGACACAAATGCACCAGTGCAACTTGCCCCACTTTCCCTGTTGCCAAGTAATGTTGAACCAAGTCGTCACTACGGTGTTCCCAAATACGCACTTTGCTGATAAACTGAGCGCACTGAGTTTGCATGGCGCTTTGGTGACTTTGAAGAACAAAAAAAGTCCGTCTACATGCGGCTCGAACCTTGTGCATGTTTGGTAGCACATATCTGTGTGAGAAGCTCTTCTCAGTGATAAAGACTAACAAAACAGCACACAGGAGTCGCCTCACTGATGAGCACCTGCAGTCCATCCTGAGAATCTCCACAACACAGAACCTCACACCAAACATAAACGAACTTGTTGCCAAAAAAAGATGCCAGGCGTCCAGCTCTAAAATGACATATGAGCAAAGACAACTGAATGATTTGATTTGTTATTGCTGAAAGGAACACATTTTATTTATATTTCCAGGTTTTGTTATGCAGCATGTTCATATTTGAATTTGTATAATTTTGACAGGATATATTTTTATGGAGAGCAAAATCTTTTGGGATATTTAAAATCTAAGTTTATTTTTTATATAAAATTACATAAGAGTAAAGAAATTTGAATGTTTGTTCTTTTAACGTTTACTTTATTTCTAACTTGTATAATTTAGACAGGATATATTTTTATGGAGAGCAAAATATTATAAGTTATTTAAGGTTTGAGTTGATTTATTCAGGAATAATATTCCTGTCTGTTTTTACCATTCCTACCAAAGATATTTCTGTCGACTAAATAAAAATTCCTTCTATTTAAAATTTAAATAGAACTTGAACAAATACGATAGTTCATAATATCCACGCAGACTTGCACGTAAGAGCGGGAGTTATCCGTTTTAACAAGCAGCGTATTGCACTGATACGAAATAGCTGTGTGTGTATATATGTAGATATGTATGTATATGTATATATATGTTTATATATGTGTGTGTGTATGTATATATATATGTATTTGTGTGTATATATGTGTGTGTATGTATGTATGTGTGTATGTATATGTATGTGTATATATGTAGATATATATATATGTATGTATATATGTGTGTGTGTATATATGTGTATATGTATAGATATGTATATATATATGTTTATGTGTGTGTGTGTAAATATATATATATATTTATATATATATGACAGCAACACTCATCACTCACAACAGTGACAAAACAATTACATTGACAATCATGTTACGTTATTTTCAAAATGTTTCCTTTTCTTTTTCATTGCTTCTTTAACACACTACTTCTCCGCTGCGAAGCGCGGGTATTTTGCTAGTTATTATAATAAATATCATTATTGGACTTTTACTTGGTGTCTGACGTGGAGTCTGAGGGTACAAGGGTGCGAGCGAACCCTAATCTGTCACAATATATATATATGCTAGCAAAATACCCGCGCTTATATGTATGGATTGACAAACTAATTGACAACTACAAGCAATTTCAATCATGTTTACATCTGTTTTTAGTTAAAGTGTAATATTTTTATATGTTAGTTAAACAGCTTTGGTTATATCCAAGATATATAAACATTTTATATCAAAAAAGAGCAAAATAATTAAATGTAAAGTAAAATTTTTAAAGCAAGACATTTAAAGCAAACTTACCTGATTATAAAATACTTCAAGTATCAAAGCCAAACTGGGCTGATCAACCATGACTTCAGCTATCATTTTATTAAGAGACTTACTGAAATCTCTTAATTCGCGCAACATAATTTCTTGCTCTTCTGGGATTTCCCCTTCACTTTGTCTTGAAGAATTAATTTCCTTATGCAGTTTTAAACACTGTTGTAAATGGAAAGATTTTACATGGTTAAGTATAATAAAACAAATAAATAGACTTGGAAGCTCAAGATTCTATGTTTTAACCATATCTCTGAGTCATGGTTACATTCTTTTTCTATGACATTGGAAAAATAATAGCTTTCACTATGTTATTCCAAATACAAAGTTTTTTTGTAGAACACTATATCAAATAGAGATTTCATTATTTATTACAAAGAATATTTACTTAGATCCTTACAGTTTGCTATTGTGAAGTCACTTTTAGAGACAACGTTCTTTATACAACATTTACAAGATAATTTCATAAAAGTGTAAAGAGAAGCTTAGTACTGCAGTTTCACATATGTTACTCCTATTGAAATCCTGTTTTTATTACATTACTAGCAGTTTTACCCAGCTTTGCCCTGGAAATTTTCTACATTGGTGGGTGTCCATTATAGTGCTATTGCCTAATCACATATATCAGAAGTACTATGTAATGAAGTACTTTCTATAGACCATATCTGTATTGTTTTTTTTTGTTTGTTTTTTTTTTATTAGCCAGAGGCTAATATTATAGTCTTTGGTGTTGTTGGTGTGAAAGAGGCAGCAGGAGAAGTATATGGTAATGTTTCACTGATGATTTAAAGCTGATTTATTCATAGCTAAAAATCTCCATTATCATCAAAGCCCAAAATTAGTACTGTCTTAGGCTCATTATACAGTGGATTTGAATAAATGTCTACCAACTAAAAAAGTTACTAATTACTGGCTTGGCTCCATTGATTAATTTACACCTATTTTTTTCCTATATGTAGTGTAATTGGTTTATCTCAAATATATTGTGACATGTGACATACCCCTGGTCCACCAAAGCAATTGACAATGCTGCATGATGTTTTTCCTTGTTTTCAACTGTTCTCGTTTCACCAAGGACCCCCCTCTTCCATTCTTCTAATCTTTATATATATATATAATATATATAAAAAAATCTTGGGTCGAGACGTGATCATCTCGGGGGAGACACTTTGACGTCATTCAAGACTTGATCATCTCTGGGAGACACTTTGACGCCACACCCTACTTACAAACAATTTAAAACAAGTTCACGGACATCTAACCTCGCAGTTATTGGAATGCTTTTGGCAGATACACTTCATGTGCTCCCAGCTCTTAAAAATGTTATATGTTCTAGATGGCATATGAACAACTGAGCGAAGAAGAAAAAGCAGCGCGTCGAAAAGAGACACAAAAGCGTTGGAGAGAAATGAAGGCAAAAAAGGATGTAAAACAGAACAATAATAATCTATGTGCAAATTCAGAAAATAAGGAAATTAATAATCAGCCCGGACATCCTGTGAGAGACACTTTGACGTCCTGCAAGACAAAGCAGTGAGACTAAAGGATCACTGCTGTACAGGCTTTTAAATGATTGACACGCAGCACAACAAGCAGAACACGCAGCCAGGTAGCAGGAGTAGAAAGACAGCAGCTGATCTGTCCGCATCTCCTTGGCGTGCGTTTAGCCACCCCCTTCACAACATGAGCGGGCGGCAGAGACGCAAAGTGGCTTCCAAAATACATGTATTATTTACTAAAATATTGTTTTTGTTATAAAAATTGAGAGAAGTTCATAAAAATCAAAAACATTCAAGCAAATTTGAGCTTTTGAATTGAATACAGGGCTCCTGACCAATGAAAGCAGATTTGTAGGCCTTCAAATTAAAACCTTAAATTTGCATGAATATGCTTCACTTTTGTTCACTACTCTTATTTTCTGGAAGTATTTATTTTAAAATATTTTAGAAAAAGTACATGCATTTTGTACATTATGAGCATATGACTAGATAACGGGCAGATAATATCTGTTTATCCCTGATGTAAGCCCAAATTTGGCTTCGAGTAATATAATGAAACAATATTTACCACTTCTCAATATTATTCATTTATAAATTAAGCAATATGAATAAATGCAACTGCCTGAGCTACTCTGATACTATTGTGTAGCTGAGTATATGAAATATACACAGTACATGATAGAGTATTTTTCTGTTTTAAAAGTACACATACCTGTTTCTTGGCTCTGTCCAGTTTTTCCTTTTGGTACTCCACTTCTTTATTTAAACTCTGAATTCGACTTTCTATTTCCAATTTGTCTGTATTCAGTGAGGCTTCAGTAATCTTTAGATTCCCAAGCATGTTGTTCATAGACTAGAGTGTCAATACAGAAGAAACAAAATAAACCTGTGCCATTAAACGTGCAGAACAGTTACAGTGTTACAAAATAAACCTGTGCCATTAAACGTGCAGAACAGTTACAGTGTTTAATTTTAAACACATTTAAGCCAATACTGTACATATTATAGCACAACATGTTGGACATCTAAACAGAAATATTTCAATATCATAACACATAAAACAAATGAGTTAAACAAGCAAATGCCTGAAATCTGAAATCTTCTATTCAACATTGACTCCACAAATTACAGTATATGCCAGTAAAGTAAGAAGTAATTATGGTGAAGAACACAAAGACAAAGATCACATACTTAAATGATTGTACCTTAATGGACTAACAGTCAACTACATATTAGCTAAAACTGTAATATGGAATTTTTTCCTCAGCTTTTTGGTTGTATTTTAAGATACTTCATTCCATGCTCCTAACCTCCTTCTCCTCCTCCTCCTCATTCTCCATTTAGAATTACAACATGTACTCATGACTGACTGACTCACAATGAATGCATAAAGGGATACTGTACGTACAAAGACTAGCAAGGTGAAGTGGGTAGAACTCAAGGTTGTGTATAGTTTGCATGTTTTTACTCTGTTCTTATAACTTTCCTAAAAGGTCGTTAATTTCAACCTGCAGTCAAAGACATGATGTTTGGTAAAATGATGACTCTTAGTTTGGTAACCATAGTATGTTAGCTAATGTACTATTTGACTGGGTGGCACCCCATTCCTGTTATACTTGTGACCATGATGAGGAAATACAGATGGACAAACAGGAGGTTGGATGGATGCTTGAATATAAGTAGGAATAGCTGCAATACTGTAACACAGATACAGTTGAATCATAATAGTTGACATTGTAAATGGACGTCTGGTTTCAATAATTGATTGATTTGATTATTTTGTTCCATATTTTAGACCTACAATCCAGATGTTATATAAACTAAAATATATTTATTATTACATAGTTATATTTAAATTTGTTTGCACTGGGTTACATTTATAATCACTTTTTCCAAGTGTCACACCTCCATTACCCAATGACTACTACCTTCTTAAATTCCAGAAGTATTTTAAAATGCACAAAATAATTTAAAATATTTATAATTTAACCTGTATCTCTTCTTGGACCTGTTCTTTCTGTTTTGCTTTATCTAGGTATTTCCCTTCAAGTATTTGATTTTTCTCTTCAAGTTTTAATTTCTCTTCATAATCTTCACCTATGCCTTTATGAAAAAGAAAACAAAACAGACATTAGAAAAGTTGATGAAAACTAGCCATTCAACCCTACAAAGCTTGCAAATCCAATCTACCTAATTCCACTGAAACAACATCACATTGGGTTTTGAATGTTCTTAAAGTCCTACTGTCCACTACACTACTTAGTAACATATTCATATGTCTATAGTTCTCTGTGTGAATAAAAACTTTCTAATATTTATGCAAACTTTACTCTTTTACTAGTTTTAGCTGTGTCTTTTGTATTCTTGTTGAACTCATTTTAAAATAAAAGCACCACTATACTAATACCTTTCATAATTTTAAACATTATAATCATGTCACCTCTTAATTTCAATTTGCATAAACTTAAAAAAGGTTCAGCTCCTTCAATCTTTCTTCATACTTCATACCCTGCTGTCCAGGAATCAGCCTAGTTGCTCTTCTATGTATTTTGTCCAGTCTTTTTTGTAGCCTAGAGACCAAAACTACATGCAGTACTCCAGGCGAGATCTCAGCAGTGTGTTATAAAGTTAAAATATAACTTCCATTAACTTATACTCTAGAAATTATACTATTTAACCAAAAATTCTGTTAGCCTTCTAGATATACAGTAGTGACAAGTCCACTGCAACTCCTAGGTCCTGCTTATAAGTATCAGACCTCCCATTTTGTATTCAAATATAATCATTTTTACTTCCTACATGTAATACTTTATAGTTACATTAAATTTCATCTGCTGCAAATCTGCCCATATGTGTATACTGTAAAAGTCCCTTTGTCATGATTCAATGAATTCCTGATTATCTGCTACTCCATCTAGTGTTGTATCATCTACAAACTTAACCAGCTTCCTGTTTAAATTCCTATCCAGATTACTTGTGTATATAAAAATAGTGTTGGCCCCAGTACTGACACTTATCCATCCATTTTTCAGACTCACTTTTATTAGAGAGTTATGGGTTGCCAGAGTCAATTTTAAATCAGTTGTATGATTCCATACTTTTTTATACTTTATTTTAAACTTTCAGGTTCACCTACATTTGAAAAGCTACAACACTTTACATTTTATTAGAAATCAATATAGTAACAAAATTATATATTAAACATAATAGAATTTTATTAAAGCATGTTGCAAAATGCAATTGTACAGGAACAGTTCCAGCCTTGCACCCAATGCTGCTAGGATAAGCTCAGGCTTCCTGAAATGAAGACTGCTAGAATGCTACATTCACCTAATAAAATTTAGTAGTGGTACACTACTGGAAAAACAATGACCATTACATGTCTTAAATATAGTGTCTTTTAAATGTTTTATTGGTTTTCAAAGTTGTTAAATAGAATAAACAAAATTCTGCTTTGAGGATAGTATTAAAATACATATTTAGATATTAACACGTAATATTTAAAATAGTAATCCTCCAAAAAATCCCAATAATGCACATTTTTAACTACTGTAAAAATGTGCATCTATGCCTCTCAATTTCACACAAAATGTATATTTTTTGTTTCTTATGAATTGTAATTGTGTAAAAGTTTTTTTTAGGAAAGTGAATGCTCTGAAAATACTATTTGCAGTATAAAAGACTGGATGAATGCCACTAAATGCAAATAGATATAAAAGGATACGCCAAGTGGAATTGGTAAAAGAAAAGTTGTAGAAATAAATTTATGGAACACTGAGATTGTGTCTGTAAATGACCCAGATTATTTGTTCTATTTGATATTTTTTAGATACTTAAATCCCTGAACGAATTATACCTTATAATGTTCATTAGACTCTTATTTTGAAATTGGGAACGGGCAACTTTCGGGAAGGAAGATCGAACTGCTGTTTGCTCACCAGAAAAGGTTAATGAGAAAGTTATCGTTTTCCATCCATCTTTAAATTAGCATCTAGCTGGAAGGCGAACAGGTATGTTTGTGTATTGTACTTGTTTACATTTCTGACAATTTGTAAATTTGTTACTTGATTGTTAACAAGTTTCTGAGTGATCTAGCAGGCTGATGCTAGCACAGCCTAGGCCTTTTCTGTGAATTATTTAGCATAGGGGAAACGTAGTTATATCAAGTGAATGTTTATTTTGTTTTATATTATGATTACAGCTCTTACGATGTGTCTATGGTAATTTGTGAATAAATGGGTTGGAATACCCCACCATGATCCATCTGTCATGATCATTGAGTGCATCGTCTGAATAAAGTCCGGCTGGAATGCTACAGTGTCTATGAGTACTTTATTTTGGGAGTTCCAGAAATGCAAATAGTTTTAAAGGGATTTTTCAAAAGACATGCCTGACAAACACGACTGTCTTTTAAATCAGAAAAACTAAAGCACCATAGCCAAAATGAATTCCCAAAACAAGTCAAATCTAAAAACAAAGTTCTTAGTTCTGTTATATTGCTAATAAGACATTTTTATTTTACTTAGACAAAGATTTATTCCCTTATGGAATTCAAAAGTTTGGACACATACCTATGGAGGTGGTGAAAGCAGCTAGAGCTGCCAGGACCAAGTATCATTCCTTACAAGGTGTACCAACGCAGTCCAGAGTTATTCCAACTTCTCTGGGAGCTATTGGGAACAATCTGGCACAGGGGGATCATCACCAAGCAGTGAAGAGGGAGAGCATTTGTATTCCCAAGAAGGATAATTCTATAAACATTTAGCAGTTTAGATTGATTTTGCTGCTTATTGTTGAAGTCAAAATCTTCTTCAGCATCCTATCCCACCAGCTGACAAGCTTCATGCACAAGAACAACTACATTGACACCTCAGTGAGGCCAGGTTGCCTCAAATTCACATAGTCACTCAGCTTATGAGGGAGGTATGCAAGGGGAAAGGATATCTGGTAGAGTCTGCACTAAACCAGCACCATGTGCCCAGTAAGATAAAGGAACTCATTTTGGATTACTATAAAACTTCAGATTGAGAGTCACTTCTGGGTCAGAGACATCAAGTTGTCACCGATTGGAGAAGGGTAATATCACTATATCAGTCATCTTCTTTGCCCTAGCCATGAACATGACAGTAAATACAGCAGAGGTGGAGTATACAGGCCCATCAAGTCCAACATGTGACATCCCTCCATCAGAGTCTATCATCACATCCTCTGTACCAGGGAGCAGATGGATACTGCAAGGGCTGAAGAGATTCATCAAGTAGACTAGTATAAGCTCTAAGCCTGCTAAGTCAAGATAACTAGTTTTAAAGTTTTGAGGCTGAGTTTCACACAAGTTCCACTTTTAACTGTATGTCCATCTGGACATCCATCAAGAAGCTAGATACCTGGCTCAGCAAAGCAGACAAGTCTTAGCTGCCTGGGATATTCAAATACTGGGTATATCAATATAGCATCCTGCCTTGGATTCTCTGGCCTTTGCTGGTTTATGATATGCCCATTACATTAGTGGAGACAATGAAAAGGAAAATCAATGGATTTCTCTTAGGTGGCTTAGCAGCCTAAGCAGTGCAGCTCTGTATGGGAAGAATAACATTCTGCAGCTTCCTTTAAGAGTTTAAGGTCTGCAGTACTTGAGAGGCACTGCAGTATATAGACCCCAATGATCCCAGAGTCTCAGTGGCTGACATCGAGATCCAGACCAGCAGAAAATGGAGTGCCGCTAGGGAGCTGGAGATGGCATGAGGCACAAAGCTGAGGAAGAGGCAGTGGCAAAAGGAAGATCAGGATTGGGCAGCTTTCCAATGCCTAATACAACAAGGTCCAGGGCAAGGAGAGGTGAGTGCTTGTTCAAAAAGGCGTGAGAAAAACAATGGATGTGGAAAGATACAGCATGATGGCAGGCATGAGGCAGCAGAGAGCCTTTTATGAGATGAAGGAGTGCAATAGAATGAAGGCTCACTTGGATGGACATCTTGCGAGCAGTCCCAGTGCATTAAATTCTTAATCCAAGTTGTATATGACCTCTTATCTAGCCCAGCAAACACTTTCTTGTCCTCTCTGCTCTGGGACAGGGACACTCAAACACATCCTGAGCAGCTGTGCAAGGACCCTATGGAAGTGTTGTTATTGGAGGGGCAATGACCAGGGGCTTAATGTATAAACAGTGCGTACGCACAAAAATGTTGCGTATGCCCTTTTCCAAGCTCACTTTGAGATGTATAAAAACTAAACTTAGTGTAAAGCCATGTACATTCTCACGCCAGCCCTACCCTGTGCATACACAAGTTTCCACTCAGTTTTGCAAACTGGCGGCACCCAGTGTCAAAACTGTGCTACTGTTCCTGTGTGGTTTCACATTCTTTTTTAAATTCACATCCCTGACGTGGCTTTATCAAATACACTGAAATTAACCGCATATTATAAATTTAAGGCATTTGATTGTAATAATTCTGTAACAATATAATAGTCCACGGAATGGCTAAACTATTTCAAATACCACAGCTGCTTTAGGGTTGTTACTCTCAGTGCACCATTCGCTGCCTTAGCCCTGCACACTATCAATTTGAACTTCCCCTATTCGGCAGATGCTTCAGGGACTTTCCTGCACGAACCTCGAGGTTCAGAAACAGTTTCATCATAAGAGCTATAAACGCACTCAGTCAGTCAATCAAGTGCTCCCGGTAGAATTGTTTGTACTTAGAATTACAATTACATCACTGTAAACTTGCACTACATTGCACAACCTGAGGTACTTTATTAGCCATTTGCATTATCTACACTATGTACATGTATATTGTACTTATGCTTTCATATTGTATATATTTTCATTATTTTTTATCACATTATTATTATTATTATTATTATTATTTTATCATTTTAGTTTATGGAAGATTTTCATATTGAATCTCATTGTACCATACAATAACAATAAAGGAATTCAATTCAATTCAATAGAAGAGAGCGCGTATTTACAGATGATGACAACTACTGTAGCTTCAAAGTTGATTTAGATTTCCAAGAACTATCTTCTTGGAGCTCTTAATATCATTTTTAAAATGAAATGCTTTAAAGTATGTATATAACATTATACAGGCACATTTTTGACTTCATTTAAATAATGTATACTGTTAATAATTAATCGTGTGAGGATGGTGGTGCAGCAGTAGAAATGAGCTGACACCCTGTCCAGGGATTGGTCCTGCCTCATACTGTATGCCAGTGGTTCTCAATCTGTGGGGCAGGCCCCCCTAGGAGGGTGTGAAGTAACAAAAAGGGGGATGCGAAGATGTGAAAAAAGAAAACAAGAATCAAAAATATGAAAAAAGCATCTGTTGAAACCAAAACAAATTAACTTAAATTACATTCTGATACTAGAACAATAAATACAGAGTTAGATAAATGTCGATAAAAGTTAAGTAGGTATAATAAAATATGCATCTACATTTCAAAAAAATGTTAGGGGGGGCGCGATTAAAACTGTTATGAAAACCCGGGTCGCAAATACTTAAAGGTTGAGAAACGCTGCTGTATGCTTGCTGGGACTGGATGGATAGATGGATGGAATAGTTAAACATGTACTACAAAGACATTTCAATGTTCCTTAAAAGTTCTGAAGAATCTGCATTTTAAGCTTAGAGATAGTTTTACATTAAATAACTTATTGTGTGGGGAATGGTTATGTGGAGAAAGAAAAGGAAGGACAGGAACTTGGGGTTGGTATGTTTGAAAGAGACAGTACTGCTGCATTAAATTATTTAATTGAAGGTCACGCATGTCCCAACAAGCATCTTGAGGGAGGCAGAAACAATCTCTGGATGGGGTGCCAGCTCATCGCTACCACTATGCCACCGTGCCCCCAGGTTTAATACATGCTTTAATTCATTTCATCATGAAAATGAAATCAGCTATACATCTTAGTAGTTAAAATGTTCAGTGAGCTGTAATATCATGAATGTATTATATTCTGTGTCCTGTTGGCATAAGAGAAAGCCTGTTTAAGAAGCATGTAGTGATTCACACACATAAAGCACATAGAAGAACACATACAATACAAAGCATTTAACATGTGACTTTAGCTACGATGGGATCTGAGAAACTCTAGTAAATTTAACATTGATTTTAAGATTAAGTTTACAGCATTCAACTTTAATGGCAAAATAATCAATGAGATTAAAGTGGACATTTCAGCCTTTTTTGTGTCCTTTTTTTTCTTTTCTCTGTACCCTAATACGGTTCTGTATGACACTCAGACGATGGGCTACTACTCGCCTATTCACATTGACTTTGATATCTGACCACTTCTTTTTCATTTTGGGCACTGCTCAACATTCTGAACTTGAACTATGTATCACTCGATCAACTACCTTTTGTTATTTATACCACTGCTTAAGCCAATAAATAGTACTGTTTTCCTTGCCTCCACTTTGCATTCGCTGTAATTCTTTTTACTTTTCGTATACGAAGTATAGGGAAAGTATTGTAATCATCCAAAAGTTCCATTTCGAGATTTTGATGAATTTTTACATTTTAGACCTCCCTGACTTTCTCGTATATGAAGTATAGGGAAAGTATTGGAATCCTCCAAAAATTCTATTTTGACATTTCAAACCTCCCTGAGTCCAAAAATACAATTTTTGGAATTATGTCTGTGTGTCTGTCTGTGTGTGTGTGTGTTTGTGTAAACACAATAACTTGAGTACGTTTTCACTTAGGTCAACCAAATTTTACATACAAGTATTAAGTACAAAACATAGATTTCTATCAACTTTTGGGCTACTTCCATTAACCGAAAGTGGTACTTTACATTTTATTCATGCAGCTGCAGAGTCTAATTTATTCAACTTTACTTTTATAATAATTGCTCAATATATTATTAATTTAATTTGATTTGTTTTCAATGGTTCTTTAATGTACATAATATAAAAATATAATCATTATCTTGCAGTTTACTCCTCAAACATCCATCCCCATATCGGAGTATATGAGAAAGTCTAGGGGAGACCACTCCCGATTTTTTTCACATGTTTTTGCCATTGTCTTTAAACCAAACACTGAATGAGGAACGTGATATTTATATTGATTTGCATATTAAAATATGGCAAATTATGGGTAGAGTTGTGGTGGGATGGCAGGCGCATGCAAGTGCATTACTTTTCATGCTGACCAGGATTTATGGAGCTGAAGTGCATGGAAGTTGGCTTACACATGGTTTTGTGCATTTGAATTTTTTTCTCTGTACACACATTTCCAGTTTTGTCCATATGCCATGTTTTAGTGTGAGCTCTACGCACACCGTTATGCATGAGGCCCCAAGTGCTGAAGGTAGTTGTTGAGAAATTCTCCTCAGACATAAAAATAAGCAGGCCCTACTGTCCCCCCAGGAATCAGATAACATTTGTCAAGGCAGGAAAGCAGTTGAAACTGTAGTCTTGAGCTGCTGCAGGTCTACTTTCCACCACACAGGACTGGCAGCTAAAGGTAGATCAGAGCAAGCAGCTTAAGTTTCCAGCACATATCATGGCAACATCATTGTGACCAGATATTGTCATTCTATCAGAGGGCTCAAAACAGCTTGCCCTAATAGAATTTACTGTACCCTGGGAAGTTTGTATAAAGGAGGCTTTTGAGAGGAAGATGGCCAAATACCAGGGGCTTCTGGAGGATTGCTGGAGACAGGGGTGGCAAGCACACTGCCATCCAGTGGAAGCAGGCAGCAGAGACGTCACCTCTGACTCTCTCTACACAGTCTACACCCGGCTGGGCATGAATGGGCCACTCAGAAGGACACCCATCAGAGGCAGCAGAAAGAGCTTCCAGATGGCTGTGGATTAAGAGGGGCGAACCATAGCTTAATGCTGCTGGGATGCCAGTCGGGGCTTTATCATCCCCAGCTGGGTCACCTGGGCTAGGGTGTATAATCTTGTTAGACCCGAAACATCAGTAGGCTGTATCTTTCACATCACCATGTGAATGGCCACAACAATTTTGGGAATCACATGTTATGAGCATCATCTACCTAGCAACCATACAACGTTATTGTGACCAGACACACAAAATGTTTGTGACAATGAAACCCAGAGATGTAAAATGGCAGTGCTAGCGGAAAGATGCAAGTAAAATGGTAATATAATAACATTCAAGAGATTGTTTGAAAATTACTCATCACAGAAATAATGGCAACAATTACAAAAAGCATTAATAACTATAAATAGAATTGATAATTGAATTGAACCAGTATATTAATTAGTAGGTTCTATACTTTGTCTTTCTGTGTTAATGTTAAAACTGGGTGTCATCTCTCTTGCATAATTTTTTTCTTTATACTGTGTAAAATGCTTTGAGATTATTAAAAATGTGGCATGCACTGTACAATACAGATTGATTTCAATGAGTTAATAAGTTTATATACATTTTTGAAATTGATTAGATAGTTTTGGATTAATAGTTTTGTTTAGGGTAGGTTTCCACTTTATAATCAGTATTGCAGTGTTACAAATTAAAATGACTAAGTGGGAAAGGAAAATTTTCATGCTTTTTATGTGCTTTTTAAAATCTGAAATATAAGCATCCACTTGTTTGGCCTTTTCTCCATTATATAGTAGTACATAAACTGCTGACTTTTGCATAAATGTATAAAATGTAACAGAACTATTTCTATGAGTGTCTTCAAAAATAAGAGCGTAACATTGAAAATGTGCTTCTTCACCCATACCTGAGTCTGTAACTTTATTTACTGATTTTCTATATGTTGAATTGTGGCGATTAAGTAAGTCTAATGTATTTTCTAATGCTTCTATTTCTTTTTCCGTCTTACGAATTTTGGTATCCAATTGATTTCCTTCACGGAGAAGGTCCTCTTTCTCTTGAGCAGCCTAAAATACAAAAATAAAGTCTGAAAAATTCACATGGAACTCTTGTTTCATATCAATATTTAATTTATAATTACTAATGGGAACCAAACTGGGGATACCAAAAAAAGGGAAACAACTTTAAACTTGTTTCTTTTGACAAGTTTTGTAATCTAAAGGTTTTGACTTAGATTTAGTAATTTGACTTAGATTAGTAATTAGATTCATTCATTTGAATTTAGGCTCACTTTGAATAAAGATAAATACACAATAACACATATTTTGCTCCACTAAGAAATATAACAAAAATTTAAACAGCTGCCATTGACTTTTCGAAAAGGTTATTGGATCTTCTTGACTTGCACTTCATAGAATTTTTCATGTAACCTTCTACATTTTTTGATTTTGGAAGCAGAAAATGAATAATCATAATCTAATGTGTAAACGATAAATTTTTCTTCTTACAAAATTAAAATGTTCATACTACAGGTCTGCTTAATGCAGAAACTATAAGGTAAACTTAGTAAATTAACATCAACTAATGACTGAAACTGTTTACCAGTAACAACATTTGCATTGAAAATATAAATATAATGTACCTTGACAATATAATATGCTTGAGTAGACTCCTGTTCTCCTTCTGGAGGCGCAATGGCAAGTGTAACAACTTCATACCTTTTTTTTAATTTCTCTATTTTGGCTAATTTTTCATTGACTTCCATGCTAAATCAGAAAAAGAAAGCTGTTCAGTACAAGGTGTCTATTAATTTTAGATCAGCTTGTCTTCTATTTCCTTTGCCCATAAAATTTAACAACCTCCAGTTATAATAAAATCCAGTTCATGTATAAATGTAAATTATTCAAAGATTTCATCCAAAAACAAATTTCAGTCATTTTGTCTTCAAATGATTAATCTTAATATTTATAGAGAACATATTTAAAATACAGTTACTTTAAAATATTTCATATGGGACTGTTATATATACATTATATACAATATACTGTATACTGTCATATGAAAAAGTTTGGGAACCCCTCTTAATTCTTTGGATTTTTGTTTATCATTGGCTGAGCTTTCAAAGTAGCAACTTCCTTTTAATATATGGCACTATCGCTCCCTTGAACCCTTGTCCAAGACGCCAGACACCAAATAAAAGTCCAAAAGTAGACTTTATTCAAACTGCACAGTGCACAAAGCACCCTCCTCTCCACAATACTCATAAATTCACCAATAATCAATAATAATACAATCCTCCACTCCCAGACACATTGCCACCCTTCCACCCAGCTCAGCTCATCGTCCGGGAGTTCTCAGCGTCCTTTTATAATCCCTGACCCGGAAGTGTTTCCAATCCCCCAGTCCATGTGATCTCCTATCACTTCCGGGTCAGATAAAAAGTCTTCTTCTTCACCCCGGAAGCACGTCATTCCCCTTGTCCATGTGACTCGGATGTACTTCCGGGGCATAAGGCAAATAATCGCTGTTCCTCCCTGCAGCATCTCCTAGCGGCCCCTATGGTATCCAGCAGGGCTGTGAATAAAGACTCCAATGTCCATGATACCCTGCTGGCCTTCGGGGCACCTCCCTGCTGCAGGAAGGGCTCCACCTGGCAGTGTGGGGGTATTGGCCGGGATGAACGGCCGGCCATATATCACACATGCCTTATGGAAACAGTAGTATTTCAGCAGTGACATTAAGTTTATTGGATTAACAGAAAATATGCAATATGCATCCTAACAAAATTAGACAGGTGCACAAATTTGGGCACCCCAAGAGAGATATTATATCAATACTTAACTGAGCCTCCTTTTGCAAATATAACAGTCTCTAGACACCTCCTATAGCCTTTGATGAGTGTCTGGATTCTGAATGGAGGTATTTTTGACCATTCTTCCATAAAAAATCTCTCTAGTTCAGTTAAATGTGATGGCTGCTGAGCATGAATAGCCTGTTTCAAATCATCCCATAGATTTTCGATGATATTCAAGTCAGGGGACTGTGACAGCCATTCCAGAACATTGTACTTCTCCCTCTGCATGAATGCCTTTGTAGATTTCGAACTGTGTTTTGGGTCATTGTCTTGTTGGAATATCCAAATCCTGCGTAACTTCAACTTTGTGACTGATTCTTGAACATTATCCTGAAGAACTTGTTGATACTGGGTTGAATTCATCCGACCCTCGACTTTAACAAGGTCCCCAGTCCCTGAACTAGCCACATAGCCCCATAGCATGAAGGAACCTCTACCAAATTTGACAGTAGGTGGTGTTTTTCTTGGAATGCAGTGTTCTTCTTCCACCATGCAAAGCAGTTTTTGTTATGAAAAATAACTCAATTTTTGTCTTATCAGTCCAAAGCACTTTGTTCCAAAATTAATCTGGCTTGTATAAATGAGCATTTGCATACAACAAGTGACTCTGTTTGTGGCGTGAGTGCAGAAAGGGCTTTTTCTCATCACCCTGCCATACAGATGTTCTTTGTGCAAATTGCGCTGAATTGTAGAACGATGTACAGATACACCATCTCCAGCAAGATGTTCTTGCAGGTCTTTGGAGGTGATCTGTGGGTTGTCTGTAACCATTCTCACAATCCTGCGCATATGCCGCTCCAGCAACTGTGCCTGTAACCTTCCATTTCCTGATTACATTCCTTACAGTTGAAACTGACACTTTAAACCTCTGAGATAGCTTTTTGTAGCCTTCCCCCTAAACCATGATACTGAGCAATCTTTGTTTTCAGATCTTTTGAGAGTTGCTTTGAGTATCCCATACTGTCACTCTTCAGAGGAGAGTCAAAGGGAAGCACAACTTGCAACTGACCGCCTTAAATATCTTTTCTCATGATTGGACATACCTGTCTATGAAGTTCAAGGTTTAACAAGCTAATCCAACCAATTTGGTGTTGCAAGTAATCAGTATTGAACAGTTACATGCATTCAAATCAGCAAAATTACAAGGGTGCCCAATTTTTTTCATAGCCAGTTTTTCACATTTGATTTAATTTCATACAACTAAATACTGCTTTACTAAAAATCTTTGTTTGGAAAACACCCCAGTATTCAGATGTTCCTAGGAAATGAAAGACATACCACTGCTATCTTTTTTGTTGAAACTAGAGTAAATTATTGCAAGGTGTGGCAGAAAAGTAATGAGACTGGCAACACTGCAAGCGATCTGGCAACGCTGACCTGTTGTCCTTGATAGAACACGTGTATCAGTACCCTCCCATAGCTCAGTGCGAGTTTCAACTCCTTCCGTTAACTACATGATTTTTGTGACTGCTATTAGCGAAGTTGTGTTTTTGGTTGTGCGTCACGCAAAATGGAACAGCGGAATTTGGAGCAACGTTGTGCCATTAAATTTTGTGTTAAGCTTGGAGAATCGGCAAGTGTGACGTTTGAAAAGTTAAAACAGGCCTATGGGGAACATTCTTTATCCCGAGCTCAAGTTTTTCAGGGAGGCCTTCAACTTCGAAAACCAATGAAAACATCGAACGTGTGAACACTCTTGTGAGATCAGACCGTCGTTTAACATTAAGAATGTTGAGTGAACAATTAAATTTGAACAGATTTACCGTTCATCAAATTTTGACTGAACATTTGCACAAGCGAAAGGTCTGTGCCAAAAATGGTGCCGAAAAACCTCACAATTGAGCAGAAGGACAATTGAAAAAACGCATTCCTGTGGTTCCCCAGCCCCCTTATTCACCTGACCTCAGTCCGTGTGACTTTTTCCTTTTTCCTAAACTGAAAAATGTCCTCAAAGGACGTCATTTCGGGACTTTAGAAAACATCCAAAAGAGTGTAACGGACATGCTGAAGACCATACCGGTTGAAGACTTCCAGCGCTGCTACCAACAGTGGGAACAGTGTCTTCATCGGTGTGTAGCTGCCCAAGGGAACTACTTTGAAGGGGATAACATTGATGTTTAAAAAAAATAAAAACTTTGGTAAATAAAAATCAGTCTCATTACTTTTCTGCCACACCTCGTATGCAGGCTGAGAGGGGTTCCCAAACTTTTTCATATGATTGTATCCAGTATCAGGGGTTCAAATCCCATACTTGCTCTATGTTGTCTTTTCTGAGTTTGCACAATTTCATTATGCCTGAATGGACTTTTTTCCAGATCAGAAAGAAACATGTATTAGGTTGAATCTAAACTAGGCTGTGAAGGTGTGAGTGTGTATGCAAGACTGGACTTTGCAGTGGTCCTTTCCTTTTAACTGATGCCACTCTAATAAGAATGTTATGTTATAAAAATATTGATCAACAGTATATTGTCTAATGTATATAATGTAAATAAGTAATGTATACATACATATACAGCTAAAAATCTTGACTCTTCATTAGCAGCAAAGCCCAAAATTAGTACTGTCTTCGTATACAGTAGAAATATCAACCAAGAAGTTAATAATAACTTCTACTCACTCAAAAACATCTTCCTGTTCTCTTCATATCACATTGTGAAAAACAGCATATCCATCAGCTATAGAAAAAATCGTGCTTCATTGTTTTCAGTTGTGGATTGGCTACATTGGTTAATTTTCAGTTTTTTCCCTCTTTGTTATGTTTAATTTTGTTGTTTTTTGTTAACTTTCTTAACACGGGTGGCACGGTGGCACAGTGGGTAGCGCTGCTGCCTTGAAGTTACGAGACCCGGGTTTGCTTTCCGGGCTCTGAGTTTGCATGTTTTCCCCGTAACTGTGTGGGTTACCTCTGGGTGCTCCAGTTATCTCCACAGTCCAAAGACATGCAGGTTAGGTGCATATATATATACCTTCTTATATTATACGCTACTGTGGCTATCCGTTTGTCTGTTCAGGATTTTAAATCACCTGTAGCTCGCAAACCATTTGTCCTATTGACCTGAAATTTGGTACACATATACTAGGTGACGTCTACTATCTGCTTTTGAGGTGATGATTGACCTACAAGGTTATTTCTTTCTTTATTTTTATTTTATTGCAGAATCTACTCTTGGCAGCGGCCAGCAGGGCGGCCGTGTGGCACATAAGTATGGGTGCCGTTCTCATTCCTACCACCTTCGCCGTCACTTCCCCTACCTCTTCATATCTTAAATCATTCTTGAGGCAGACTGAAAACATAAGTGCCAGCTAAAGTGAAAGTTAAGGAAAAGGTACTAAGTAATTGCAACACAAACATGATTTAATCACTTTTAATGTGAAAAGATGCAGTTGGAAGAAGAGAAGAAGCGGACCGCTAGGGTGGAGAAAAGAAGAGCTGCTCAGGAAGCAGCAAGGGCATCAACCTCTGAGCAAATGAATGCTAAACGTACAGAGAAAGAGTATGAAAACTATGAATGCTCAAGTCAAGTGTATTCACTGCACGTTGTCATGCAAAGCGCTGTTACTGGTATATATATATATATATATATATATAAAACTAGCTTTTACCCGCGACTTCGTCCGCGCGGGACTCTGTTTTAGTATACTTTTTTTTTTCAGAAATATATATATGAAGTTATAGTTATTACCCGTGACCTTCTTCGCATGGAACTTCTGACGCCGTGGGAGTGTAAATATTTAATTGCTTTTTAGAGGATTTCCTTATAAACAATATTTTTTGTTTCTTTATTGGGCGGCACTAATATTACCAGGCTCGTGGGCGAACTTACGCGTGAGCAAGCTACGTAAAACTGACCGTGGGAGAAACAATCTTCCCTTAAATCTACGCCAGCGTATTTCAAAGTTTGGCCCTGAGACTTATTTATCGTCATGGCGAAGCATACTTTGAGGGGAAATTGCAGTCTCTTAAAAGTCAAAAGGTAGGTCATTTCTATATTAGAGGAATGCGCAACACGAACACTTTTTCTCCTTGAGCACACCCGGTCAAAATAATGACTTCGATTAAATTTTTATGCAGGGCTTTGACTTGCAGTCTAGTGCCATTACACAGTTTCGGTGGTTTTAAATTCCGAAGGACCATTACGGGTGTGCGCTTCCGCAAAGTAAGCCTATGGTATGGAAGACCCGGTGGTTTAAGGGAATTTAAAAACTCTACCGGATAGTTAACGGCTTCATCTGCATTACAGACAGTGTCTATCGACCTGTAGACCATTTCTTCTCCGTCAAAGGACTTCAGTAACATGTCATTAATGAACGCAGCTTGATCGTTTTTTGGAGTCAAAATGGCCCGTTCACAAAACCATTCTATAGGCTTATTCTGTATTTGAGTATCCCCTTCCTCATTCCACGGATACGCGCCGTGTCGTTCGCCCCTCTTCTCAGTGGCAAGAAACGTATTGGAGTGTCCCAATTCACCCCCTTACGGATGGAATTTCAAAAAATCCTTTCTTAGCGGTTATCCATGCCATTATAGGAATGCACTGTCAAAATTTCAGCCCTTTAGGTCCAGCGGATTGGTCTGTGCGTTGTCTATCAGTCAGTCATGGAACTGTTTTATATATACAGATGATAAAAACACTAATATGATGATTTGTGAAATCCAAGTTCAGAGCTGGTATAGCACCGTATCTGCCTTGGGAGTTAAACTGAAAGAAAACATCTTTTCAATTTATATGTATTTGTCCTGCCATTAAATGCAAGATTTAAGCAGTCACACTATAGTTATAGTGTGGCTAAATTATCTAAGAGCTGTATAGCATTAAAGACATAAACCGTGACCAAGTACAACAGGTTCTACTGAATTTAATAAATAGAACATAAAATGTGCTGACCTTTTCTTCAAGTAGAAGCTTACCTGATTGCTTGACGTTCCTGATCTATTAGTCTGTACTGAGTTTGAAGCATTTCCCGATGGACCTTGATGTCATCTTGCCTTTCCCTCATTGCATTCTGTAATAACAGTTTTCTCTTCTCTAAAGAAATTGTAATATCTGTCTTACTGTATAGTAGGTCTCGCAGACGCTTTATGTGCAGTTTCATAACATTAACTTCAGCCAGAGCCTCCTGTAATAAATTATGAAATGATGGGAGATTCCAAATTAGTTATGCAAACAATTAAAATCTGTTGAATAAAACATGAAAAAACTGTACCTATATTAGACATAGTAACAAAAGATGAAGTTAAAAAAATCCTTAGATATTCTATAAACCTGCAGGCAGTAAGAATGGAATATACATTGTTTTCACACCTTCATTACTGTTGTTTAATCAACTACCTCACGGCACAAGATTCAGTTTGTATATTTAAGATAACAGTAAAAAGAATTTTATTTCAACACATCATTTTCATTTAAGCACTAAATGAGAATTTGATAATTTGGAGGAGAAATGTAAACAGTTTACAGGTCTTTATTAAACTGCATTTTACAAGTTCAGGTTAAGAAAAAGATGCAATACCTGTTTTTTGATCTTACGCGTCTTCACTTCTTTTGTTGACACATCAATGACAATATTCAGTTGAGGAATCTTAGCATCAAGATCAGCACACTCTGATACTGTTTTGTCCAGTTTTGTTTTAACATAGCGAACTTCATCCTGAGGGGGAATTTAACATTAGTAAACCAAAGCCTCTGGAAAAACTATCTTTACAAAAAAAAAATACCCAACAAAGCTTTTAGTAACATACTGTAAGTGATACATGATATAACTCAATGTCTCTATATAATCACTCTGTATTATCAGAAGCTCTTATATCACAAAAAACATTATAAAGCAACTTAATTAAAACACCCAACAGTAATGCATCATGCTATGCATGGGCTATTTGACTTGATGTTAAATTTGTTACTACCTGTAGCCTTTTAAGTTGTGTAGACAAAAAGCTGCAAGTGGCCTTCTTCTCCTGAAGAATGTTGGTCAGCTCTTCTGTCTTAGCTTCAGTTGCCTGCTTCTCAGTATCATGCTCCTTCTCCATCCTTGTTATCTTTCTTTCTAAATATTGTATCCTGAAATCCTATTTATAAGATAATTGAATGTGTATTAACTTCTGGCATCAAATATTATCATGGGCTTCAATGTTTATTTTGTACAATTTCTATTATATATCTCACATATTGAGCTCTTTGCCATGATCTATCCATTAATTCAGTCAGATATAACTAGCACATTTATTAAAACTATGCAAAACCAAATGAATGGAAGAAAGAAAAATACTATAAGTCACCAGAAATTGTGTGGTAAAGATTTCCCAAGATGTTATCCTCCCAAAAAACAATAAATACATCTTTCAAAAATAAAAACTGAAACAGAGCTAATCAGGTAAGCATTAACACTTCATAGTAAAAGATGCTAAATATCTAAAAAACATTAAGTCATATGACTCTTTATGGTCACAAGCACCTTTAATGACCTTCAAATTTAAAGCAAATTTCAGGATCATTTGTCACACTGTGCCATGAGATGCAGTTATTTCCTTAGAGAAACTTACAGGTATCAGTTTCTGTGACACAAACAGATGTTATGAGTGGACTGATGCCTCCTAAGGCCGGGTTTATACTTCACGCGACGCAACGCATGCTGCAGAGGACGTTCCTACTACACAAGTGTTTTACTTTTTATACTTGCTTGCTTACTTTATGTAAATCTGGAGGAATCCAGCAGGTGGCAGTGCGAGATATCATCACGGTGAGAACATGTTCGGCTTCGCTGTGTTGTGAACTGCCTGAAACATCCATTAAATTCTGATGACACCTTACCGCAATATCTCTGAAAAGGATGTTTAATGATTAAATCCATCAATCCAGGGATGTGTCCATTCCAGCAAGCATTGGGTACGAGGCAGAAACAATCCCTGGATGGGGCCTCATTTCATTATGAAAGTATAAATTAAAAAAAAAAATCAAGTATAAATCTAAAGATTCTAAATTTGCAGAGAGTTGGAATATCATGCATTTAATGTGTTTTGTGTGGTGATCTATTGCTGCTTGCCGCTGCTGTCAGGTCCAAGAAGCTTGTAGCGATTAAAAACTGGGATGACGTTTACAACGGTCTGCTTTAATGATAAAGTAAACTACGAGGTTAAAGTGGGCATTTCGAGATTAAAGACAAAATTTCCACTTTAATCACAAAATACACGTTTTCACCATGTCCTTAATTGTTTTTCTTTGTGGCTAAAATACAGGGCTGTACATTATGTTGCTGTTGTGAAGTTGCAAAAAAAAAAAAAAAAAAAGGCACAAAAGATGGTATGTGAGATTTTTAAAATGTATCGTGTCATTACGATCGGGAAGATACGACACTTGAATATAAAAGCACCACGAATGAATTTGTATGTCGGCATTTTGCTTCACCACATAAAACCATTCATCAAACATCGAATCACGCACATCGACCCCGTAGGATCCGCATAGAGGTTTTCTGTCACATGTAGATAGTAACCAGAGACTCTAACATCACATTTTATCACACTGTGGCCCCCGACTTTTTGTTGGTACTGCAACTCGCGCACGCGTCGCGTTAATTTTTGAGGACCTGATCAGAGGACGCATCAAATAAATGTTGGGAACGCGTGGCAGCCACGATGCGGGTGCATACGCGTTCTGAGCGTGAAGTATAAACGAGCCCTAAGTCTTGGCAAAAAATGTGTGCCAATGTGGATATATAGATCTTGCTAAGAAGCCATTAAGAGGTAAAATATATATGTATATACTATTTTCATTTCTTACTTTTATATAAACCCACAATATATCATATCTTTTTCTAAGCACACTTAATTGTGAAGTGGGCTGGAGCCTATCCCAGAAAGTATAAGGAACAAGGCAGGAACAATCCCCTAGACCGGGCACCAGTTTATTGCAGGGTGAAAGACACTCACCACACAGTAGGGTCAATTTAGCATCACCAGTCTTTAGGAAACTAGAGCACCCAAAAGAAACATATGCAGACAGGACCCGAGACATGAACTGTGGTCTCATTGTGAGGTAGTAAAACACTACCATTGCACCACTTTGCTTTCTCTAATTCAGAACATATTGACAATAATCTTCATTTGCAATGCAGCCAAGTATAAAAAAAATCAACAGGTAACAACAAACACAAAATTCAATAAGAAAAATTACAAAGCTAATAAAAGCAATTACAAACAATAGAGAAATCTGCTAAAATAATTCCTGACTACAGAAAAGCAATTTGAAATTATGAATTCATATTGTCCCATTAGTACAAAGATGATGGCTTTTAAAGTATCTTAGACTGTCCCAAGTTACTAGTTAACAATAACTGAAAGCAGTCTTTCCAGTTTTAGTAACAACTCACTCCTTAAGAATAATCCAGCCATTGGAGAGAGTATGATAAAGTCCATTTGTCATGTTCTGCATAGATGTAATATAATGTGGTGAATGACCACTATGGGCATTGTAAATAGACAAAGATCTATGTTGATCTCATCTCACATAAAAAGAGGTTGTTCCAATTTACTATATAGCATGCAATGATTCGTGCTATAACCATTCGAACAGATAAATAAAGACAGAGCGACACACTTAGCCCAGAGGTTTAAAAGTATTAACTGAGGAAAACTGGCTTAAGAAATTTCTTTTCCTAATATTAACACAGAATCAAGTTATTTTTCTAGGGATAACCTTTGGCTTAGATTTCTTTAGATTTAAAAGTAATTTTCTTGTCAAAAAATGCCATGGTACTTATATTTTGTAAATCTTTCAGTTGTGAATCATTTAGTTGTAAATATATTCAGATTATCATACTAAGTATAATTAAATCTTCATCAATGTTTTGCAAAGTATCAAAATTATGCTATCGATTTTCAACAACAGAAATCATCAAAACCATAAAGAATAATAGCATTCATATAAAGCTGTACATTTCAGTCTGTTACTGATAAAACAATACTATTAGTGTACAGTTTTGCTTGAAAGTTTGTGAACCCTTTAGAATTTTCTATATTTCTGCATAAATATGACTTAAAACATCATCAGATTTTCACTCAAGTCCTAAAAGTAGATAAACAGAAACCAGTTAAACAAATGAGACAATATATTAAACTTGGTCATTTATTTATTAAGAAAAATTACCGAATATTACATATTTGTGAGTGGCAAAAGTATGTGAACCTTTGTTTTCAGTATCGGGTGTGACCCCACCCCTTTGCAGCAATAACTGCAAGTAAACGTTTCCGGTAACTTTTGATCATTCCTGCACACCGGCTTTGAGGAATTTTAGCCCATTCCTCTGTACAGATGTCCTGACATTTTCCTTTAGAATTCTCTGATATAATTCAGAATTCATTGTTCCATCAATGAAGGCAAGCCGTCCTGGCCCAGATGCAGCAAAACAGGCCCAAACCATGATACTACCACCACCATGTTTCACAGATGGGATAAGGTTCTTATGCTGGAATGCGGTGTTTTCCTTTCTCCAAACATAACGCTTTTCATTTAAACCAAAAAGTTCTATTTTGGTCTCATCCATCCACAAAACATTCTTCCAATAGCCTTCTGGTTTGTCCACGTGATCTTTAGCAAACTGCAGACGAGCAGCAATGTTTTTTTGGAGAGCAGTGGCTTTCTCCTTGCAACCCTTCCATGCACACCATTGTTGTTCAGTGTTCTCCCGATGGTGGACTCATGAACATGAACATTAGCCAATGTGAGAGAGGCCATCAGTTGCTTAGAAGTTACCCTGGGGTCCTTGGTGACCTCGCCGACTATTACACGCCTTGCTCTTGGAGTGATCTTTGTTGGTCGACCACTCCTGGGGAAAGTAACAATGGTCTTGAATTTCCTCCATTTGTACACAATCTGTCTGACTGTGGATTGGTGTAGTCCAAACTCTTTAGAAATGGTTTTGTAACTTTTTCCAGCCTGATGAACATCAACAACTCTTTTTCTGAGGTCCTCAGAAATCTCCTTCGTTCGTGCCATGATACACTTCCACAAACGTGTTGTGAAGAGCAGACTTTGATAGATCCTTGTTCTTTAAATAACACAGGGTGCCCATTCACACCTGATTGTCATCCTATTGATTGAAAACACCTGATTCTAATTTCACCTTCAAACTAACTGCTAATCCTAGAGGTTCACTTACTTTTGCCACTCACAAATATGTAATCCTCGATCATTTTCCTCAATAAATAAATGACCAAGTATAATATTTTTTGTCTCATTTGTTTAACTGGTTTCTCTTTATCTACTTTTAGGACTTGAGTGAAAATCTGATGATGTTTTAGGTCATATTTATGCAGAAATATAGAAAATTCTAAAGGGTTCACAAACTTTCAAGCACAACTGTATATAGATCAAGAACACGTTTTGACTCAAAAGCCAACATTCTGGTGTCCCACTGCAACACACTGCTGGCCTGTTAAGTTAATTTCAAACCATTCAGAAGTATTTTGATTAAAACCGAAAGTAGCAATCAGCCATATGATATGCTTTTGAAAGTTTAGTAATACAAACTATAAACTGGTTTCCTTCTGTCTACAGCAGTACTATACATAATCTTTCTATTATATTAAAAAATCTTGGGATGAAACAAAACGTTTTCAGAGAGATGAGACAAAACTTTTTCAGAGAGATAATTTCAAGTCCCACAAGACAAGACTTTGTGCCAAAAGATGAATTGAAAACCTAACAGGACCATGGAGGGGCAGAAATAAAATAAAAACAGTAGAAGAAGAGTAGAAGACAAATTAGAATGTCGTAAGGAGGTTCAAAAATGTTGGCGCGATATACATGCAGAGCAGGTTAGAGATTATGAAAGTACTAAAATTCAAAAGTCTCAAAAAACTGATAGTAAAGATCTCATTAGCGCTAACAAATGGAAATGATTACTTGGTGAAATAATGGAACAGCGAAAAGAGATTGAATATATGGACATAGGTGATATGACAGAAGTATGTAGATACTGTATTGTTCGACTTTAAAGTTTAAGTCGGAGACTTGTAGATCGTCTAATTCGCATTGCCATCTGGGAGATGTAGTGTTTCTTCCCAATGAAGAGGCGTATCCACGAGAAATAAAAGGTTTGTTATTTGGTGAAAGTGAAATCCACAAACACTACAGGCAAAATATACGAATCTACAATAATCTGTTTGCGTTCACTTCATTCAATGCTCAAAACATAAACACGATTCAGGACCACACGCTATGAGAATCTGTGATCATGAAACAATTAAAGCTACTACAAGTTTAATTTCTAAGAAACCAGAATTCGGTCAGGTTTATATTTATGATCACGGAGAAGCGATGCAACAGAGAATCGAAAGAGTTAAATGATTGGATGTATTAGTAATTCTACAGCCAATAATGGATACAAATTCATACGTCCAAAAGTATCGCACTTTACACGAAATTTATCTGAAAAAAACGGACAAAGAAGTTATCTTGGATTTCTATATAAATCCAAAAGATCACGATCGCATATACTGTATAATAAACCAACATGTGACGAATTGTCAGCGATAATAGTTTCGAAAGACGGAGATATCAAAGACAGAGTTGCTATTCATGTTTATCCAAAAGCACAGCACGATTCGTCGCAAGCGCCAAATCTGGGAAATGACTAGTGCGTAGGGGTTGGCGAGTGAAGCAAGCAGGGGGCAGAACCCCCCAGTATTACTTAAAAAAAAGGCAGTAGCAGAAACAATACTATACTGTTCTTTGGATGTTAAACTATATTAATAAGGGCTCAGGGAACAGGATCTTGAAAGAAATTTCTTACCTGGTCATTCAGTAAAGCTTCTAGAACCTTTGTTAGACATGCCATTTAGGAAGTCAATGTTTAATTATTGATATCAGATGTTTCACCTCATTTATCTAGTGGAATTACATGAGCAGAATTGCAAACATTAGGAATTACGGTATAGCCTATCAGATGATGCAGAGAAATGAAAAAGTGTTATATATTCAATAATTAGAGCAGCAAGACTTATGTTACTTACATCATGGATCTAGTTAATCCTCTTCCTAGGATCAACAGTTTTTATTATCTCAGTTATAACACAGAGAAAAGAAAAAGGTCAAAGGGTGAAATGAGGTACATAGGATATAGAATAAATAGTGGTAACACTTGGAGGTCCTTTGTAAACCTCATCAAATAGATAAGCAGCAGCAACATGTTTGTTAAAGTCTAAGTAAATCTCTTTCTGGTCAGATTATCAAGCAGTCATGAAGTATTACATTAGGAGGTGGATGACTTATTATTGATAGAATTAACAATATTACAGAACTTACTGGATTGCAAATAATGTAAATAATATGTTTTTTACTTTTCTCACAGATAATGCATATTTGTTCCCAAGTTCAGTATATGGTAGTTAAAAAATCCTGGTCCCTAGTCCATCTAGCAAAAGTCCAGATTACTTCTTGCTTTGAGCAGTGATGAAAATTCAGAGACTTGATCTGTCTTGTATTCTTAACTTCTTAAAAGGTGCTTACTTATCAGCCACTATAAAGTTCTGCTGAAATAATCAGGTACTAATTCAGTATCTGTAATGAATCTGTATCTGATGTGTAGTGAATATGAAAAACTCATTCAAGAAGGCAAATTTCTCTTAACCATCACCCAAAATGTTTATTACCAGTAATCCTAATATACAGTACTGGGCAGCAATAACTAAAACCAAAATCAAAGACACCTGAGTCAATAATGTTTTTCCTTCTATTAATTAAATCAAGCAAAGTTGATATAGCACAATCATTTAGATTGTTGGCTATAGTTAGGTTGTCAATCAGGTTGTGAGAGATTAAGATTACCAGTGACTTCTGTCAAATGATCAATTTGGTTTAAATTCACCCAATACAAGTATGTCTGAGTAACCATACTGAGCAAGTACATTTGCTAATTCATCAACTTGAGAAGGACTGAGCTGAGAGGCACTTTTGGATTTTATTAAATTCCTAAGGAATAAAAGAATCAAGGGAAAAACCGCAAACATAAAAAAATGAGCAAAACCAAAATGAAAAATAAACTCTGAAAGAAAAGTGACCTACATAACCAGAAACTCTAAACCTAATAAATGTGGCTTATATAAAAGCTAATAATGTGCAAAGTTAGAAGCTCAGAAAAAAATGGAGTACAGTACTCCATTTTTATTTCACTATCCCTTCCCTATGTAACTAACAGCATAATGTATGTTACCAGATAAAGTAGCCAGATAAAGAAGGCCAAGTATAAGCATCACATAAAAAAGCTTGGGTGGAGTTAGAATTATTCTGGCAGTCAGCTCACAGTGGTTGCCAGTCATCTAATCTTTACAATGTCAGAAGTACACTTTTGTCCTGCTAAGGGTTGTTCCGAGGGCATATTTTTGCAAACTGTTACAGGTTTTTTCCCATCCATTATTTGAATGACAACACCATCAGCACAAAGAGACCACTTCTCTAAATGGAAATTCATGATAAAATGAAAGGTGTATTTGTCCAAATTTGCTAAATATCATCATAAATGTAGAATTTAGATGAAGCTTGGGTGTTGAAAAGAAGAGAATACTGAAACCTAACACAAAATCCATTGACTAATCATTGGGGCTATAGATTCACCTTGAATTGCTGTGTGCATTAACATCAGGTGCAAGGATGGAACCAGTTCTGGGCAGAATACCAATTCATGTTTAGTCATCCTAGAGCCACTACAGAATTACAAAATATATATACATATATATATATATACACTCACCTAAAGGATTATTAGGAACACCTGTTCAATTTCTCATTAATGCAATTATCTAATCAACCAATCACATGGCAGTTGCTTCAATGCATTTAGGGGTGTGGTCCTGGTCAAGACAATCTCCTGAACTCCAAACTGATTGTCAGAATTGGAAAGAAAGGTGATTTAAGCAATTTTGAGCGTGCCATGGTTGTTGGTGCCAGACGGGCTGGTCTGAGTATTTCACAATCTGTTCAGTTACTGGGATTTTCACGCACAACCATTTCTAGGGTTTACAAAGAATGGTGTGAAAAGGGAAAAACATCCAGTATGCGGCAGTCCTGTGGGCGAAAATGCCTTGTTGATGCTAGAGGTCAGAGGAGAATGGGCCGACTGATTCAAGCTGATAGAAGAGCAACTTTGACTGAAATAACCACTCGTTACAACCGAGGTATGCAGCAAAGCATTTGTGAAGCCACAACACGCACAACCTTGAGGCGGATGGGCTACAACAGCAGAAGACCCCACCGGGTACCACTCATCTCCACTACAAATAGGAAAAAGAGGCTACAATTTGCACGAGCTCACCAAAATTGGACAGTTGAAGACTGGAAAAATGTTGCCTGGTCTGATGAGTCTCAATTTCTGTTGAGACATTCAAATGGTAGAGTCAGAATTTGGCGTAAACAGAATGAGAACATGGATCCATCATGCCTTGTTACCACTGTGCAGGCTGGTGGTGGTGGTGTAATGGTGTGGGGGATGTTTTCTTGGCACACTTTAGGCCCCTTAGTGCCAATTGGGCATCGTTTAAATGCCATGGGCTACCTAGGCATTGTTTCTGACCATGTCCATCCCTTCATGACCACCATGTACCCATCCTCTGATGGCTACTTCCAGCAGGATAATGCACCATGTCACAAAACTCGAATCATTTCAAATTGGTTTCTTGAACATGACAATGAGTTCACTGTACTAAAATGGCCCCCACAGTCACCAGATCTCAACCCAATAGAGCATCTTTGGGATGTGGTGGAACGGGAGCTTCGTGCCCTGGATGTGCATCCCACAAATCTCCATCAACTGCAAGATGCTATCCTATCAATATGGGCCAACATTTCTAAAGAATGCTTTCAGCACCTTGTTGAATCAATGCCACGTAGAATTAAGGCAGTTCTGAAGGCGAAAGGGGGTCAAACACCGTATTAGTATGGTGTTCCTAATAATCCTTTAGGTGAGTGTATATGTAATATATATGTTAACATCCTAATATTCTTTTATTTATTAATTACAAAGATATGATCTATCATATCTCCAAAGGCAGAACAACCATTATCAGAGGACTAATGTGAAATTTCAGTCATACTCATGTAAACTTGAGAAGAAAAACACAGTAAGAGCATTCTAATAGACATTGATCCTCTTTTGAAGATAAACGTTTAATACCAAAAATGGCTTGATTCAATTTTTCAAAAAAATGTAAATATTTTAAGCATGTAGTAAAAAAAGGCACTAACCTGGTTATAAGCAAGTTGTATTTGCTTTTCTGCCTCGCGATCCACTTTACTTATACGGTAATTGAGGCTTTGTACAGATGTTTTTCTAATATTTATTTGGGCCAGAATATTTTCCTCTTTCAACATTTGATTTTGCAGCTCTTGTGTTCTTTTAGCTTGTATGCCCTTCAAGCATATAAGTTGGTTCTCCAAGTTCTATGTGAAACAACATTATAACTTAGACAATCTGAATATATACTGAACATATTAGATATCCAAAAATACACATACACATATTTTACTTGAGGAGATTGGGTCATTTTTTTTTAACTCCATGAATGCCCTGATCATCAAAAGGTAATCAGTTGATCAGTAGGTATGAGGTGAATGTGTTTCTGTTACACTGAAAATAATGTGTTTGATTATTGCTTATGAACCCAGTAAATCGAAATTGGACAAAGCAGTAATACCACTGCGTACATTTTGATACTGAAATGTTGAAAAAGGATAACATTTTCCTATACAATTTTTCATTATTAAATACATGGGTACCATAGTTATTCAAGTTTTATTTTGAAAAATCATTTTCTATATTTACTGCATTTAAGACAAGATTTCAAAATAAAATTGTACATCAGATGTCTTACTTATTTGGCTGCTTTTAATTTTTTTATCATAGCATCATCTAAATGAACTCCTGGCAATTCAATTAATTTTATTTGTGCAGTATATACAAGTATAATGCGTAAACTATGCATATACATGTATGGATACATATAAAATAGTTCGCTGTTTGAAATTAGATGGATGATTTGAAGCACGTGTATCAAGCTCTTGTATATTTATAAAAATCGCATTTACCTTAATGGTTCTCTCCATCTCTTTAATTGTTCTTTCCATTTTTTCTGTTTTCTCCTTCACAAGCAATGATGATTCCATCAATGACTCATTAAATGTTTTCAGTTTCTGAGTAAGGGCCTCATTTGTTTCCTTAGCTTCTTTTAGCCTGTAAGTGTATACTTCTAAGTAAAGAACATCACTCTACTGCACAGGAAATGCAGTTTATAACTATCTGAAAACATATCTAATGAACTTAAGTAAAAACTCACTTTTTATGTTTTTCCAAAATTTCATTTCCCATGCTTTCCAGTTGGGCTCTTTTGATTTCTAGATCAGTAGTAGTCCTGCTTAATAGCTTTTTTAAGCTTTCAAGCTAAATATATAAAGAAATCTTAGTTTAGAATTTATTTAAATATTTTTTTCTATTTACCTACGATAAACCAAATTCGTTTTCTGCTATGCAAAACACTTTTTTTTCATTGAATAAACTAAAATTACTAACATGTCTCATTATTAGTCTTTACAACTAATGCAACGAGAGTTTTACATCTCATAGTTCAACCAGTGACAAATACATTTAAAAGAATTACAACCTCACTCTGAAGGACCGAGAACTTGCTCTCCTGCTGAATGCATTCTTCTCGAAGTTTATCTGCATTCCGGTCTAAATATGTAATATTTCTTTTACTTTGCTTGTTTTTTAGCATTACAGTTTGTAGTAATTCATTTCTTTCTTTGATTAGGGCTTCTTTTTCTCTGATTTCTTGCTTTACTTCAGTGAGTATCTGTAAGGAAAAGGAAAGATACCATAACATAACACCATAACATTCTTTACAACAAAATTAAAAAGAAAAATATTGTAGCACAAGAACATTGGACATAGGTTCTGTGGTTGACTCATGCTGTATTTTCAGAATATACTTTAAATAAAAAGGCATATTTAAATGATTATTTACAATTTTTTTGATTATGTAAGTGCTTATGTTTAATTCATAAGCCTTGCAATGAGTAAGTATTATGATTTTTGCATTCAGGTGTCCATAAAAAAATCTGTTAAATATAATGTACTAGCAGAATACCCGCGCTTCGCAGTGGAGAAGTAGTGTGTTAAAGAAGGTATGAAAAAGAAAAGGAAAAATTTAAAAAATAACGTAACATGATTGTTAATGTAATTGTTTTCTCATTGATATGAGTGTTGTTCCCATATCTATA
>JANRMT010062854.1:98745866-98783997 GCA_026402145.1 Polypterus bichir lapradei | reverse complement strand
ATCTAATGAATACACTGAGTATGGCTTTACCAAAACAATCATTGATCTCGAATAAAGTATCCATTATTCATGAAGCTTCAATAGTTGATCTGTCTTTCTGCGTTAACCGCATGCGTTTTCATACGTCTCAAACTAAGGGGATGCAAGGTTAAAATAAATCGAGAAGCGCGCGTACATACTTAGTGCATCCCCTCTCGGGAATCGAACCTCGGACATGGGCGCTACAGGCGAATGCTCTACTATTGCGCCACGGCGTGTGGTTTGTCTATTTGAGCGTAGCAGTGTAATTCGGTTTTTGTTCAGCACTCTTTGGAACTGTTGCTTTTTGTCTGCGCATTGCGTCAGTTCACGTGAGCCGCTGAATATGGTTTTATATGTCAGTCGCTCGCTTCTTATTGTTTCGCTGCCTTCTTAATTATATAATGCATGTTTTCTTCAGCGCTTTTTGGGGCTCTTCCTGGTTTTCTACGTAATGCGTGATTACGTGAGAGGCGTGATGATGTCACACGAAACTCCGCCCCTCGAGCTGAACTCCATTACAGTAAATGGAGAAAAATAGCTTCTAGTTATGACCATTATGCATAGAATTTCGAAATGAAACCTGCCCAACTTTTGTAAGTAAGCTGTAAGGAATGAGCCTGCCGAATTTCAGCCTTCTACCCACACGGGAAGTTGGAGAATTAGTGATGAGTGAGTGAGTGAGTGAGTGAGTGAGTGAGTGAGTGAGGGCTTTACCTTTTATTAGTATAGATTACTTTAGGATGATTTTCAACCTCTACTTTGCAACTCTCAAATTATTTAAAATGAGTTACTTTGAATGTATCCCGTACTATGTAAAACTTCTTATTAGATTTTTTTTTAATGTTTTGCTGGCTTAGATGGTAAAATGACTATACTACTAAATAAGAACGTAAACTGAAGATTACTAGCTCCACAAATGTGAATGTAAACTAAGGATATATTAATATTCACACTTGTCCATTTTAAAGAATACTGTATGAATTTAATCATGTTTTGATGTAATAAAATATAAATGATTTTCACGTTCTTTTTATTTATTTGGCTTTTCCAGGAACAAAGTTGGATGAACAAGTAAACAGCCTGCATAAGAATTACATACTTTTTCTATACCAAACTAAAGAACAATATAACATTTTTACTTTTGCTTCTCGTCATTTATTGATTAAGTACTGTACATCATTACAGTCTTTTTTTGACATTTAACTGTACTAAATTTGTTCATTGGCAATTTCTCTCTATTATAAAAAAAATCCTGGAGAGAAACACAAGGGCGTCAAGACGTGATCTTCACGTTAAGATCACGGAAGACATTTAAAAGAAACCATGAGATGAAAGAGATTGGCCACAGAGCGTCTCGCGGGGACCTTAAAAATGAGACTTTGTGCCAAGAGATTGACCCAGGACCGTCTAGTGATGACGTGGAACATAAGATTCTTGTAAGACACACCCTGCTTACAACCAATATCAAACAAGACCCCGGACAGCAAAACATTCAGTCGTCTAAAGGATTTGAGCACACACAGATCCAGGGCTCTCAGCGCATATAAAGTGTATACGGACAATACGTTATAAATGAAACGTTGACGTTTAAGCGACGAAGAAAGCAGCGCGGAGAAAAGAGACTCAAAAGCGTTGGAAAGAAAAAAGAGCAAAAAAGAAAAAGAATAATCTAGGTGCAAATTCAGAAAATAGGGAAAGTAATTATCAGCCCAGAACAAGTGGAATTGAAAAAAAAGCATGTCCAATCCAGCTCAGAATTAAAAGACAGAGTACAAGACAAAGTAGAACTTCATAAAGACATTCACAAATGTTGGCGCTAAACACATGCAGAGCAGGTTAGAGATTATGAAAGCAGTGGTATTCGAAAGTATCAAAAAAAAAAAACGGAGCTATACACATGTGGAGAAAGTTAAAAGGATATGAAAGTAGAAAAATTAGGAAATATAAAAAAAAAGTAAAGATCGCAGCAGCGCAAACAAACTGCCTCATTTAACTATGCACCAGTCTAAATTTGGTTTTGCACAATAATCACTTCACTATTGCACCTCAACACTTAATTCTACTTTATTCACATAATTTCACTTATCTGTTATGTTCTACTATACTGTTATCTTTCAATCTATGACTTTTTGTTAATCTGATATTCTTCTAACTTTGCACAGTTTTTGATAAGCGGATCAGGATGCATTTCACCGTGTGTTGTACTGTAAAACTATGCATGTGACAAATAAAGAATCTTGAGAATTTCAAAAACCGAGTTTACCACACATGCATTTATTGGTTACTTTGTAAAAAATATTATTAACTGCTGATGATGTAGACCGTTTTGTCTGTGCTGAAATTCAAAACAGAGAAACCTATCCTGAATTATGGTACAAAGTAATTAAGCACATGTCTCACTGGCCTTGTTAAGATTCAGCATATTGAGACTCGCAAGATTACAAATATTGTTTTACAGAACTTCTGAAATAAAAGTGAAACTAATGAAATAGCAACAATTCAAAGAAAAAAAAAAGTGTGTATCTGGAATACCAAACACGGGGGTTGGTGAGCAAAGCGAGTAGGGGGCAAAGCCCCCTTGTCTGTTTAAAAAGAGATTTTTTAAACCCCCTCAATACATAAACACAAATGGAGCAAATAATCTTATGAAGATATAGTTTATCTCCTACAGAAAGCAGTGACAAAATCTTTATGGATGGGCAGATTCCAAAATAACCACTGGTGCCCCAAAAATATATGCTGCTTTGCCTCTACACTCATTTAATCAATTTAATACCTTACTTTATAAACATAGTGATATAGCAGACTTAGGCAGTATCTCATGAAACACTCTTAAAAAAATTTACTTTAGAATTCTTCATGTATTCTTACAGAGATTATGGCAACAATATCCATATCATGTTACAAGTCTATCGATTCTTTGTATTAGGCTGACAACACACTAAAAGAGCCTTCCTCACTCTTGAACAAAGCTGTATGTGTAATCTCCACAAACAACATACAATTGTTAGGAAAGTGTCAATGAACGCATTTTTTTTTTGTTTGGTGAAGTTAACTCATCAAAATATTATATACTCATACAAATGGGCTCTGATTTTCTTGGTACTTCAAACACTATGTTTTGCAGAGTATATGGTGCTCACATTGCATGATATGTGACATCATGATGGTAATCCTATGGCAGGGGTGAACAACTCCAATCTTAGAAATCCACAGTGGCTACAGGTTTTCATTGTAAATATTTTAATTAGTGACTAATTTTTGCTACTAATCTATAATACTAATAAAAAGCAAAGCCCTCACTGACTGACTGACTGACTCACTCAATTGATCATCACTAATTCTCCAACTTCCCGTGTAGGTAGAAGGCTGAAATTTGTCAGGCTTATTCCTTACAGCTTACTTACAAAAGTTAAGCAGGTTTCATTTCGAAATTCTATACAGTCATAACGGTCGACAACGTCCGCCATGTTGAACTTTCTTATTTATGGCCCCATCTTCATGAAATTTGGTAGGCGGTTTTCCTGCACTAACCGAAACAGATGTACGTACTTATTTCGGTGGTATGATGCCACTGTCGGCCGCCATATTGAACTTTCCAACGTCACTAATTCTCCAACTTCCCGTGTAGGTAGAAGGATGAAATTTGGCAGGCTCATTCCTTACAGCTTACTTACAAAATTAAGCAGGTTTCATTTCGAAATTTTACGCGTAACAGTCATAACGGTCGACAACATCCGCCATGTTTAACTTTCTTATTTATGGCCCCATCTTCACGAAATTTGGTAGGCGGCTTCCCTGCACTAACCGAAACCAATGTACGTACTTATTTCGGTGGTGTGACGCCACTGTCGGCCGTCATATTGAACTTTTCAATGGTCTTTGTTACTTATGGGCCCATCTTCAAGAAATTTGGTACGCTGGTTCCCAACGCTAACTGAATCCTACTTACGTACATATATACGTCCATAGCCTGCAGCTCGGTCACCATGTGAGGCGGCGTTGGGTCCCCCATCCCAACGCCTCCCACGCTGTTGGCTGCCTGCCTATATAAGGCCGTCCTTCGCTCCGGTCTCTACATTCCCTTCCTTGCTTCGCCACGGGATTCACGTCTCCCTGCTGATAACTACAGCCTTTTTATTTAATCCACGGCTTCTCCGCTGTTTTATTGTTTGCTTATTACGATTATAGTTATTGTGTAGGTATTTTAGACTTACTTTACATTGTTCAGGTACCCATTTATTTTATCGTTCCAATCGTACACCCATTAACATGTCTATCAAGGTGATCACCATCGATCAAAGAACTGTCACTTACCGAGTGGTTTCCATGCCCGGAGATGGCACCTACCTTTTCCATTCTCTTTGTTACATATTGCACGGCCATATCAGGCTCACTCTTGATATCCGGAGGAACATTGTGTCTTATGTATTGAATGACTGGGACAGGTTCAAGGTGTGGACTGATGACGGTACAGGAGATAATTATACTACACAGGACCACTATAAAAGTGAAATGCTTAAGCCCTTCACCTATGGTTCTGCATGTGAGTTGATGGCTGCTGCTGAATTGTTCAGTTGTCGCTTTCAAGTGTACCGAAATGGCCAAATATTTTGCACCTTTCGACAACCGACAATGCCTCTTAAACATCTTAGATTCACAGGTGACGATTTCAGTAGTGGACACTTTGATGTTTATGAATGTTTAAACTCTGAAAAGTTGGATCTGAAGTTATCGATGAAACCGGTTGTGTGCTTACAATGCTTGACAGATGCCAAATGTCATTTCAACACAAGTCCTGCAAATACTGTCGTAATTGAAACAAACCATGAAACTCAAACCGATTATGACAGCAGCAATCCAAGCTGTGAGATTTGAGACAAGATTACTTTTCACATGGCCAACTGTACGTTGCATGCTCAAGAGTAAGCTCAGCGCACAGCTTGGTCGTATTACAACTGGAGGGCCGAACTGACAATGTGGTATACAAAGAGATCCTTAACAAATAATTATTGGTATATTTTCCCTTTAAAAAGGTTTAATTTTCTTCTTAATAAAAATTTCAAGGCAGTACTTCGCCGCTGCGAAGCGCGGGTATTTTGCTAGTTAACTTAATATAATTCATTTGCTATTTAAGACTCAGACCCTTTAAACCAGGGCTGAGCAACTTCAGTCATGGAGGGCTGCAGTGGCTTTAGGTTTTTGTTCCAATCCAATTGCTTCATGAGAAATCATACATTGCTGATGAAGCACTTATTGTTTAAGTGACAATTTTTTTTGCTTCATTTTAGTTGTCTTGTTTGTTAAGATTTTGAACCTTTCATTGCTTATTTTAGTCTTAAACAGCTGCATTTTTAACTGCTCCTTATTAGTAATAAGATGCAAATGACAAAAGAAGCAGCAGTTCTACATCTAGCTTGTCTCCATTTCCACCTGTGTGTATTCATCATTCCCTGTTTGGTTTAATTAAGTACTAAGAAGGAAGCTGAAGAGAAAGTGAAGAACTGTAAATTACTCATCCGTTTCGGCTTCATCTCACTTGGATAATACATGTATCATTAGAATGGAAAACTGACAAGCCATTAAATTAAAAATCTGTTGATAAAATCTGTTGAGGACAGCTGGGTTGGGACAAAAACCTGCAGCCACTGCAGCGCTCCAGGATCAGAGTTGGCCACCCCTCTGCTGTAGTAAAAGATGACAATGCAAGAGAACAGTGTCTGAATTTTAACTAATTAAAAGAACAACTTTGCAAAACTCTTGTGCTTGAGCAAGTAGTTTCGATCAATCAAACAAAATGTTATTTTAGCATATCTCCTTTTAAATCCTTACAGAAAGCCCTTAAAAATGACCACACATGATCTCTGCCACTCATTATTAACAAACTAATAGTCCTGTGTATACATAACTATATCTTCTCCCACCGTTCTTAGTATAAATTTATTTTCTTTCTACCACTTGAAAGATTTCAAATTTTCTGTCCTGCTCCAGTAAGACTCAATTAAGCATTTGTAAGTCAGGAGCTGATATACCTTTCTTGTATATGGACTATTCTCAGGGGTTGCCAACTCTGGTCCTGGTGGACCACCGTGGCTGCAGGTTTTCATTCTAACCTATTTTGTTAATGAGTGACCTGTTTTTGGTGCTAATTAACTTCTTTTGAACTAATTTATTTGACTTGCTCTTGAAGACTCAGACCCCTTAATTGCTTCTTTTTCCTTAATTAGCAGCCAAACAATAATGAAATAAAAAATGAGCCAAAACAACTGGTGTCCATCATACAATATCTGAAAATAAAGAAAGATGAAGGTCTCAAGAATGTCGATCTGCTCAAGTCCCCAAAACATTTTAGCAGAGCTCTTTGAAATTTTTTATTTTCTCTTTCTGAAATGTCAGCTAATGCACCACAAGAGCAGCAACAAGCCATGGAATTAAAGAACTGATTTAATTAATGACAAGATTCGGCACCTCATTAAGCACCTGGTTGGAGTTTGAGGCCCTGAATTAGTTGGTCTTCTGTTGGCTCACTCACTTCACATTTCATTTCTGTCTGGTTACCATTTAAGGATAGAAATGAAGCACTTCAGAGGAACGAGGAAGAAATTCAGGGGAAAAAATCTTAGAAAAGCAATTTAATTAAAATGAATTCACAAGAAGTTAATTAGCAGCACAAACAGGGCACGCATTTAAAAAAAAAGGGTTAGAATTAAAATCTGCAGCCACAGTGGTCCTCCAGAAATGGAGTTGGCGACCCCAGGACTATCTGCTTTTGCCTTACTTGATAAGAGTTTCCTCCAAGGCCAGGTTTATACTTTACACAACGCGACACATGCTCCAGCGGACGCTCCTGCTATGCAAGCATTTCACTGTTTATACTTGCGCGTGTACTTTATGTAAATCTGGAAGAATCCACCAGGTGGCAGTGCGAGATATTATCATGGTGAGAACATGTTCGGCTTCACTGTGTTGTGAATTGCCTGGAACACCCATTAAATTCCGATGACACCTTACCGCAATATCTCTGAAAAGGATGTTTAACGATTAAATTCATCAATCCAGGGATGTGTCCATTCCAGCAAGCATTGGGCACGAGGCAGAAACAATACCTACACGGGGCATCAGCTCATCGCAAGGTGAATACAAGCACTCACATACACTAGTGTCATTTTAGAAGAACCAAATCTGCTTATCTTTGGAAAGAAACCGGAGCACACTGTGGAAACCCAGCAGGTAACCATGTAAACTCCAGGCAGGGAACATCAGTGACATGACTCCCTGCGAGGCATCTGTACTACCACTCCACCACCGTGTCACCCCCATGTGTGTAATTATTAACAGTATTCATTATTTAAATGAAATTAACGATTTATCTGTAAAACGTAACATACATACTTAATGCATTTCATCATGAAAGTGATATCAAGTATAAATCTAAGGATTCTAAATGTGCAGAGTTAGATTATTTAATGTGTTCTATGTGGTGATCTATTGCTGTTAAGAGGAAGCCCCAGAAAAAAATGACGGCATAAAAGATGGTGAGACTTTTAAAATGTTTTGTGTCATTATGATCGGAAAGATGCAACACTTAAATATAAAAGCACCACAAATGCATCTATATGACGGCATTTTGCTACACCACATCGAACCATTCATCAAACATTGAAGCATGCACATCGATCCCGTAGGATCCAATTAGAGGATTTCTGTCACATGTAGATATTAAACAGAGACTCTGACGTCACATTCAAACTTTTATCACACTGCTACCTTTTTGCTCGTACTGCAACTCATGCACTCATCGCATTGATTTCTGAGGACCTGCTCAGAGGATGCATCGAATGAACGCTGGGAACGCGTGGCAACCATGATGCATGCGTGTACGCGTTCTGAGTGTGAAGTATAAACGCGCCCTAACACTGTTCTTAGGGTGGATACATTTTTATTACAGCATATGTGATGAGTACGTCCAGCTTTCCAGCATAGCACATATAAGCAAGCTCTACTTAAATTTCATTGATGTTAAAGATTCTAGAGAAGTTGACTATAATCATATCCACAAAACCTTTAATCAGTCATAATTGTCGGACTGGTTACCAGGACTACCAGAACAAAAACAGTCGGCTGATCTTTCAGTGGGCCATGAAGTCAGACAGCAAACTAAGACAGAGCAAGCAAGGGAGAGAGACACTACGTGGGTGACCCACCCAAACCAAGAATTTTAACAATCAGCACTGGTGCTGTTGTGCAAAAATGAATAAGTAATAAACTCACCTCAATATTTTAACATATTGGTAAAATGTTTATAACAAACTCTACTTGGTTATCATAATCATATTTTTTCTAATTTTAAATAACATTTTCAAAGCAATTTCTTATTTTAGAAAAAAAATAATTTATGGAGTATTTAAAATTTTCTTTGTGCCTGGTGAGTTGTGCCTGTTTCTGGGTTGCTGGGGAAGGTCCTTCAACCATGCAATGTTCAAAACATACCTTTACTTATGTGAGTGCAAGGGCAGCCTGGACAGTTCTCAGAGACGGAGAGTGTCAGGTGTACCAGTGCAGCATTCTGTACAGCCATATGGTTTTATGTTAATGAGTATGCTATACAGCTTTACTTACAAATCAGCAGGAAATATTAAGTGTACATGCACTGTGCAAGGACTGAAGGCTAGACCCTTTTAAGTGATCTATTGATTGATTTGTTTGTGATACTTTTTCAGTGGTGTGAAAACTTGCATATCTCACTATTTGAAGTAGTCATCATTATCATGAATCACCTCGATTACTTATGTAAAAAATTTAGAACTTTGCCATTTGATCAAAAATTGGTAGCCTAACTAATTGTAAAAAAACATTGTCGCCCCCACACTCCTTCATGTGAGATTTACCTGAAGTTGTCTCCTTCTTTTGCTGACCTCCAATTCTGCTACTACTGATCTTTCACAGCTCCTTCCATGATCTTATTACAATCTCAGCAATCACGTTGGTGGCTCCACCATACACTGCTAACTTGGCGTCAGAGGAAACAACTGCAGTAACTTTCTCCAGTTCTATGAGCAGAGCCAAAATCCTTACTAATACTTTGCACATACCCATGACGATGCATTCAAGCAGAAGATCATATCTTGTAAGTCTGCTCTTTAAATGATGGAACATCTCTCTCTCTCTCTCTCTCTCTCTCTCTCTCACACTTTATAGCATATCTCTCCCAGGTCTATATGGCCCTGCCAGAAATTTCATGCCACAGAACTCACAGATAATCAGTTCTCAGAGACAGAGTGTCAGGAGTACAGTGCAACATTCTGTACAGCCATCTGCTTTTATGTCAATAAGTATGCTATACGGCTTTACTTACAAATCAGCAGGACATATTAAGTGTACAGGCTCTTTAAAGAAGAATCAGAGTTTTATGCTAACAAAGTTAAACCATAATATTACCTGTGCTGTTAAGGAGCATGGATTTACTTTTTTGTTTTTACAAAGACCTCACAACAGAAACATATAGACACGAGCAGATGTCCAGATTTTTTCAGATGAAAAAATATTTCATGGTAGGGATAAAATCAAAAGAATTTGTGATTATGCCTGTATCAGTTATTTTAAATGACAGCATAGTTGGAGAGTCAAGCTTGGCCGTAAGTGAATATATGTATTTTCATTTTGGCCTTACAAGGAGACCTTTGATAAGTACATTTGGAAGTTCCTAAAATGGGTAGATGAAAGGGGTTAGCAAAGGTGCTTAAAAAGCTGTGCTTGATTTGCAAAGACAGATTTCTGGTCCAAGGAAACTGTTAACCATAGGGAGACATTTCGGGGGTGAACATTAGTTAGAAAAATGATGTTTTGAAATGAAGACAAAATGGCAGCCATTCCACAGGATATATCTGTTATCTAATCTATGTAAGATACTGCAACAGAGCAGAAAGTGATTTTGACTTGCACTTCTTTTAAAAAATAAAGATTGAATACGTCACACAAGGATATATGGAATACCCTCACCAGTAGATTTATTCTTTACCAATGAAATAGGACTTACCTGTGAGCATTCATCAATTTGTTGATCTCTTTTCCTCATCTGTTCAATGGTGTTCTCCCACTGACAGAGAAGCTCAACCCTTTCTACATGAGCCCGACGGAAGTCTTCAGCTGTCTTATCCAATTCTATCTATTATTAAAAGCAAATATTTTGATGAGTAAACCATGAATTAGCTGTTTTATTGAAAAAAATTATAAACATTTCAGGATTGTGCTAAGACAGAGTGTGCTTACCTGGGCTGTTATAGTGTCAGTTAATTCATTATCTAGAATTCTGCGCCTTTGGATCAATTCATCTGTCAGCTTTTCAATATTAAATGACAGTTCCTAAAATTGAAAAAATTGCAATATGCAAAAAAATATGTTCAATTACACTTATAGAAACAATTTTTGATTGAAAACTATGCATAAATACAATTTATCTTATTAACATATTCTTTTATATAGAAATAAGTGTCACACACATGTGCATGGGAGACAGTTTTAGGGCTCAATTAATTGTGTTTCTCCGCCAAATGGGGGTTGGCACTGTCCTCTGAATCCTTCTCCTTTTGTTCCTCTGCAGACCAACAAAAAATCCCACCTCTTAGAGACAACAGTTCTGCTTCCTATCAAACAGCTTCCTAAGGATGTCACTTCCACTTCTGGTCCCTTTGAACCCTCCTCTTCCTGTCACCCGACTATATAATGGACATTTTTCCATTTTGTACTACAGTTCTGTTTTGGGCTCATGTCTGTAAACACCTATTGCAAAAATGTAACCCACTTGCCAAGTATATGGCTACACCAAACCTTTTTTTGTTGTGTTTGTACTTCTTATTTTACACAAGTTATATTGAAATTATATAGTACTTATTCAAGAAAACTGCACTCACTCGTATTTTGCTTTCATCTTGCTTAGCATATTTTAATATTATCATGGAGTCTTCATCTTTTTGGGCACAGGCTTCAAGCCAGGCCTCTAATGCCTGGTGATCCCAGTTTAGCTGACATCTTAGTTTTTCCAGTTTCTGTTTGGCTTTACAAACATTTTTCTGAAAAAGTAAAAATATTAGTTTTGTATCATCTAGCCATGTAAAGAACATGTACCTTTCTTATATTTGATAGAAATGACTGCTTTAAGTAACATTTATTGATATTTGCTACTCTGCTGTTTAATATTCTGAATGCTTTGATTCTACATATTGTGATGTATACACCAAAATAAGTCTTTTAGATTATTAATTGGAAATGAGAGTAACAAAGTAAAGGTATGATAAATGAAAACATTGGCAGGAGGCACAAATCCAATCTTACCTGTCCCATTACCATGACTATTACACATCACACCTTCCTTAGTCTGTGTTGCTTTCTTAATCGCTGACATACTGAGCCACATACATCCCTCATACTTCACCAAATTGATATAATCTGTTCTTATCTTCCAAGTTCTCTAGAACTGATGGGGTTCAAGCAGTCCTCAATGCTTGAGCTATATCAGGAATCAACCAAATTTAATTCCAGAACAAATGTCAAATAATTTTTCAGACCATAGATGCTCCTAGAAATTCCAGAGGCATTTTTAGAAAACTAACTTGTGGTGATGATAAGTACCCTGCAATTCTTTTCCATTTATGTGCATAAAAAAACTAGGCAGCCGTGATAGCTTCACAGCTATCTGCCATCCAAGTGAGCAGAGTCCCACCTGAACTCTTTGCTGTCACTCATCAGAGCTTGGAGGAATTGGCTTCTTACCCAATACCTTGATAATACAAACTTCTCTCCTTTATATTTGGATATTTTGTGCAGTCATAAATGCATTTCAAGAACCTATGTAAGAGCTGATACTTGAATATGTGAGCCTGGTTATTTTGTTGTTTTCTCTGTAATTGATAAGGTACATCTGCTCTCAGAACTGGTGCTCACTGGATGTTTTCTGTTTGTTACTTCATTTTATGTAAACTCTGCAAACTGTAGTCTAAAAAAACCAGAGGGGGAAAGCAATTTCTTTGATAATGCAATGGCTATGTCTGGCACAAGGAATCATGCCACGGTCATAGTTGCTTTGATGTTATGTCTTGCCCATTCTAGTGTTTAGCTGAATAACAAGTAAACTTCTTGACCAAGTGTAGCTAATAAAGTAGTCACTGAGTGTACTGTATATTCATCAGGCTCCAGTCAATATGTTTGAGTACATACATGTATAATTCACTCAGAGCACATTCAGGATTTGACAAGAACTAAGAAGGAAAAAATAACCAACTAGACTGAAGAAAAAAATATTCGAGATTCTAGAGGGATACTTTAACAGGTGCAAGAGAATTATGTCAGACAGTTATTCAGACAGAGAATTAAAACTGTTTGGTGGTATTAAATTAGACACTATTCAAAACAAGTTCTGAAGGCAAGAACTGACAAAACATGCAATTAACTAGAAAAAAACCTGTTTTATTTCCCTTCTCTTTTTCTTTTCTTCTATATTGTTCTTGTATTTCTGTATTTCAGGCTTTAAACGTCCTGCTTCTCTTTCTGCAAGTGCTGTGAAGTGTTTTTCAGACACAATGTCATTCTCCTTCGCTTTGCAGAGTGCCTTAAAAAATGAGAAGTTATCAGTAAAATGATAATTATTTACTAAAATGGTTTTATTTAATATAGCACCTTTCAGAATATAATGACTATAGACACATTACTTTTTCTTGAGATCCAAATTACACATTGAAAACCAGCAGCAGAATTAAATACATTTTTAAATATAACATTGACTTAACTAGATTATCTTCTTGTACCTAGGGTTTATACCATTGGAAAACCTAATCCCAACAGAAATGCACATAAGGTACCTATTTTTATTATTCTTATTATGTGAAACCTCAGTTTTATTCCAAAAATAATCAGATGTTTTTTTTTATAGTATGACAGATTTGACTTTTGTATTTTGCTCTTTGAATGTATCACTGACTAATGATGATGATGATTCAAATCTACCTTGCTCTGCATCCCATCAGCAAGGTTCCACCAATATACAAATAGAATTAATTGTTTTTTCTACTTACATTATTCTGACCCAGGTTCCAGTCCCTGGGTGTGCTGCCTCCATTGTAAAATTTGTATTTGTTTCTTCTCTTCCTGTTCACAAGAATTTATTTATGGAACATTACCTTTCTCACACTGTCTGATCTAGTTGATTGGTGGCACTAAACTATCTTTTTGTATGCAAGCATGTCTAAAGTGGGAATAGGCAACCTGGATAAAAATTAATCATAGGCATACATAAAATTGACATTAAAAACAAAAATGGAGAACACTTTACAGTGTTTTATGCTTTTAACAGTCTGATCATCAGAGAAACCATATTTCTCCACAAAAGATCCAAAAGACAACCTGGATTTCTCCAGATAGAAGACTAGGAAACTAGATAGACCACATTTCTATTGCACACAAGTAGAGTAGAAGCCTATTGTTTGTCAGAGTGAAGCAAGGATCACCTTGTTCATTCAATCCTGAAGATTAAGCTGAGAAAATTCATAATCCAAACAGGAACATCACCTCACAAATACAATGCACAGAGCCTAAAACACTAAGTTAAAGTGAAAATATAGCAGTATGAACTAAAGAGCAAGTATGAGGTTCTCCCAGATTTGTTAGAGGAAACAGTTAAGAAATATTGGACAGATCTCCCAAAGACATGGAGATCAACTTGCTCTATAAAGATATAGGAAAAGAGCAAAGGAGCACATATAATGGTTCACACTAGACACCAGGGCTGTTATTAATGAAAGATGACAGAATAAAGCAAAGGGAAAGCCAAAGCCAAGATCTACAAAGGAAATCGTACCTATAGGCTTAATACTGGACAATTAACCACCAAGTCAAAAAGAGTGTCAGAGCAAATGAAAGAAACTTCATCCACAACCTGATAGAAGAAGCAGGAACATCAGGTGGGAAAAGAGTAAATGACAAGAATGTAGTCAGGAAAGACTAGTACTCCACCAGTATCAGTGAAAGACAAAGAAACTAGTAACCCAAGAGGAAGGGTCAGAATGCATATCCTATTGGTATATGTTAATTTGCAAACTGAAATTTCTGGTGCCATTTAATATTTAAAGGGTGGAAAGGCAACAGGCCAGAACAGAAACCTTCCAAAAGTTCTAAAGGATGATACCTCAATTTCAACTGAGATGCTGCACCCTTTACTGCTGAAATATAGGAACAAGCATCTGTTCCTAGAGCTGCAGCACCTTGATGCTAGAGCAGCTTTAGGATTAACAGTTTTGGGATGAAAGTTTGTGGGAAGGAACTTTTATACATTTAGATATAAAATCAAATATCGAATGGCAGGGAGATTATAGTGCGCTATGAATGCACAGCAGTGTCCTGAAACAGCTGTTCATGAATCTATTCTGATGTTATGTGCTACACTAACCTCTAACCTTAACTTCTGCCTTGAAACTGCCTTCCTACAACAGATTTTCTGTTATGTCCTAAAACTGAACAACTGTACAAAATGTGACTAGTCATGAAAAATGGCAAACTCACAGATCCATTTATAGTAAGGACCACGGTGTGACATGGATATCACAGTTTCTCATGAATTTTTTACTTTCTATAGAGTTAATAATATAGTCTCCTTGGGACAGAAATATGGGCACTTAATAGACCTCCATCAAGTAGCTAGAGGACCTGGGCTACACTCGTGACCAGATACTTAAACAAAGCATTCAATTACAAATTACTAGTTACTTCTCAGAAATGTTAAGACTAGGATTGGAAATGAAAATGGGAATTGAATTACTTTTTTCATTATTTCTTGGAAAAATAATTACATAACTAATTTCTTTACTTCTATCTTACTCGCTAAACCCAGGTAAATATGTACCAATTACAAAGATCAAGGTTAACACTCAAATGTCCTTTCAGTACTTTAATAAGGAAGAGATAAAAATCACATTGACCAAGAATTCAGCAGTTAGATTTAATTAGACTACATTACTTACATTAGTCCTGTGCCATTTCAAACATATGAACCAGGAGGTAAAGGACTTTGGTTCATGAAAATGTTTCTTAAAAAAAATAAATTCTTAATTAAAATGCACTTAAACTACTTGAACACTAGCTTACATGAAGTGTGTAAATGGTAAAATTATTGTTAGCCTTGTCGAAAATGTGGGACCAATTACCTGCATTGTTTATTGCAGGAGTGGGTTGAGTTACCTGACTAAGGACACAATCTGTTCCATAGATTCCCAGGGAGCACAGTCTAGACACTGCACACCCTGGAATGTGGGGGTGAGAGAAGGTCCCTTGTGAGGATGGAAGATGATGGGGTACCCCGAATGTGCACAGCTGATGATAAACAGGAAAGGCTGCTTGCAGCAGAGCAGTCAAGGAGAGAGATAGGAGACAGCCCTGCAAATTCAAATGCTGAATTGGGATGATAAATTGACCACAAGTCTGTTGTGCATAATAGATTGTGACCTGCAGTTATCACCAGAATATATAATGAGTCAACTAAATGAGGTGAATCACAACTTTTTTCTGGTGTTTGGGTGTTTTTTTTAAAGTTTTGAAAGCTTAGTCAATGCTCTCTAATAGAGGGGAAATGTGCATGAGTGTCAGAGTCCACAATTTGCTGTTATTATATTTTTTTATTTTGATTTAACTATTCTTTATAAAACAATAAATTCATCAATTAAAACAAAGGCTAAAACTGCATATCCTGTGTGGTGTCTCTGTGTTTCTCACATGTCTCTCACATCTTGGTGTTCATTACTCTACTACTACTATGTTGCTCCAGGTACTTGGGGATGGACTGGAACTTTAACAATCATACTGTATAAGAAAGGGCAAAGCAGATGCTTTTGTCCTTAGGAGACTGCACTCCTTTAAACATGAGTTAGTGACATTCTTTACATTTTCTACACTGTGGTTTACTGGGCTGGACACACTAACATTGAGTATTTTCAGCCAAAAAATTATTCATCAAAAGTGTGTCAAGAAACGCTACTTGGTACTCCCTTATACCAAAGGGAACACCCTTGTACAATGCCTCACTACGACTGTAACTGTCAAGTCAGAAATGTTTCTTTCTTGTTGTTTTTCTTTCTTTTTGTCATTCTGGGGTATGTTTATTTATTTATGTATTGATTGAGCATCTGAAAAAAAGGGCAGATTACCCCTTGGAGACAAATAAAGCTCCATTAATCAAAAGAGACTTGTAGTGATAAATTTGAAAGCATTTACATTTTATACTCAATTACCTTATATTCACTAAGAAGGTAAACACTGAGTTAACTTATTTGAACACAGACTTCTTAATGTTCGCAGAAACATGACAAAAAATCAAAGTGTATATTGGAATACACATGCTACTGCTTGTACCTTATTTAAAATGGAATGCCTTTCATTTACCAGGCCCTCCTCATTTAGACGATAATTAAATGCCCTACATAATTAATATTATTTGCTCAGAAACATATGTGTAATGAAATTCTAGTTAAGTTAGTACTTGTTATGTTACTACAAGAACTTAAACAAACCTTACACTACTTCATTACTGGGAGATGTAATTTACTTCATTACTTTGAAATATAATTAGATTACAGTAATGCACAACCTTGTACCCCAAACAATGTTGATGAGATATGTCTCCTTTCACATAGACGCCAGTATGGATAATAAAAATTACTTTAAGTCAGTTGTCGGTGGAAGCATAAAAATAAGGTATGAACAGTAAGAAGATAGAAAATGAGGATTAATAACAAACTGAAATTCAGTTGGGGTGGCATGGTGGCACAGTGGTAGTGCTGCTGCCTCGCAGTAAGGAGACCTGGGTTCGCTTCCTGGGTCCTCCCTGCGTGGAGTTTGCATGTTCTCCCTGTGTCTGCGTGGGTTTCCTCCGGGTGCTCCGGTTTCCTCCCACAGTCCAAAGACATGCAGGCTAGGTGGTTTGGCGATTCTAAATTGGCCCTAGTGTGTGTTTGTGTGTGTCCTGCGGTGGACTGGCACCTTGCCCGAGATTGGTTCCTGCCTTGTGCCCTGTGTTGGCTGGGATTGGCTCCAGCAGACCCCTGTGTTCGGATTCAGCGGGTTGGAAAATGGATGGATGAAATTCAGTTCAGAGGCAAAAGCATCAGAGAGACTATTTTTTTTTTACACTGACATAGTATATTTAGAAAAGATAGAGGAGCAGATAAGGATATCAAAAGTTGAATTAACAAGGCAAGTAATGTATTTAAATCTCTATGGCCCTCTGCAATCACAACAAGATAAAACTCTTCAGCACCAATGTCAGGTCTATCCTCCTATCTGATTCATAATCATAGAGAACAGCAACATAAACACAAGGCCTTCATCAACAGATGCCCATATTATATCCTCAATATCAAATGTCTAGAAATGAAACCACACAACAGCAAGTGGTAAGCATCAAGCCAGACTCCTAATAACAAAAATCATCAAAACAACTGTGATGAATAGGCCACACTTTGAGCAAACTGTACTCTAACATCAGCAGACTAAGGCTGGACTGAAATCTACAGGGAAAGAGAAAGATAGGTAAGCCAAAATAAATCTAAAGAAAGTACATGGAGATTAATCAGATTGAAAGGTACTGTCCTGCCCTTACGCATATTAGGGAACCAAGATGGATAGGTGCTACTATTGTAAGCATGCACTATGCTGGACTGACTTTATTATTCATAGTTGATTTCTACCTTAACATTATTGTTTTTGGGAAAGTGGACACTAATGTTCAAACAAGTCAAGGGTAAAAAGAATCAGTGACTTTCTGTGGTCACACGTGAATCCATTATTGCAGGTTGGACATGTAGCCTTTGATTTCCAGTCTCTGTCTCTTGAAAAATTCCACAGCATGCTACCATTCTCAACATGATGCTATATATAACACACAGAAAGGAATTTGATATTGGCCTCACCTTTATGTGTGTCAGCTCCTGTCTAACATTCTTCAGATGTTCAGACATAGACTGAATCCGATCTTGTAATTCACAGGTTTTGTTCTTCACCTGTGCATTTTCTATTTGTTTCTTTTTAATCTATTAATACAAAATAGGTTAAACAATTGTAAGAAATTAATTCTACTGGAAACTTATCCAATATATAAAAACTTAACTTCCCAAGACCACTTAATCCAGTTCAGAGTCCTGGTGGTGCAGAGCCTAAACCAGCAGTACTTGCAACAAGGTATTAAATAATCCTGGACAGGGTGCCATTCCGTCACAGGGTTCATTCATTCACTCTCACATAGGAATACAGGATTTTAAGTCAGGATGCTGTTATAAATCATACAAAGTTAAATAAATATCAACATGTGAGAACATAATTGGGCTGCAAAAATTCAACTGCTCATGCAGTTTTTTACCTAGCAAGAGGAATATAAATGTTTCTTTTTGCCTCAAAAGGGGTATACATTTAATATGACATTAAAACATGAAAATCTAAGCCTTTCTTAAAATTACATATTCTTGAATGCTAATGGGTGATCTTCCCTTAGTGTGAAAAATTACTGGGAATTCAGTGGCCTTATAACTGTCACTCACCTCTTCTTCAAGTCTTTTATTCTCCTCATTGGCAGCAGGTATGGCAAAACCTTTGTCCCAGCCAAGTTCAGAAAGGATTGCACTGGCCATATTGGATTGTTATGAATATATTGTTAGTCTGTCTTCAGATTTCTTCAGAATTATTTAGCTATCCACAGGTTTCATGCAAATTAAACTTGCAGTGTCTTTGTCACCTATCAAAACAGAAAAAAGAAATGAGGCAACTCAGGATTTCCAGAGCAAATGTAGGCTGCATCTTTATAACAGCCCTTTTTTCAACACAGGCACAAGCAAACGTCATGATCCTGTATAAAGCAGAAACAATGTGAAATTAGTACCACATGCAAAAGAATCCAGTGGCATCAAGGACAATTACATATTCTCTATTCTATTCCACATTACTGATTTGTAAATTTAAGACATACAGTAGGCTCAGTAAAGACTTGCTCTTTGGAAAGCACAGCATAACTGTCACTTTCCTTTTTAAGTTTTTGATTATGACTAATTTCTTAGTGAAATGAAGGGGCAGTACTGATTGGTTGTAATCAGCCATTTGATATTCACACAGATTCAAAACAGTTATTTCATGTTACTAGAAAAAATATGCCAATATTCATTTAATGTGAGTGAGTATTAAAGGTGTATTGTAATAGTTAGCACTCCTGTCTCAAAGGTCCTGGATCTGAACCCCACTGTTTGTATGGGTTTTAAATGTTCTCCCAAGAAAAAAAGCATGTTTGCTGTATTAATTGGTGACTCAAAATTTCCTTAATATGAGTGAATTTGAGTGTGTTAAGGTGTGCCCATTAAAAAAAATTGTCTGACAAATTGTTAACGTTGGTTTTGAGCTGGGAAAGACTTTGGCTCCTTCTAACTTTGAGGTGGAGAAAAAGGATGGGTGGGTGGATAATTACTAGATCACCATGACTTGTCCTTGAAATGGATATTTATATATTTACATATAAATATACTGTAGCTTGCATTTATCCACAACCATTATTATTATTATTTTATTTCGTTTTTTAACTGACACAGTATATTGCTATGAAACAAACCTTTTGAAAATGTTAACATCCAGAGATAAACCAGAGATAGATATTTTAATACAACCAAGTACCTTCTAGAATATTCTGATTACAGAGAGAAAGAGTGAGAAGAAGTAGCATATATGGTTTACTAGATTAGTTTATATTTTTTAAAATATAATTTTGTAAATTATACTTGTTTAGCGTGATAAAAAGAGGCAGCCTCCACATCTGGCTGCTGCTGTTTTGTCTTCATGTTTTAAAACTTTGCACCTTTAAAAAGCTTTTGCACCTTTTCTCTGGGCACAACCACTTGAACATACCTGCACACCTAAAGACCCAAGATCTTAGCAACAAACAAGAAACTCTCCAATGTCCCTGCTGTATCTAGGACTCTTGTTTTGACAAAACCAATGATGATAATATTCTCTTTGTCTCCAGATCTGCTCAAGTTTTAAGTTAAACCAGCATTAACAGTCAAGGTAAGTTCTATTTTTTACTAATACTTAAGTTGTTTTTGTTCTCCACTGACTCTTTTGAAGTTTGTGTGGTTATTTTTAGTTACCATTTAGCTGCAGCCTAGAAAAGCTGTCTTTCAGGGAACATGTGTCCCCTCAAAATACAATATATGCTGTATATTTTACTTTATCTGTTATTTTTATTTTAGCTGAAGTAACTGGACTAGTTATAATAAATTATCTTCTTTTATTTTAGGAACCTTTACATTTCCCAGCCTGAATGAACATTTGTTACGAGAACTAAATATAAAAAAAAAAACACAGCTAAATAAGTTCATTAAAAAATTAACCTATATTAAATATGTTTAGGCTTTGCACAACTCTCAAAATTACAAATACTTTCTGCAACTCATAAAAGTGATGCGTGCATACTCTAGATTACTTTATTTAGTTTTATTGTTACTTTGAAGCTTATGTTATTAAGTTTTATGTATTAAAATATGTCTGCTCTACAAGGAATGAATTATATAAATTCTATTTTCTACAACACTTGCCTGCTGCATCAGTGCATACTTAAGAATAAAATGAATTCCAATTCTTTTAAACTCTTGGGAGCTACCACAATGTAGTCTTTCTCAGGGTGAAACATAAGCACTCACTGCCTAAAGCATCAGAAACTGAGACAGCTACTGTTTTATACATGTTGAAAGTCAATTTAGAGGATTATAGACAAACCTCTTTTAGTCCCTCCTAGTTAATAATTCCTGAATGTCTGTGTGTTAATGCTATTTTTAAAAAGAATTTAAGTGTAAGGAATCTTGTTAAATAAATAGTTGCTCGTATTTAACTTCATAGCCATATAACTTAACTCTGAATCTTAGATCTTTTCTCTCTATTTGGAAAAAGTGGAAAATATATTGTTTTATCATTTATATCAATAAATATCAAATAAGTATCTTTACTTGTGTAACAAATTAAAAAAACTAAAAAAATGTTAATAGAAGACAAACAAAAGCAGGTATCCAATAATAAAGTTCAAGTTTTATTACCAACACCAACAGATAGGAGATTCTACATTAAAATAATTTGAACAGTAGCAGATGCTGAAATGGCAATGACTTTTGTGGCTTTGAAATGTCCAAAAAGGCCATTGCTCATTTGAATGTACAGTATGTGACTAAGTAACATGTGACATCCACTTTTAAGCTAAGAGGTCTTCTGTTTAACACTTGTTTCTTCCCTCACATGTTTGCTTGGTGTTATGTAAAAACTTCATTTTTTTCTCACAGCCCATGCATTAAAGAGGAATAGTAATGCTAATTTGGTCAGTTGTAGATATGCACTGAATTTATTTCATTATAGACCAATATCCTCCTTATGGCTAGTTTTGCCAAAATTGGTATCTGTTCCATGTGATCCTGACTAAGAGAAAATGAAGATGAATGGATTTTATATTACATTATATATTATATTTATATTTTATATTTATGGTACTATAATACTGTCATTTCAATTGAGTTGCAAATGCAGTATGCATTTAAGGGAAGTAGAGAAACAGAGATGCCAAGCAGTAACAGGTACTCAATTTTATAGCTCTTTTCTACTTCTTAGTAATGAAATTTGGTATCTCTGGACTCTGTTACCTGTGTCCTTTTGGATTCTTTGTTGTATTGTCTCCTGTGTTTTTTATCCCATGGGTCCATTATTGTGCCATTGATGATATTTAACTTCTTTTGTTTCATCCTTTAAACTCACAAATCACATCCTGGCTCTTGATCTAGTTAATGGATTTATTTGCACTAATGTATAAAAGCAGCCCTATGCTTATTTTCTCCAAATGAGAGGTATTGCACATACCAGATTAGCAACAGCTTAACTGTTGCCTATTCATCACAGTGGAATCAACTACAGCAAATACAATTAAGAATCTGATATATTTTCTCAAGAGTAACCTTGACTTTAATCAGAATATGGCATCAACGGTTTAGTTCTGTGAGCTCCTTCTCTGCAAAATTAAAACTATCACCCCACAACTTATTTTGTCTTTAGTGCAAGCTCAACCCTTACCAATACTTTCAGTCTGTGAGTTCATAACCCCACAGAACCACCATAATGAATGATTTGTCACCAACATCCAGTTTAAGAACTGTATTTTGGATTGATGGGCCAATAGGAATCTGACCACAGTTACATGGTATGTGATTGACAGGACTCAGCAGTCAGTCTTCATTGATCATCACAGTGATGAAACAGTCTTCCTATGAGACTTGGAATGGCAGAGTGATTTTATAAACAGTCAGTTTTCCAAAAAAAAAAAAAAAATTGACTATATCTTCTAGACTCTGCTTCATTCAAAGCTGAATATGGGTGCTGTCTTTACTGTAGTTTTAAGCTATTGTTATACTTATGATGTATACCTGTTTTCTGTATTTAACTAACTTATAACCCGTCTTATGGCAAGCAGTACTAGTAAGTATGCCCAAGTCATAGGAACAAATTTGCATGCAACGCTAAAACCATTGACTAGCAGTTAGAATTTGTAGTTCAACCTCTGGAATCCTGAAATCTTTGCTGTCACAAATGACTTTTAAGTGTACTAACTTCTTCATAACCCAGTCAGAGCAGTACATGGTCTTCAACCTATTAAGAAACCTGGTCACTGTCCTTTACACATTTTCTAAATTAGTTCTGCAAAGCAATGACCAGAATTATAATTATTAACCTTTTGAATTGCTTCAACTTCCCAAAGGATGACTTTACTTTGTACAAGTCAGTAAAGCCTATGCTGAATTTAGGCTTAACAATATTTAATGTTGCACTCAACTACTGTATAAATACAGTTACATTATTTTATTTTTGCTTACAAATCAATATTAAAAAACTCTGAGTTTACAAGTTTCTCACAGTTTCTAAACCTGTGTTATTAATATAAATTTAAAAAGTAGGGTTCCTAGTTGTCTAAAGGAAAAAAAATTGTCTGAGACACCATTCTAGTATTTGATTATTACTGTGACTTATATAGGGTGCAACACGGTCATTGAGTAAAAGGAATAACAAACTTTCCAAATACTATGTTTGCAGTTGCTGACAGCAGATGTTCTCCAAGCTTCAAATCCTCAACTCCTGAACTTGTATCATTGTTTGTTTTGTTCAACTCTATCATCTGTGATGGATGGCCAGGGCCCATGCCTGGCTGGGACGTCCCTGCAGCATATGTTCCAGGGGAGCAAGCATGGGAAACCCAATATCTCCCCCTGGACGCTAGATGGCAGCCTCCCTGTGTTGCAGTGGTGCCTTGGACTCCTGCAGGGCTTTATGGGGGTTGGAGTTTGGTGCAGCCCTGTTGGGTTTCGCAGGTGCCGCCTGGGGGTGCTGCAGCAGGAGCTGCTAGGCCCTTCTGGGCACTAGTTTCGCCACACCCAGAAATGCACCCGGATGTCGGCAATCAAGCACCAGGAGCACTTCCAGGTGCCTAATAAAAGGAGCCAGCAACCACCACTCAGGAGCCAGAATCGGAAGGGGAAGGACGAGGTTGCCCGGGAGGAGCGGTGGAGGAAGAAAAGAGTGCTTTGTTGTGTGTTTTATGTGGTATATTTGTGTTTGGGACTGTGTTATGCCTGTGGGGATTATGGGGAAGATGTGCCCCACAGGTGAAGAAAAATAAATAGTTTATTTATTTTAAGTGTGCCTCCGTGTCCAGTCTGTGTTGGGTCGGGCACCTATGTATCACCTTTTTCACACATCATAACACCTTTAAACTCTCTTCACCCTCCATGATAATACAATGGACCAGGAAAGTGTTACAAACAGATGATTAATGCTAAGGTTCTATATAGTATAATGAAAAAGTAATTATTTTCTGCATTATTTAGTGCACAGTTATTTCCGCTAATAATACTGATATCCAAAAAGTAATACTGCTTAAAGGAGACCCTGGATAAACAAAAAATATAAAAGTTTAATATTTTTCCATACAAAAAAATTGGGCAATAAGTAATACTCCATGTGAATGTGTAATTGCCCCCTTGAACTCAGTAACTGGTAATGACATATTTATAAGCAATAAGTACAACCAGATGTTTCCTATAGTCAATCAGTCTTTAATGATTTTTTGGAAGAATACAATTCTACATATCCTTGCAAAACTGCTTCACCTCAGAAACATCTTGGTGGGTTTTTGGACATTGAAGAAGCCATTCTAAAGCCCTAAATTTTGCTTTCTTCAATAGTTCTGTTGTTTTGCTTGCTACATGACCCAGCTGCACCTCAGCTTTAGCTTTTGCGGTTCTTTCACTTACAGCAATTTATTCAAGCCTTGCTGCGGTATAAAAACTGTAAACATGACACTAATTCTTATATTTATTGTTCATTGGGACTGTATGAGGTCATTACTGTGCAATGTAGTGCTAAATTATTTGGACAAACAAAAACAGGCTTGAATAGGTTATAAAGTTCCATTTTTAAGTCTATCGAACATTGCTGCAGATTTGCTGATAATCACTCAGATGCAGTTACTCTTTTAAGAGAGTTGCAATTTATACTTTGTTAGTCTTTCATGAATTCCATTTTTTGTCCAGTGTTTTTTTGAATGTAAAGTAAACATAATATTTTGTGCCTTTTTTGTTTGTCAATGGTTAATTGCTTCTGATTTAAGGAGAAAAGATATGTAACTCTCCTGCAATGACATTTCTGTCAATACTGTACTTGAAAATCTTAAATTCTCTTTTTTTCCCACGCATCCCTGTAATTCTAAGGGAAATAAGTTGTCCTGTACTTGACATTAGACACTCTTCTACTATTGCATCATAAATCAGCTTATCTGTTTGCAACAATGCACCAAATGTAATTAGGTGACTCGAGTTGTGATTGCTATATTTCTGCTGAATAGTGCCTACTCCCATCTAGAGAAGGGCGAGAATACTGAGGTTTTATTTTATTTTTTACTTTTCTACTTCAATCAACACCATACAACCATGCTGAAATTTCAGATGAAACTAACGCTGTATATAAGAAGGGTCAGAGTAGTCCCCATTTCCTGAGGTAGTTTAGTTTGTTTGGTGTATGGAGACCACTCTTACATGTTTTCTACTGATCTGTAGTGGACAGTGTATTTTTCTATGCATTAGTGTGCCAACCCTTAACGGGAGCAGCCGAAAGAAGAAATGTGCCAAGGAAATGGCATTAGTGCAGGTGCCAACAGACTAAATAAACTGATTATATATGCTGGTTCATTCTCAGGAGGAAGGCTGGACTCACTGGAAGAAGTGGTAGAACAAAGGTCACTCAGGAAACGCCTTACTATCCTGGTCAATGACGCTCACCCCCATATAAAGTTTTGGCTAAATAGAGCAGCACATTCAGTAATAGACCAAGACAAGTTTGTTGCTTCAATGCTATGTGCTATGTGAGGTCATTTCTACCCTCAGCCGTCTATAAATGTCTCGTTGTTATGGCCCTTTGAGACGCCGTAAAAGAAAACTCCGTTTCTCTATACAGAACTCACTGTTTTCTCCGTCCGCGTTTGTACCTCATCTTTCCTATCCTACACGTTGTCGTCTTCCCCCGACACGTTCAAAAGTCCCCGCCTACATTTCCAGCACCTCCCTCCAGGATACCACCCCTTTTCTCGTTAATCTCCGATGTAGTCTTCCGCGCAGTTCGCCCTCCGTTAGAACCAACAGTCCTTTACCCTCTAGGCTTATTCCTGAAACGTAATGCTACAGTAGTATTTGTGAAGTAAGTTTAAGAAGGCTTCATGTTAAGTGATACTGTAACAGTGTAGTAATATAAATACTTATTTATAAATTGAGAAAGAGGACCAACCTACCTGCATAGCGCTTCTTCGCAAAGGGGTGTAATTTTACTGTGTGACTAACAATAATAATATCACGGACGCCACAGATTAAAGTTCAATGTGGTGTATATTCTATTCTTATATTCTATTAATGGAATTCCACTCCGAAACAACAAAAAAAACGCTCCATGCATCACTGAATTTTCAAATGATTTATTAAAGTTTCTCCAGGCGGAACCAATGTCCGCGTTTTTGTTTCCAGGTGGAAAGGAAATATGTGCCACTGCGAATTGCCTCTCTCGCAAGGCCTTGAAACACATAACGATAAGATGTAGCTGCTAGTCTTGTTCGAATGCATAATTTCCACTTGGTATTAATACTTCTCCCGATAAGCTTTACCATGAAAGGTTGTTCGTAAAGGTTTGTGTGTGTTTCGCATGTGCGTCCTTTGTGCAATTAATTTAACCGAGTAGTTAGTGTTACATATTCACTATGGTTCCGACATACTGTAAGGCAGAGGTAATTTTGCACCATTCCGAACTATAATGCTTTTTTTATAGATGTACCTTGAGGACAGTAAATGTGTTTGCAGTATGTAGTCTTTGTACATTATCAGCGATCTTAGAAGCGGCGCAAACGTTTCCTTGTTTCACGGATTAGACGCTCGCCTTTAGTCTAAAATAATACGTGTATGAGTTTGAAAGCATAGTAATGTATTGGAAGTTGTTTTTACCTTTGTTAAGGTGCAGTGAATATGGTCAGTGTCGTTGATCACAATAAATATATTGTCTTGTGAGAAAGGTTTCAGATAAGACGAAGTGCATTAATAATCATCATTGTAGGCTTACTTTATGCATTTAATGCCCTAGGTATCATCTGTCAAAATACCCAGACAGGTTGCTAAATATAATTAGCAACTTATTGTAGTTACGTATGGTATTAAAAATGACCATCTACTGTAGTTGACACCAACAGATTTGCTGTCTTGATGAAGTCCGCGCGACAAGTATGTACAAGGAGAAATGTCATTCTTACCGCTTTCAGAGTCATTTATCTTTTATGGAAAATTCGGATGATTGAGTATTTTGCAGGTCTTTCCCAGAAGCATATAATAAGTTATCAGGAGGATGAAGCTTTGTCCTCTCTTTAGTTTTAGGTCTAACACCCAAACCATCAGACAGAGTTGCGAACTTTTTTATGTTAAAAAGTATCCATGTTTCTTGGTTTTATATTACTTATGGTAGATTACACCCTAACGCTGCGTTATTTTCTTTTTGTTTTAAAGCTGTTAAAAAACTACTGTCTGAAAAAATGCAGATTTTGACGTAAACAGTACTCATGTATATTTGTAAGTTAATTAGAAGTATCCAACATATACTCATTTCTCTCTGGTATTTTGGCAAGATAGGGCTATAATGTGAGGTACTGGAAAGAAACAAACCATTATTTAAAGGTAATGGTTTAAAAATAGGGCTTTCAGAGTTCATTTATTAGTTACTCCAGTGTAGCAAAAAAGGAATACTTTGGTCTTAATAAGAGAAGACAGCAATAACTCTTTAAAGTAGTCACTTGCAGTGGCAAAATGCTGTACTTTGTTATGGTAACACATCAATAGGTGGCTAATAGATATGGACTGTAGCCTTATTTGTGATCCTTAAAAGCTCCTGTTGTACAGTGTTACCTAGCAAGTTTTCTTAGAAAACTTTTATTTCAAGTTTTACTTCCTTGCCACAAAGAGGAATGTTGTAAAGAAAACCAATAGATCTCCCAGGGTGTCAATTTGGCTTTGAGTATGCAGTATGCCTAGTATTTTACAGTTTTACTATTATTATTTTATAAGTTTAGCACAAATTTTTGAAATTAGCAGAATGAAGCAAATAAGTCTTTTATGGTTTGTACTATGTTACATACTGTACAAAAATTGTTGTCATGTGTATTCTTTCTAGTGCAGCAGGTTCAAGAACTGAAGATAGTCGGATAAGTAATGGTCTAATATGGATAGAGATCTTCTACGCCAGTCGGTTGCTTGCCATGGGCACCCTCTTTTTTCCCTTTTAAAAAGTGAGCAGTGTGAGAACCCTGACTTTCAGTGCGTTTTGGGAGACCTGTCAAAAACTGTGCATTACAGGTAATGTGGTGTTTTAGTTGTTAAAACTTTTTTTCTGCTTTGTATCCTCTCAGAATTTATTTTTCTCAGTATTTTCCAAGGCAATAAACAATAATGTAACTTACTGTCTCAAATTAGTTTTCCATATTTAAATTATTTTGTACATTAATAATTTTTGTGATACATTGTTTAATGGCTTTGTTTATAGTACTTTTTAAATTGTTATAATATTATTTATAATATAATGGGCCAAAATTTAATGCTACTGGTAAAATATATATTAACAGTTAATGCCACTTACTTACTGCACTGATGAAAATTGTGTTTATTATGAGTATTTTTTTATATTAAGCACACTAAACTAAATTGTCATTTAATTTTTACAAGTCTGTTCCATGCAGCTGTCTCCTTGCTGGGTCCTAAACATTCAACTGAGGTGCTTACTTTAATGGATTTATTTTAAGTAGGTTTGGTTAGGTGAGAAATACACTTAAAAACCTTTCTTCTGTTTTGAATCATCAGAAAAGAGAAAAAATCTGGAAATGGTGTTGTGGAGCAGTTTATTGCAAGGAAGGCTGATTTGCTGTTTGCACCATCTTGGAAGCTTGACGGATCATTAATAAATGAAGATGAAATGGCAGGTAAATAAATTTTGTATTTTAATCTGCAATTTGCCATAGAAGATTAACCAAACCTATTTATTAATTGGTCCATTTTGTGGAATATAAAATTCAGAAATTAATAGTTTCTTGCCAAAAAACTATTGTAATTTATACATCTAATTTCTATAAATAGACACAGGAATAGGTATGGGATTTGAATCTTGGACACTGGATCCATGAGGCAACAGCACTATAGTGCAACACTACAGTGCTACCTGTTTTATTTTTTAATTCCAAATTAATGAAAATGGTTTTAGGTTTATAGTTAAAATATTTTAAATGTTTATCTGCAAGAGCTGCTAATTAATCACAATTAATGCGTTAACATTTTCTGCAATTACATTTTTTAACACATCCTCTAAATGCATTCATTTTAAGCAATGCTACAAAGGAATTCCAGTGCAACAGAGAATGCTTTCACTGACTACCTGAAGCTTTATCCACTTTTTTCAACTTTAACTGACCCTATACTAAAATCTAGAAATGCTTTTATAACCTTGCCCTGCTATCAAATGATAAGGGACCTAGTCACCCATTCTCCTGTCATGTTTGGACGCATGTCTTTATAGAAGTTGGCTAACCTCTTGTACGCATACTCACTTGCTTATGAGACTTTGGTGGTGCACAAACTACTCCTGACTCCAGTGTCTTCCTTTACATGCTTTTCAAAGCTTCCTTTGTTACCCTCCTGCCGGCACACTTCAATAAAGCCGCAAAAGTACACTTTTCCAACCTTTTGTAGGCTTCTTCTTTCTTGCTGCTTTCAGTCTCTCACCAGCAAGCAAACAGTTCTAAAAGATGTTGTCAGTTGATGGATGACCCATCACCTTGAGAGCCCTTTGAGGAGAGACAGCCTCAGCACCGTCCACCCCCTTTCTAAGAACTCCCCAGTCCCCCTGCTGCTGACAGCGTCTTGCACTCCTTGTACACCTGAAATGATTCAGGTACATGCAGTTTCATTGATCTCTGTTTGAAAAGCAGAAAACTTATGGGGCATGTATAAATTTATATTTAGGTGGACACCAAGAGAAACCTTTACTTCCACACAGAAAAGTGGTGAGGGTATCTATAAAACTATCTGTGTTGTTAAATGAAATGCATCCTTATATAGAAGATGCCCTTATTCACAAAGATATTGGCTGCTGTATTCAGTAACATTTTACACACATGCTGCAACCTTCTTATGACAGTTAGTCATGAATACATTAAGCACAAGTATAACATGCCTTTAAATGAAAAGAGCTGAATAAAAAATTTCACTACATTGGGTCTTTGAGCAAAGCCCTTAACCTGCAATTTCTCTGTCCTGGGTTTGATGTTAACCTGCATCCAGCCCTGCAAGCAGGTCCTCCAACTAGCATGGAAAACTTGGGGTTGGTAGCAGGATTGGCACGCCATCCACTGTTTTAAAAAAAAAAAAAAAAAAAAAAAAAAAACTTTCACTGTTCCATTCCATTCGAACTAGTGTGATACTAAGGTGTCACCTGTTGCACGGCTGCACTCCAGTCCTAATTTGGTATCCTGCGGTGGTTTGTTATGTGGTGGGTACACCAATGTGCTATATCAGTGCATGCTCCCAACCTCTCTCTCTTAAAATTATAAACTATTTTTTCAGTTGTTTCTGTTACATAAAACTATTCAGTAAACTAGAATAATTTAGTATGCCTGGGAAAGTATTTATTAAAACTGTTTTGTATTAGAAAGTAATTAGAGGTATTTCTACTTTGTAGAAAAATATTAATATGGTTGAAGAAATACAAATAAAATTTTGCTTAATATGCAGTTAATTTTGATTTAAAAAATGTATTTATGCAATTAATCACAAATACATTTTTTTTTATTAGTATTATGCCTGGGAAAGTTAATGTGCTAATTTTTTAATTTAATGTGGTCAGTTAAATGCACAAAAAATATTGTCTCATCCAGGGTTGGCAACAAAACAAATGTCTCTGGTAGTGCTTTGGTCAAAGTGGCAATTTTTTTTTTTTAACGGAACAATAGTACAAATGAGTTAAGTGTGTACCTAAAGAATTACATAAACATCCAGTACCGTATATACTACTATGAAAAATTTTATGAAATATAATATTCATTTAAAGGTTTGACATTTCATATTACGTGGTTTCATAATGGTATGCCACATGTCACAACGTAGCACTGGTGTTCATTTTCTTGATGTATACATCCTGACCTAGGTGCAGGTGGGTTGTTTATAATAGTCCTGATGCGATGTTAGAGAAAACTTGCGAAGGTAAAAATTACACTGTCTTTTTTCATTTCATGTTTCTCTAAGAAAGTCAAATCAATGTCATATCACATAAGTGCTAAATAAGTTATCTTTGAGTGGCACTAAAACCAAAATATGTCTGTAGTATGTCTGTATTTAACTGGCGAGTCTGCCAGCCAGCTTACAGTGCTGACTGCCCTAATATAAATACAAAATTATACGAAATAGAAATGTAATGATTATCCCTACCCATTGTTCAGGTTTGCAGTATCTTCGCTAATTTTTGCAAAGAATGCGACATAACCATCCAAGTAATGCACAGTGTCAGTTTTTAAGCGAGATAAAAGCAATGGAGATCTTTTTTTTTTAGCATGCTAGGAGCAAATGTGTAGCAGAGCAATATGTTCCAGCCGTTTTTCTGTGGTGGCACACTTTTCATAACCTAGAAAATTCCCAAGGCACACCATGATTCTAGCAACCACAAACATTAAATCTATACATGTGCTAACCTGTCCGAAGGGGCAGGGCAATGAAATCAGTTTTCTACAGTGTATTCAAAGTCAACGGTCATTTGGATTGTTTTAAGTTTTACTTTGACATGTCTTTGTCGCATGTTATGCCAGTTTGATATGCCTAATTTTCTTATTGCCTTCTTTTCAACTTGCCTTTTTAGAAGGGCCTTCCAATTCAGGTTGTCCTTGCTCACGTAGGATTTTGTTAAAAGTTCAGGTTTAAGTTCATTGTTTAAGATTAAACTATGCCATTAATTGTTTTTTAAATTCCTTTGTGTTCATTCTACATTACATTTATAATTCAGTGTGCATTTACAGTACTTAATGATTTATTTATTAATTTTATAATTATATGTTTTAAAGTTAGATGTGATTAATCGTGATTCACTTCATACATTTATGCAATTAGTTTTTTTTAATCGATTCCCAGCCCTAATTATTATCCATTCTTTTATCTATTTTTTATCATCTATTTTTCAGTTTTCTGCATTCAGAGCATTTAAATTTTCTTCTTTTACAGAGACCTATGCTGTTATGCCCCCCCTTGAGCAGTTCATGGAGGTGGCCAGTTGTGACCGTAGAGACCTTTTCTTTCGAGATCTCGAACGTGGGGATGTTGTTATTGGCCGTATTAATTCCATAAGAGAGTTTGGATTCTTCCTTACCTTGATTTGTTTAAAGACTGGTTTGATAAGAGACATTGAGGATCTTGAAATAACAGTAAGTTTAAAAATAAACGTAACTTTTACTGTGATGTAGCTGTTAAATACTTTACTGATTATAAACACTGATATTTCTGGAATACAGTACTATAAGAAATAATTCAAATGTTGTATTTTAAATTAAAATTAGGCTCTTTGTCCATTGAGAGATGTGCCTTCACTTGGTACCCATGAAGATCCTCTGTCATACTACCACATTGGAGATCTAATTCAAGGTATTTTCAGAAAAAGTATGCATTATCAACATATTGCATGCTAATTGGACATTTGAATAAGTCTTTCATTGAATTCTGTACATATGATACAATTACTAATTTTTATTTCAGCCTATTTTTTAATAATAATCATCACTTTAAGATAAATAATTTGCTATATTTTATATAATAAGTTTTGTTTTTAATTCAAATACATTAAACACTCCACATTTTCTCCCTAGGTTGTAGTTTACCTTATTTTTCAGCACAGCTATTTTATCCTAGGTTGATAATTTGTTTTTGCCAGACAGTTTGGAGATGTAGGTTTGTTCATTTTACTGAAGTGATAAAAATCTAGTCTGCAAGTTATTGAATAACTTTGAGTATAACATAACACAGGAGTTTAAATAAATAATTCCTGCTGTTACTGAAATTTTGGAATGGCTTTTGCTGCCAATAAGAGTTATTTGACAAAATACCTGGTTGTATATACAAGTTTAACATTTGTGTTATGCAACACCATGTGTATAGTTTGTATTAGAAGTTTTGTCTATCCGCTTTGAAGCTGGATAGGTCCTGGACTGAAAAAGCAAGATCAATGAAACTGACAAATATTTTTTTAAGAAGTGTTAGAGTCATCTTAGAATATATTTTGTCTATGATTTGGGTCATTAATGAAATTAATTGAGAACACATAATAAATTCTAATTATATTATTGGGATTAAATTGCACCTAGGTCTAAGGAAATAAGATTGGAACGGCAGGAAATATAAGTGAAATCTATTAAATTAGTCTATGAAGAGAGGTTGTATTGACTTGATAAACATTACAAAATAATAATACAGTACACCCCCAAAATTCGCGGGAGTTACGGAATTGTGAAAAACCGCGAACTATGGATGTGGTTAAAAAAAAAAGCCTATTTTTATACTTTAAACCCTAAATATGCCCCCAAAACACTTTAATTTCAACCTTGGCTTAATACATTACCTAAAAAAAAGAATGTAAACATAAACTCATATACTGTACAGTACTGTAGTGATATGTCATCCGCAGTGCTAGAATGTAAAATACAGATGTTACCGCTATAGGTACTGTAATTCATATAAGCGCGTTTTCATTGCCAGAAGCCTAAGGGCCGATTTATACTTCATGCTCAGAACGCGTACGCGCCCGCATCATGGCTGCCACGCGTTCCCAGCGTTCATTTCACGTGTCCTCTGAGCAGGTCCTCAAAAATTAGCGCGACGCGTGCGCGAGTTGCAGTACCTTCAAAAAGTCGGGGGGCGCAGTGTGCTAAAAGTCGGAACGTGACGTCAGTGTCTCTGTTTACTATCTACATGTGACAGAATGCCTCTATGCAGATCCCACAGGATGAATGCTTCGATGTGGTGAAGCAAAATGCCAACATACAGATGCATTTATGGTGCTTTTATATTCAAGCATCGCATATTCCTGATCATAATGACACGATGCATTTTAAAAGTCTCACATACCATCTTTTGTGCCATCTTTTTTTTTTTTTGCAACTTAACAACAGCAACATAATGTATAGCGCTGTATTTGAGCCACTGAGAAAAAAAAGGACACGGTGAAAACGTGTATTTTCTGATTAAAGTGGAAATTTCGGCTTTAATCTCGAAATGTCCACTTTAACCTCGTAGTTTACTTTATCATTAATGCAGACCATCGTAAACGTCATCCCAGGTTTTAATCGCTACGAGCTTCTTGGACCTGACAGCAGTGGCAAGCAGCAATAGATCACCACACAGAACAAATTAAATGTATGATATTCCAACTCTCTGCACATTTAGAATCTTTAGATTTGTACTTTTTATACCACTTTCATGATGAAATGCATTAAAGTGTGTATGTCACATTTTACATATAATTTCATTTAAATAATAAATACTGTTAATAATTACACACATGGGGGGAATAATTACACACATGGGTTTGTCACGGTGGTGGAGTGATAGCACTGCTGTCTTGCAGGGAGTTATTTCGCTGGTATTTCCTGCTTGTATTCCACACTGTGCTCCGGTTTCCTTCCAAAGATGTGCAAATTTGGGGATTTGGTGCCGCTAAAATGACGCTAGTGTATGCGAGTGCTTGTATTCACCTTGTGATGACCTGAGACTTCGTCTAGGGATTATTTCTCACTCGTGCCCAATGCTTACTAGAATGGACACATCCCTGGATTGATGGATTTAATCAATAAACATAATTTTCAGAGATATTGCGGTAAGGTGTCATCAGAATTTAATGAGTGTTCTAGGCAATTCACAACACAGAGAAGCCGAACATGTTCTCACCGTGATAATATCTTGCACTGCCACCTGGTGGATTCCTCCAGATTTACGTAAAGTACGCACGCAAGTATGAACTCTACAACGCTTGCGTAGCAGGAGCGTCCGCTGCAGTATGAAGTATAAGTCCGGCCTTAGAAAGTTCAGGGAGTTTCGATAGCATCCTGAGGCTTTAACCCTTAAACTGCCACATAATTGGGAGTTACTGCATCCCTGGATGCCAAATACTTTTTTGCTGCACTTTAAGTAAACATCACAATTCACAAAGAAAAAATGAAATTTTAATGGAACACTTTTTTTTTTTTCATGCAAAGATTATCACAATTACTGCAACACTGATCATTTTACACACTGCCAATGACCTGTAAAAACTATTTAAAAAACTACTGGAACAATATGTACAAGGTGCAACTGATGCCATTGATGAAATTCAGTAAATCACCAATCCAACTGCGCTTGAACTGGCTGCATGCGGTAAATGCTGATGCTTGCAGGCTAGTCTAGTGCAGTGGCTCAATCCCAGAGACAGTGAGGCTGCAGTGCTGCAGCTCAATGAATGTACGGCACTGACTGATCAGCTCCAGTGTGCTGGTAAATTGCACTGGGAACCAACATTAGCCAGTTGTGGCGTTCAATGAATGTACGTCGCCGAATATACTCTGCTTTTACGTGCTAGCAAATGGCACTGGGAAATGACTAATGACTGTAGCTGGTTGTGGTGGTTTAAGGGTTAAGAAAAACAAAACGGAAAACACAAGAACACTCAGCTGGAGATGTGTTACAGGGCAGCTGTCAATCAGCATCAAGGAGAAATGAGTAACGCTGTAGCGGTCCATTGCCGCTAAGATTTACACCGTCAAGAAGATGGTGATTTATTTATTTTTATGGTGGAGATTCCAGGGACACACCCAATCTGCATGCACTCACAAACAGAGACTAAAACAAAGCAAACCGGTAATCAAACAGCAAATAAAGAATGTAATGAAAACGATATCACCCCTTTCCCCTTACGGCGATTATACATTAAATACAACAAAGCACCAACAAAACACACACAGTGAAGACCATTAAAAACGGCAACAGATGAAATGTAATGATGAAGATAGATAGTCCAGAGAGTCGCACGTTGAATGGGAATGTAAAGATAGTCCTACCGGTAGTTCCTGAAATGGTGAAGATGGGTGGGTGGGTTGGTTCAAGAGTGCTCCTTTCTTCGCAGGATAGCAATGAATCCACTTACAGTCCTCATGCACACAGGCAGACGACAGACAATCCAGACCCCAACTACGAAACGATCCAGGACAAAACAAATAAGTACAGGTAAACCAACAGAAGGCAGGCAGAGAGACAGGAACCTGAAACACAAATTGCAAAAGCTTTTTTTTTTTTTTTTTTTTTTTCCTTTTGGTCACTGGCCCCCTTTCTAAAAGCTGCACTGACATCCTCTGACCCCAAAAGCCCCTGCACCCTCAGCAGAAGACCAATTGGAGCCACTGCAGGGACTGCTGGGAGTTACAGTTTCAAATTCTAGTAGAGTACACTCTCTTTGATTGGCTACTTTCACCATCCCAAGCCACGTTTTCCTCTACCGTTGCTTCCTGTTCTCTCTACAGTGCAGTATTGCCACGAAAAAAGCCATAAAAAATTGCGGAGGATGTTTGCGGTTTCCGCTAACAATTATTAGTTAGGTTCTAAGGAAACATCCACGAACGCCTGAGGCCGCAGACCCTGAACCGCGTCTTTGCGGGGGTCTACTGTATGTATGTGTGTGTGTGTGTGTGTGTATATATATATATATATAATGTGTGTATGTATATATATATATATAATATATATATATATATATATATATATATACACAGTCAAAGTAAAAAGTATGTGAACCCCTACAAATGATCTATATTTATGTCTAATTCCCATATAAAACATGGTCATATATTCATGTCAGTCACAATAATGAACAAACACAGCCTCTTATAACTAAAGATACATATTGAATAAATCATTCAAACTGTGAAACTGAAGGTTGGAAAAAATAAGTGAACCCTAAGCTAATTACTTTTTAAAAAGGTCATTGCAGTCAGAATTTAGCACACCTCGAGTCCATTTAGTGAAACAAGTTCAGAGGTGTGGCCTAGAATTACTTTAATTGATAAAAAACACTATAAAGTTTTGAGTTTGAGCTTTTGACAAGAAGCATATCCAGATGGGAATAATGCCTCTTACAAAAGAGCTGTCTGAAGAGCTATGATCGAGAATTGTTAATCTACATAAGGCTGGAAAGGGTTACAAAGTCATCTCAAAGATTTTAGATATTCATCAGTCTACTGTTAGGCAAGTTGTCTATAAATGGAGACAATTTGGTATTGTGGCTACTCTGCCTAGAAGTGGGTGCCCTGCCAAGATGACCCCAAGAGCACAACGCAAAGTCAATCAATGAGGTAAAGAAGAACCCTAGAGTGACACCAAAGGACTTGAAGAAGTAATTAGAACTGGCTAACATCTATGTTCATGAGTCAACTATACGTAAAACATTGAACAAGAAAGGAGTCCATGGCAGGACACCAAGAAGGAAGCCACTGCTATCAAAAAAGAACATTGCTGAACACCTGAAGTTTGCAAAAGAGCACTTGGACACTCCACAATGGTACTGGGAAAATGTTTTGTGGAGTGATGAAACCAAAATTGAACTATTTGGAAGGAACAAGCAGAACTTCATTTGGTGTAAAAAGGGCACTGTATATCAACATCAAAACATCATCCCTACAGTAAAGTATGGTGGAGGGAACATCATGATTTGGGCCTGCATTGCTGCATCAGGGCCTGGACAGCTTGCCATCATTGAGGGAGAAAATGAATTCACAAGTTTATCAAAAAATTCTCCAGGATAATGTGAGGGTGTCTGTCTGTCAACTTAAGCTCAGAAGAGGCTAGGTGATGCAACAGGACAATGACCCCAAACATCACAGGAAATCCACAGCACAATGACTTCAAAAGAACAAACTCCGCCTTTTGGAGTGGCCCAGTCAGAGCCCAGATCTCAATCCTTCAGGTTCTGTGGAATGACTTGAAGAGAGCCATACACAGAAGACAACCAAAGAATATGGAAGGGTTAAGGCAGTTCTGCAGGGAAAAATGGGCTAAAGTTACCCCCGCATGATGTGCAGGTCTGATCTGCAGTTTCAAGAAGCGCCTGGTTGAGGTCATTGCTGCCAAAGGAGGGTCAACCAGTTATTAAATCCCAAGGTTCACTTACTTTTTCCACTACCACTGTGAACGTTGAATGCGCTTGTAAAATAAAGACATGAAAGAGTAGGATTTTTTTGTGCCATTAGCTTAAGCTCATTGTGTATTTCAGTACCTGTGACTTAGATGAAGACTAGCAGAATACCCGCGCTTCGCAGCGGAGAAGTAGTGTGTTAAAGAAGTTATGAAAAAGAAAAGGAAATATTTTAAAAATAACGTAACATGATTGTTAATGTAATTGTTTTGTCATTGATATGAGTGTTGTTGTCATCTCTCTCTCT
>JANRMT010062854.1:98697051-98735866 GCA_026402145.1 Polypterus bichir lapradei | reverse complement strand
CAAAACAAAAAAATAAGTGGTCATTCAAGTCTGAGTCCTAATAAAGAATAAACAAGAGGAGCAAGACTTCGGCTTATATAGAAAGAAGACGGGAAGAGGTGCGATCACGGAAGGAAGTCCGTTCTTGTAGGTGGGCATGGCAAAGGACCGGAAGTAGGCAGGGTCTTTGGCGGGCTTTCCTTTTTTTGTTCTAGGGAACAGGAAAGGAAAGGCAGTAGCACCACTTAACAACCCCGTCTCTGTGTTTCACTCCCAATTAAGCCCCTAGACTGCCTCCCATTGTCTGTGTGTGACAAAATATATATTATATAAACAGTCATTCTGTGATTAAAACAGCTATATGATTTCGTGTTGGTTGTTAATTGTATGCTAGCAAAATGTACTGTTTGTAGCACTTATTTTGGCCAAAGTATTCTTCTTATATTATTCATTATTGCTTCAATTTATGCCAAAGTTTACTTTTATGGGAATCCTGTTGTTTTTGTGCCAACATTCTTTGTTATTCAGACTTTATTTTATTTCAGCGGGAGTTAAAGACATTGATCGATATCATGCAAAGCTGACTGTTTCACTGCAGAGTTCTTCTCTTCCACCTGACCTGTCACATCTTAAACTTGGGGTTATAAGTGTAGATGACATGCCTGCCCATTACAGGTAATGTAGTTAAAACACTTACTAAATGATCATGTGAAAACAATCAGTTTCTAGTTAATTTAAAATAAAATTTTATTAGGAATTATTTAATCAAGGTGAATTACACAGGCTAAAATGTTAGATGTTTAAAATATGCACTGCTCAAAAAAATTAAGGGAACACTTAATCATTACAGTCTAACAGCAAGTCAGTTAAGCTTCAGGGATATTAATCAGTCTAGTTGGAAAGCATAAGCAAGTGTGAATCAACTTCACCTTCTATGATGCAAATGAGGGTAATAATGGGTGGTCTGGAAAGGCAATAGCAAGACAACCCCAAAAAGGTAATGGTTTTGTATATGGTGGCCACAGACAATTGCTCTTTTGTTATCTGTCCTGACTGATTCTTCTCTAGTTTTGTGTTTTGCTAGGGTCTTTGTGCCTCATTTATAAACAGTGCGTGCATACAAAAATGTTGCGTTTGTCAGTTTCTATGCTCACTTCCAGATGTATAAAAACTAAACTTGGCGTAAAGCCACACGCATTTTCAGAGAAGGCCTCACACTTGTGTGTATGCAGGTTTCTGCTTGGTATTGGCGGCACATATCATCAAAGCAGTGCTGATGTTTCTATGTGGTCTCCCTTTTTTCAGAATCTCATCAGTGACGCAGGATTTATCAAATACAATGAAATTAATTGCATATTGTTTTCAAATTTAATTCACTTGATTGTAATCATTCTGTGACAATATACAGGTGCTGGTCATAAAATTAGAATATCATGACAAAGTTAATTTATTTCAGTAATTCCATTCAAAAAGTGAAACTTGTATATTAGATTCATTCATTACACACAGACTGATGTATTTCAAATGTTTATTTCTTTTAATTTTGATGATTTATAACTGACAACTAATGAAAGTCCCAAATTCAGTATCTCGGAAAATTAGAATATCAATTAAGACCAATGCAAAAAAAGGATTTTTTAGAAATGAAACTGAAAGGTATGAAAATGAAAAGTATGAACATGTACAGCACTCAATATTTAGTTGGGGCTCCTTTGGCCTGGATTACTGCAGCAATGTGGCGTGGCATGGAGTCAATCAGTCTGTGGCACTGCTCAGGTGTTATGAGAGCCCATGTTTCTCTGATAGTGGCCTTCAGCTCTTCTGAATTGTTGGGTTTGGTAGATTTTCTATGGGGTTAAGGTCAGGCGAGTTTGCTGGCCAATCAAGAACAGGGATACCATGGTCCTTAAACCAGGTACTGGTAGCTTTGGCACTGTGTGCAGGTGCCAGGTCCTGTTGGAAAATGAAATCTGCATCTCCATAAAGTTCATCAGCAGCAGGAAGCATGAAGTGCTCTAAAACTTCCTGGTAGACGGCTGCGTTGACCTTGGACCTCAGAAAACACAATGGACCAACACCAGCAGATGACATGGCACCCTAAACCATCACTGACTGTGGAAAATTTACACTGGACCTCAAGCAACGTGGATTCTGTGCCTCTCCTCTCTTCCTCCAGACTCTGGGACCTTGATTTCCAAAGGAAATGCAAAGTTTACTTTCATTAGAAAACATAACTTTGGACCACTCAGCAGCAGTCCAGTCATTTTTGTCTTTAGCCAAGGTGAGACGCTTCTGACGCTGTCTCTTGTTCAAGAGTGGCTTGACACAAGGAATGCGACAGCTGAAACCCATGTCTTGCATACGACTGTGCGTGATGGTTCTTGAAGCTGCAGTCCACTCTTTGTGAATCTCCCCCACAGTTTTGAATGGGTTTTATTTCACAATCCTCTCCAGGGTGCGGTTATCCCTATTGCTTGTACACTTTTTTTTTTTACCACATCTTGTCCTTCCCTTCACCTCTCTATTAATGTGCTTGGACACAGAGCTCTGTGAACAGCCAGCCTCTTTAGCAATGGCCTTTTGTGTCTTGCCCTCCTTGTGCAAGGTGTCAATGGTCGTCTTTTGGACAACTGTCAAATCAACAGTCTTCCCTATGATTGTGTAGCCTACAGAACTAGACTGAGAGACCATTTAAAGGCTTTTGCATGTGTTTTTAGTTAATTAGCTGATCAGAGTGTGACACCAGGTGTCTTCAATATTGAACCTTTTCACAATATTCTAATTTTCCGAGATACTGAATTTGGGACTTTCATCAGCTGTCAGTTATAATCATCAGGATTAAAAGAAATAAACATTTGAAATACATCAGTCTGTGTGTAATGAATGAATCTGATATACAAGTTTCACTTTTTGAATGGAATTACTGAAATAAATCAACTTTGTCATGATATTCTAATTTTATGACCAGCACCTGTAATGGTGCACAGAATGGCCAAACTATTCCAACTACCGTAGCTGTTTTAGTGTTGTTAGAAGACATTGTAAATGGAAGAATTAGAAGAGATTGCATATTTTATAGATGATGATGATGACTGGCTTCTAAGTCGATTTTGATTTCCAAGAGTTATCCTCTTGGAGCTGTGTGGTGAACTGGCACCAGCTTTACAAAGGCAGACTTTTGATGAACTGTTCTGTACCAGCTTCTTTGGAAGTTCTGGCTACTCTTCAGTTTTTAGCAAAAGGAGCTTTTCAACGTGAACTTGCTGACGATCAGGTATTTCACAAACGTCACTGAGTCACGCCATGCTAGCTGTTTACGATGGAATTATCTGTTTGTCATCCACTTACAGTATATAGGATTTGCTTATACTGTGATTGAACTAGCAAACATGAAAGTGCAATTCACTGCAATGTCCGGTTTTCCAAATGTAATCAGAGTGGCCATCTGCATGTATGTTGCTATTGCAACAATGCTGGACAAGTTACGTCAGCCCTCAGAGACTAATGACCAAAAGAATGAGCTGGCATTATCTATAGCTTATAAAAGTGGCAGCTCCGCACAGTCGCAGGTGCTTTTTCCAACTATTGTAGCAAAACGCAAGCAGTCCTTTTAAGCATAGTGAGTCACCTTAAAGAGCCATGTAAACAACAGAGAATCTATCAATTGTGGCGCTCAGCCCCAACATTACGCTACAAAGGTGTCTTCAGAGAATGAATTTGCTTATGTAAATAGAAAGCATTTCCACTCTATTAATGTGCTGCTGTATAGTCCACAGAAAGTGTGTCAAATTGTGCAAGCACATAGGGTGCTGCCTAATGTGGCACACAATAATGGCTTACCTCTACCTGAAGAGATGTGGTACGATGAGCCTGACCCTGATCAGCCAAATCAGACAGCTCATTTTGAATGTAATTAGCAGAGTGTAAAAACAGGTAACAGATGCAGCATTTATTTTTAAACCAATTCATTCAATTTGTGGTCAGTATCACATAGTACAGCCTTTACAGTCTAGTCCTTAGTTCATTGGCCACATGTTTTACAGCATCCACTATTGTATTTTGTGACTCCAGAAAAGCGTCCATCAGCACACAGAAAGATGGTCGCCTAGCCGTTTCCAAGGCAGAGGTGTGTTGCAGCCAGACCCAGTAGATGTGCTGGGCACAGCAACACCATCATCACATCCTCGGCACTGGGGTCAGCTTTTGCAATATTGTCTGAAACATAATAAACACATGGTGGGCTATGACTTTGATATATGACCGCTTCTTTTTTTTATTCACTATGTAACTTTCTGAACTTGAACTTCCTAGATTCTCCTCCACTTTGTATCACTTGACTAACTTCCTTTTGTTGCTTACACCATTGCTTAAGCCAGCAAATAGTGTGTTTTTCCTTGCCTCCACTTCCCATTTACTGAAATTCTTCTTTTTTCTACATGCTTTTCCTATTGTCTTTTAACAAAACACTGAATGGAAGGGTTTATTTATATTGATTTTCATATTCAAATATGCAAAAATCTGGGTGTTGGGGTGGAGCTGTACGTGCGTTTACATGCATTAAATTTCACCTTCATTGAGGATTCTTACTAGGACTAGTTGTTAAAATCCCTAATTCTTCAGCACAACAGTTGAAAGGAGAGGTCATCTTGAGTGGAGTGAAATTTGCCACAGATTGCGTGGTGAAACCAATGCGACACATCTTCAGTTGTGTGCCCCGACTTCATTGGGTGTTTCGGCCGCTTATCACAAGACACCCTCCGCCAGGGTTGGCCCACCCCTGGTTGATCAGGCCCGGGTGTGTGTAGCATGGTGACACCACTCGATCAATTGGCAGCCCATGTTAAGTCCCTACGTTTCAGCCACAGCCAGTGACTGCTCCGTTCCGCTACAGTGGCAAGCTCTTTAATTGCCTTCCGTTGAGCCTGCCCTCTGATCCCTACTTCCTTCAATAGCCTCGTGATGGAACTGGCTACAAACCCTCTGCATCCCACCTCCACTGGCCACACTTTGACGTTCCAGCCCCGCCCCTCTGCTTCAGCTGCTAAACTGGCATAGCGCAGCCTCTTCCGTTCGAATGCCTCATCGATAGCATCCTCCCATGGGACTGTCCTCTCGATGATGAAGACACGCCGACAGGACTTGGACCAGGGCATAAGATCTGGACGCAGGTTAGTTGTCGCAATTTCAGGTGGGAAGGTGAGCCTCTGGTTGAGGTCCACTCGCAACTCCCAGTCCCGGGCTGGGTTCAGTGGATCATTATCTTGGAATAAAGGCTTGGTCCGCTGTTTCTCCCCTTCCCGCATGAAGGTTGTTCTCCGTCGGATGATACTTTGTGCTTCTAGAGGCATGGCATTAATGTTTACTCTCTTGTTCTCAATTTCGGCAGCCAAGCATCTCAGCACTTGGTTGTGGCGCCAGGTGTATCTTCCTTGAGTTAAGCTGGTCTTGCAACCCACCAGTATGTGTTTGAGGGTTGCTGGGATAGCGCACAGGGGACATGCTGGATCCTTTCCATGCCAAAGATGTAGGTTGGTTGGGGAGGGCAAGACGTCGTATGTGGCTCTGATGATGAAACTTAGTCTATTAGCCTCCATGCTCCACATCTCGCTCCAAGTAATTTTCCTCCTCTCCACACCATCCCACTTCATCCAGCGGCCTTGTTGGGCTTAGGACACCGCTTGGCACACCTGGCTGCTTCCTCCTGGCGGCGGACCTCCTCCACCACCATTTGCCGCCGCTCCATTGGAGTAGCCTTTTGCCATGTGGGTGTTACTGCTTCGAATCCAAAGTCCCCTCTACCATGTTGGACATGCCCCACTACGTCCCGGTGTCTGAGGGCAGCCTTTGCCTCCGCAACTACTGCCGATGGCTTCCATTTCCTCCCTGTTGCTAGGGTTGGAGCAGCACCTCTGACAACTGAGTCCCGGGATTCTGTGAGAGTCATTTCCAGCCTTGATTTTGCGCATTTGTACTCCTCCACCAGGCTTGAGATTGGCAGAGAGAGGGCTCCATTACCATACAGGCCAATGCTGGTGAGGCACCTCGGCAGTCCAAACCACTTCCTCACTTGTGCGTTCACTAGTCTCTCCAGCCGGTTGGCCTGGGATAATGTGACCTCATAGATAGAAATCGGCCACATGAGCCAGGGCAGTAGCCCAAACTGAAAGCACCACAGTTTCAGCTTCCCTGGAAGGGCAGTGTTATTGATCTTATTTAGGCCGTTGATTGTATCCTGCCTGAGTTGTTCCACCTGCTTCGAGTCTTTGAGCTCTGCACTATACCAACACCCAAGGCTTTTGATAGGCTTCTCCAGAACTGTTGGTATTGGTTCGTTGTTAACCTGGAACCTCTCATTGGTAAGCTGGCCTTTGAGTATGGAGATACTGCGGGATTTGCTGGGTTTAAATTCCATTCGTGCCCACTTGATGTTTTCCTGAAGTTTATTCAACAGACATTTGGTGCATGTGTTTGTTGTTATTGTTGTCATATCATCTACAGTATGTATGCCCTGATTGGGGGGAAACGCAAACCAGCCTTCGACCGTTCCCCTCCAACCACCCATCGGGAGGCTCGAATAATGAGCTCCATCGCCATGGTAAGCGCCAGTGGAGAGATGGTACAGCCCGCCATTATGCCTATCTCAAGGTGCTGCCAGGCCGTTGTTCTAGTCTGTGTTGTCACACAGAATTGCAGGTCCTGGAAGTAGGCTTTGACCAGCCTTGTGATTCCCTCTGGGACTTGGAAGAACTTGAACGCCGTCCACAAGATCTCATGCGGCATTGACCCAAAAGCATTGGCAAGATCTAGGAAAACCACGTGCAGATCTTTCTTCTCCTTCTTGGCTGTCTGTATCTGGTGCCAGATGACATTTTGGTGTTCCAGGCATCCTGAAAATCCTCTTATCCCTGCCTTCTGCACTGAGGTGTCCACAAAATTGTACTTCTGCAAAAACGCTGAGAGTCTCTGGGCCACAACACTGAAGAATATCTTTCCTTCCACATTCAGGAGGCTGATCTGGCGGAACTGATCGATGGTTGAAGAATTCTTCTCTTTGGGAATCAGGATACCTCCTGCCCGCCGCCATGCCTTCGGTATGACTCCTTTCTCCCATGCCACCTTCATTAGCTTCCAGAGGTACTTCAAAACGCCTGGCGCATTCTTATAGAGCCTATACGGGATGCCATTGGGCCCAGGGGCTGAGGCTGCTCTTGCCCGCTTTACTGTCCTCTCAACTTCGCTCCATGTAGGGAGCCTTATTTCCAACTGGTGCTCGGGTGGTTGAATTGGCGGCATGTCATCTGGAATACTGGCTGGCACATGCCTCTTGTTATCGGAGTAGGTCTTCCTCAGGTGCTCCTCTAGTTCCCTTATGGGTGCTTTTAGGGTCCCAGTTTTCTCCTTTACAAAGAGATCTTTGACAAACTTATGGGGGTCTCTGTAGAAGCAAGTCCTCGTTCGTTCTTTCTTCTTATGTTTCTTTCTTAGGCATTCTGCTCTTCGCAGTGTTGCAATTCGCTGCCTAATTTCACCCTGTAGTGCCTCAAGTCCTTTCCTTTCCAATTCTGTGGCCTTTTTCAATTGTTTTCTCAGTTTCCTTCTTTCTTTCACCAGTCGTTCGATCTCTTGTTGTCTCCTGGACTTTAGGTTGACGGATGGATCCTTCTGCGTCCTAAGATTTGTGCTTTTCACCCCAAATCTGTCTGCTCCATAGCTGTAAATGATCTCCCCGATCTTGTCCAGCTTTCTTTCCACGCACCCTTTCAGCCCCTCTAGAAGATGGACGAGGTCTGTGTCTTTGGTTTCCCACTCCTTTTTTTGGCAGGATTTAGGCCATAAGATTTGAGGCTTCCGTCCCTTCATCTTCCACTCTACTGCTATCTGTGGCTGGATGGGTTCTGGACTCATGAGCATTGGCGGCTCTGTGCTTGGTTGAGCTTCGTCTGGGGTTCTGATACCCTGTGGACTGTGGTGCTAACCTGCCACTGGGCTTCACTCGACTGATTTGCCCTACCTCTAAAGAAGTAGTGGTCAATGCGAGGCCCCTCGCAACGCTCTCTCAGGCACTTTTTCCTGCCCTGGTGGATCTTGAGACCCTTCTCTGATGTTACCTTTTTCCAGCCACAAATGCAGCTTTGAAGCCTGTGTCCCGCCCGTTGTTACTCCATCAACTCTTGTGCTGAACATTTGATTCATTGTTGATTCCGTTCCAAAGTCTATTACCGTATAATCCGCTGTCGAGTCATCTTCCGTTCCCGCTCTCGCAGACTCGGGGGTATTTTTTCTTTTGATCTTGTTGTAGCCATTATTGGGTGGATCCAAGTCACTATATAGTGCAAGGCTCCTGCTAGCATGGGTAGCTAACTCACGCCGGCCCCTTTGGATTTCTAAAGGGGAATTGTGTGAAACTCGGCAAACTTAGTGTTATGCATCTGGAATTTTTTGTTGCATACGCACATTTCTAGTTTTGTCCGTACTTCATGTTTTATTATGAATTCTACGCATGACATTATATGTGAGGCCTCTTACCATTAATGGTACCTGCAGCAGATTCAGATTTCACAGGTAGTCTGACTCCTCTAGGATGCCACAGCCATATGTGCCATCGCAAGAATTTGCTGTGCCTCCCAGCACAGTGTCAAGAGCATTGAAGAAATAACCTGGAGACGGGCCATTACACGAGGAGAGCTGGAAGGGCATCAACCCAACAGCAGGACCGGTATAAGCTCCTTTGTGCAAGTAGGAACGGGGGGAGAACTGACAGAGAACTACAAAATGACCTCCAGCTGGCTACTGGTGTGCATGTTTATGACCAAACTGTTAGAAACAGACTCCATGAGGGTGGCATGAAGGCCCAACATCCCCTAATGGGGCCTGTGCTCACAGACCATCACCATGCATCTCAATTGGCATAAGCCAGAGAATACCACAGTTGGTAGCTTTCTCATTGGCACTCTGTTCTCTTCACACATGAGAGCAGATTCACACTGAGCACAAGGTTACTTATTACTATAAAAAAATGCATACTTTTTCTTATTTCCTTTAGATAGCATCTAACATCATACAGACAAAGACATAAAGAAAGAAAAAGTATCCATGCTTTTTAAAACATTTGGCTTGTCTCCATTCTCTGGTAATGGTCTTGAGACATTCAGACATGTTTCATTTTATTAAACTTGTAGGGGTACTGCTTCGCTTTGTTCTCGCGTTACGTATAGGAAGTTGCAACCTTTGGATTGTGTAGGATACCATACTCACTGACACTTTGATTTTTTTGCAATTTCTTTAAATTAAAGCCCTACACTTCTAAGGGTGATGATACTCTTTCATGTAATTTGTTGTGCCAAAGATGTCGTTAAAGGGCAGTTTTTATCCAGAGCATTTGCAAGCCTAGACACTCAGATTTCTTGCGCAGTCTCTCTACAGCCTACATTTACTCCACGAAGATCATCGGTAAAGTCAAGATCAGTGAATATTTCAGATGGCCACTGGACCCCATGACCCTGCCCAAAACCCATTCCATTGAAGACAGTAGGAGCAAGAATATGCCCCTGATGAACCCCAGATTCATCTGGGAAAACCACAGAGGTTTTGCCTCCACTCTGTACAGCATTCATAGCACCAGTGTACAGGCCGGCCATGATATCCAGCAACTTTGGGGGGGGGGGGGACTCCCGCGAAGTCTCAGGATGTCCCACAGGGCAGCTCAATCAATTACAGTAAGTTGAATGCTTTACAAAAATCGACAATGGCTGCAAAGAAATTACATATGTGCTCCATGAGAACCCTCAGTGCCAGGATGCGGTCAGTGGTAGACTTCTTAGGCATAAAACCAGACTACTGCTGTCGATGTGTATGAACAAGTGATCACAGATCCTATTGATGATGACCCTAGCAAGGACCTTATGCAGCATCAAGGGCAGTGTTATCTCCCTGTAGTTGCCTCAGTCCAGGTGATCACCATTCCCTTTCCAGATAGGGATGACAAGTCCCATTTTCCACTCAGCTGGGATGATGCCCGTCTCCAAATGGAAGCAACAGTACTTGCAATGCAAGGCGGACAGCCTTGCCGCCAACCTGGAGAAGTTCACCCTGGATACCACAAATCCCGGCAGCCACATTTGCAATCCCAGTGAGACTGGGTGGTTCACAGCTAATGGGAGGATCAGCGTCAAGAACCATGGACCCAGAGATGTCCAATGTCCTAGCTGGAGGATCAGCTTTAAACAGCTACTCAAAGTAGCCACCCCAGCGGGTCTCAATTTCAGCATGAATTGAAAAATGACATTTTTAAGTCAGAAGTGTAAAAAGTATAGTAATGAATAATAATAATATGAAATGAATAATAGTGATGCTAATACTATATATATTATGATATATTTTTGAATGGGAAAACTGCTTTGGTGAATGGTAATATACCTGACACTTCAGCATAACAGTTCGTTTCAATAACTCTTATTTAAATTATGCCATCATCAAGATATAGTTCAAGTAAGTAAGTGAGTCTTGACTGTCGGCATTTGCTTTTATTTCTGGCTGCCCCACAAAATCAAAATGAGGTGGTGCTAGTTTATTTGAAGCAGGGTCAACAGAAATCCAAACTTGAGTGTCACTTTCAGATTCATCTTAATAACTTTCAGTTTCACTGCCTGAAGACAGATTCACTTTGTCGATCACTGCTGACGAGAGGTTCCTCAACATCCCTGCTCATATAACTGTCAAGAGTGTGCAACACTAAAGCTGCTAAAAAACGTTTCTTATGAGACACCATTATGAGGCTAGGAGAAGATGTGTCAACACCATTGCCCTGGTAAAGCTCGGGCCTGGCGCTTACGTAAGACATGGTTATACATATGCCTGAGTAACGCACGGGAGTGACGCTGTTAGCACTTTTACAGCCCGAATAATCCTTAGGTCTAACACTTGTGCGAGACGTGTCTATACAGTTGCCCGAGTGACACTCAGGACTAACCTTTTTAACACTGTTTTCACAGCCCAAGTGACACTCGGGTCTAATGCTGAGGAGGTTAAGATACTGTAGATGGAGAGTGTTTAAGTAATCACCAGAAGTTGGGACAGCTGTGCAAATTGTTTGTTTCAACTTCAAAGCTTAATTTACTTTAATTGCCTGAGAACATCTGTAGGTTTTAATCTATTAGTTGTTCCCTAAAGAATACCGATTTGTAATATTTTGATATTTCCCTTTTTTTAGTATTTGCCAACCTAAACTTTAAATTTAAACCTCTGGCAGTTTACTGCTTACCTTTTCACCATTGTAGGTTATTCATTGCATTTCAACTGATTTAAATTTGATGATAAACTGGAAAAACTGAGGTGAGTAATGTATGCCCAAAAGGGAGTAATCTTGAATTAAGTTTGTGAACAGAGCTCATACAGCGAATTTTTATGAAAGAAAATTGTTTATTTAATGCTGTCATGGATACATTTTGAATAATATGAGGGAAATACTGTGACACTGTATAAAACATTTGAGCACTTAAAATTCAATTTCAGTCCACTTTCCTTGGTGAACATCCTGGTTGCAACATGGTATGGTACATCATAAACAAGACCCTAGGTACTTGAACTGCTCTATTTGGGATCAGCCGCTAAGAGCAAGCAACTTGTGGCCACTTAAGATTTGCCCAATGTAATCTATCAAAATCTCAAGTTGTAATGACTTTTGAAAGTGAAACAAGTTACTATGTATTGTGGTGGACGGCCAGGGCTTTTACCTGCCGGAGATGCCTCAACAGTGGAAGGACCAGAGGAGAGTGCTTGTTCAAGACATTACCTTACCCCTAGTGCTGGGTGCCAGCAGTGCCTCAGACTCCCACAGGGCTCCTTGGGAATTGGAGTTTGGAGCAGCTCTACTGGGTTCCGTGGGCACTACCAGGAGGCGCTGCAGGAATGGTTGAACCCTGTTCCGCTACACCCCTGTGTTTGCATACTTTGGTGCTATACTGTGCTGTGCTCTGGGGAGTGTGGAAAAAGCACTTCCCCAGCTCTGAAATAAAGGGTGTTGTTTGCTGCACTTGTATCTCTGCCTGTCTGTGTCAGGTTAGGGCGGCTGTACACACCCCTGGTTCCCACAGTATAAATAATTTGAAGGCATGGTATTTGCAAATCCTGGTTTAGACTTATTCTTTATGTGCTTACTGTTATCATAATGTACATTAACTTTTTTTTTCCTCTTGCTCTTTAGACTAAGTGTTGATGTTTCCAGCAGTACCACAGAGACTTATGAAAATGTTTTACAGAGTACAACAGGCTTTGCAAATCCATCAGTTGTTGAGTTTTTATTGGGAAAACTGGGACTTAGTGAAACAGAGCCTCCTTCTCTTATGAGAGGGTTGCAAAGGTATGTACAGAATATTTTTTTTTTGTTTGTTTCAGATTATTCATTTTAGAAGTAATCCATTTTCATAAATATTAATAAACTTTTACAATTTTCATTCCCAGCAAAACTTTTTTAGAAGATGATTATTGGAAGTCAATCAGGAAGAAGCAATCTGCATCTTGGGCACTAAAATGGTACAGTAGATGCTTATTATATATAGTTAAAATGAAGTGAATGAGTTTAGAATTATTTGTATTTATCTGTCTTAATGTTCATCAAATAAATCAATAGTAAAATTGCCAAATTATAACAAGTTGGTCACCTAAATATATTTTTCTAACTCCGTGTTCTTAAAAATTTTAGTGTGAAAATTGGAGTGGATCATTTTAAATCCGGTCGGCATGTGGAAGCAATGAATGAATATAACAAAGCTTTGGAAATAGATACGTGCAATGTAGAAGCACTGGTGGCACGTGGTGCTTTGTAAGTACCTTTTAGTTTCATTTATCAATCTTCTGAACATGCTTTTCCCATTGCAAGGTCAGTGGAAACCAGAGCATATTCCAGTAGGACTGGGCCCTAATCAGATCTCCCACACTGTTTTACTGGGCCATTTAAATAGTCAGTGTACCCAGAAAGAACCCACACTGACGGAGTGAATGTGGAAACTTCTCATAAGTGACAACTTGACCTAGTGATTTCACCTATGTCTCAATATCTGTCAGGTAACAAAAATAACACCACCATACTTCACCGTATATTTTATGAATTGTATTTTTTCTTTACACCAATATGATAATTTTATGAGTAATGTTAACATTTACTACCTAGTGAATGAAAAGACATTTATATTCACTTTCTGTACCGTTCATAGTAAGCAGAATGTGGTAAAATGACATGCCTTTACACTTGCGTTAAATACAATCTAATTAAAAAGTGCTTAAAAATCTTAATAAAATAGTGTGTGCACGTATAGTAATTTTTTTTTATGAATCTTTCCATAATTTTGTAAGTAGTTGTGTAATTGTCTATGTGCATATATAAACTGAAATACCCTAACATAGATAATGTAGTGGTAGCATTTAGAATTAACAAGACCAAATGAAATGCAGCACTGGCAAGTTATTTTCTGCTACATCTGCAGATATTATTCTGTTTACTATGAATTCCAGTTAAAGCATAAACAAATATTGTATATTTGTAATTTGAAATTAAGATGTAGCTCATGATAGAGATTGTGCTATCACAAGCTTGACCTGGTGGCGATCAAAGCACATGTACTGTGCAAGGCATATGTACATGGTCCACTGAGAAATGAAGAGTGTTCATGGCTCATCTTGCAGAGTAACATTCTTTCCTCTGCATGTCCTGGAGTCCTGTGCAGACTGGGCAAGATTGGCGGGGGGGCTTGGGAAATGCGGTTGTTGATTACAACCGCAAGAAGGTACGCAAAAAAAACGTACTATAAGTTCATAAAATGAATAATTCCAAATATCATATATATCTATGTCTGTTTTATTGTCAGTGCGGCTTTGACATCACGGGCCTTAAGGCACATACTAATTCAGCGTAAGCAGGAACACTCAATAAAATTGAATAAAAAAAAAAAATTCAAGTGACAATGAGATACGAATAAGGCAGATTCGCCAGCATTTGTGTTTCAGCTTTTATCTATCTAGATCAGAGAATTTCCAGTTCGATTGTCTCAAAACACCACTCACATCTACAGTTATTACCAGTTTTAGATAAAAAGTAACGGCGTCAGATCCCTCGGGGGGCGGTAGTATGTATCGTGATCGTGTCTGAGAGAATAAAAGTGAAAAAAAAAAAAAGGTAACTTTTACAAGTACTATACATTTAATACAGTGGCTGTTACAGATGCAAATCAAATGTATGTGTTTATTGTATAATATTAACAATAAGAGCAATTCACTACACAAAACGGTAAATATACGAGGCAGTCAGGATCAAAACGGGGGAACTCTTGATTATAAGTCAGCAATTCCTACCGCTGCACCACAGAATCTATTGTATCATCCTTGAACCTTTTGTGAAAGTGTTTATTTGATCTTTGCACTTCAGGCTTTACACATTATATCGTTTATGTCTACATTTTGTCATTTATTACTAAAATATGAAAAACGTTGCAGTTTTAATGATATATTTTTTGGTTAAGTTAAATGCACTTTTTTTGTTTAAAGACTACGTCCACTTTAGTTTGTATTGTTTAATCTGTTTCTTTTTTATTGTGCTGGTCACACTAATATAAAAACATCTGATTATTTTCAAATTCATGTTTCACTGGTTATTTTAATTTGATTATTATTAATTTTTATTGTGTTAATGCAGAGACATCAGGGTGACATTCACAGGTTGACAGACGTGAGCAGATGAGGTAAGACGTGCACTGTAGCCCAGAACAGGATGTGCAACCACAGGTCGCAGGCATCAAAATAGTCAGGCATGAAATAATCGTGACTAATCGAAAAATAAATTGAACGATTAGTCGACTACCAAAATAATCATTAGTTGCATCCCTAATGAAGACCTCTGTTCTGGTTCTCCACTTAGTTTTTTATTTGCTATTCAGTGTTCTCCGTAGCGTCTTTTAGCCGGGCGCTCCGCCCGGCTAATTTAGTTGAGCGCCCGGCTGTCATCTCGCATGACATTGTGAGATCACAGCCACAGATCAGCAGGCACAGGCAGATCTAATGATCTGCAGAGATGGCAAGGGTCGAGCGGGCGGGTAGGCAAATATTGCTAATAGCGGGGAAGAGGCAGAGCAGAGTTCACAAGCAAAGAGTATGGGGAGGTGGGGTTTCGAGAGCGGGCTGTACATGGTAATAGCGGGGGTGTAGCAGCTTAATACAGTAGCATAGAGTATGGAGAGGTGGGCGGGCGAGAGGGGGCGGTACATGCTAATAGCGGGAGCGGAGCGGCAGTTCACAAGCAAAGAGGATGTGGAGGTGGGCGGGCAAGAGAAGGTCTGATAAAATAAAAAAGTCTAGTGAAACCAGCCTGTCAGATATCAGAAAAAAGGCGTCAGGAAGTGATGTCTCTGTTCTCAGTGTCAGCGCAGTCTGTATAGTGCGGCTGAACGTACAGCAGCTCTCGTCTTGTACAGTACATAGCAAACCAATATATGTGTGTGTATATATATATATATATATATATATATATATATATATATACATACACACACACACACACACACACACACAGTTGTTTAAGCATTAGGTGTGTTCTGTGTGCAAAAATCCTTGTAGCACTCACTGTGGTTCCTGTTTAAAGTGACCCCATCTGCTGTTCTTATATTTGCTCATATTTAGAACCTGCGTCTGTATTGCAAAAAGTTTGCAGAAACCCTTGCAGCACACACTGTGTCCTGAGCAAAAGTTTTGTCACTGAATTGCTGAGGGTTTTGTAAGGAAGCGTATTAGGGCCACGGTGAAGGAAAAAAGATACGGACAAAGTGAAGAAAAAAAACTGTCAAGAATAAAGTCGAGATGTTGACTTTATTCTTGACATTTACATTTTAATCTTGACGCTTATGACAAGAATAAAGTTGACATGTTGCTACATAACTTATGACGGGGTTTGAGAAAATCTAATAAAGTAAACATTCATTTTAAGATAAAGTTTAGTTTACGATGTTCTACTTTAATGACAAATTACGAGAATAAAGTCAACATGTTGAATTTAATCTCGAGATAAACGGCTAGAATAAAGTGGAAATTTAGAGAATGGGTACCTGCCATAGTGCAAGTGTGAATTGAATATCCAACAGGCTCTCCCTTTCCCACTCAAAAGTCTTATTCATAGGTACTTTAAATTTTTTTCAAACGTTTTACCAACATGAGCAAAAGATGTATTCAGAAAACACTGCTCAGTTATTTCAGAAAAGAGACATCACAAACTAATGAAGGTGCGGCGTCAACTCCTCATGTGGCAGTTTCAGACAAAGACATTGCAGAGGCTGGTCAATCAGGGGAAGTCTCTTCGGCACACACTCTGCCAATTGATAAATCTAAGCACCGCTTATCCAGCATAAACAAACAATGGTTTAAAAATTTTGATTGGTTAATGGTCAAATAAAATGTTATTTGGTGTTCATTGTGCATGAAATACTCAAACAAACACTCCCCAAGGAGGGGTTACTTTGGGTAAACGTGCCATACACAAGAATTCGAAAAGAAAGCTTGGTGGACCATGAAAAAAGTAAAACGCACATTGAGTCTTCTGCTGGCCTTTTAGGAAAGAGCAAACTGGAATCGGTCAAATTGAAAGATCCGGAGCTGTAAGATCCATGCATTGTTTGGCAAAAAATGAGTTGCCACATACAACGTTGTTTGAAAAGCTGTTGGAACACTGTAAAGAAATAGGTTGTTCCATTTTGCATCATCTCAATGTTGGTAAAAATGCACATTACACCTCAGAAAGAATAATAAAAGAGCTGCTGGATGTCTTAGCATCAGAAATAAAATGTAACATACTGAAAAATATACACACAGAAAAGTTTTTCAGTATTCTGTGTGATGAAACCACAGATATCTAAGATGTAAAACAATTATTTACATTAAATATGTATGCCAGGTCACTAAAGAGGTCAGAGTTAGTTTTGTATCAACCCACAATATGATTGATGGCAAAGCAGAGACTATAACCAACACACTGAGTGAGACTATGGACACTCTAGGCTTGAAAACTGCTAATCTGGTTGGACTAGGGTCAGATGGAACGGCTATTATGATTGGGAAACAGAAAGGTGTGGCAAAGTGTTGCCACCCGGCTAGAAAAAATTTCTGGGGAGAAAACTGCTATTGTTGGCATGTTCAATTATGTTTACTTACTTACTCCCAGGGTAGGTTCATTCCCCTAATGACTCTATGCTACACTGGTTAATGAATTGTAATCTCTGACCAAATCTTTCATTCATGTTTGCATATGCTTTAAGAATAGCGTGTGCTTAATATCTTTTGTAAGGTTCCCTTGAGAATGATAAGAATGCAGCAATTTTAAAACTTTCATGTAGTAGAAATAAAATTGTGGTAAATAGAAACAACTTTATCTGTCCAAAATCTTGAATGGAATTTCTACCATAAGTGGACAGAGATTTTGAGTTGACAGCTGTTGGTATATCCAACTAGCAGCCAGGAAATGTAAGGTACATTTGTAAGTATGTGTTGGCATTTCCTCTGATATAAGCAGATTCAGGATACTGACGGATGAATTTTGTTGCCCCACTCATTTTATATTTACCTTGTATCTAGTTTTACCCAAGTACAAAAGTAAAGAAAACGATTTAAGGTGTTTGTGTTTTTAAGCATGTTCACCCAGCACAGGGGATGCACAAACCAGTGTGTTTCTTCGTGCCGGCCCCAGGCCTGGATAAATGGGGGACGGTTACATCAGGAAGGGCATCCACTGTAAAATTTTGCCAAATCAATATGCGGACAACAATTTTGGATGATCTGCTGTGGCAACCCTTAACGGCAGCAGCCGAAAGAAGATATTTTAAAGGTTTTTACAGATGGTCTAGACGCTCTGAGGCTCGGGATTTGCACTGGCAATTGGAAGGTTGCCAGTTCGAATCCTGTAAATGCCAAAAGTGTCTCTACTTCATTGGGCACTTGAGCAAGGCCCTTAACCTTCAATTGCCCCGTCCTGGGAATGACGTTAATCTGCATCCAGCCCTGCCTGTAGGCCCTCCAACCTGCAGGGAAAACCTGGGGGTTGGTGGCAGAATTGGCACTCCAGCCACCATAAAAAACCTCACATTGGTTCCATTTAAACTGAACTAGTGTGGTGCAGAGGTGTCACCCGTCACATTACTGCACTCGGGTCCTAATATGGGGTTCTGAGCTGGTTTGTCATGTGGTGGGTGTGGCAATGCGCTGTATCAGTGTGTTCTCCTAACCTCTAGTGAATGCTTGTGTTAGGATAATTTTTAATTTGATGACTTCAGTATCATGTAAATAAGACTTTCATGTTCAACCGTGTGTGTTTCAGCACAAATTAATTTACACTTTTTGTATATTGTAGATTGATATTGTCTTTGTCATTTAATATTGTTGTGCAGGTATGCTACAAAGGGCAGCTTAAGTAAAGCTATTGAAGACTTTGAACTTGCATTAGAGAACTGTTCAACACATAGAAATGCAAAAAAATACCTCTGCCAGACATTAGTGGAAAGAGGAAGACAGTAAGTGTTTCTATTTTCTTATTTTAATTTTGATGTCTTTTTTTCCAGTAAATACATTTAAAGTATAAGTTAAAACAATTTTGGTTAAACACATATGTCAAGCGAACTGGCCACTATGTTTTAAGTTGAATATTTAGTTTATACCGTTGCTCAAGAGTGTAGGCCAGGGTTTAATTCACTACATATCCCTTTATTAATATCTGAAAACTTGTGCAAAGATCAGTTTGTGTTTTCAGATACCAATTTTAATCTTTCAGAAGCATAGCTAAACAGCACTAGACAAGGAGATTAATTGTAAATCTTACAGGATTATATTTTAACCTGCAACAGAGGTTTTGTTATGCATAGTAAAGGGTAACAATGATCAATTTGATTAATCACTGACAAACAGTAGACTTCAGGCATCACTATAAAAACCATGAGGAGTTAATTTACATACAGAGTTTGGACAGTGTGATACATATCATATTTCTTGAAAATAAGAATCTGTGAGTTTTTAATTTTTTTTTTTCTTTTTTCTTTCAAAACATTTCCAATGGAAAGGTATTATTAATACTAATACAGTAATTGTGAACAACGCTTTTGTGTCTTTTTACACTATTGTATGATTTTACAAATGTATATTTGTGCAGTAGTCAGTCAGTCATTCTCCAACCCGCTATATCCTAACACAGGGTCATGGGGGTCTGCTGGAGCCAATCCTAGCCAACACAGGGTGCAAGACAGGAACAAACACTGGGCAGGGCGCCAGCCCACCGCAGGACACACACACCAAGCACACACTAGGGACAATTTAGGACCACCAATACACCTAACCTGCATTTCTTTGGACTGTGGGAGGAAACCGGAGCACACCCACGCAGACACGGGGAGAACATGCAAACTCCACGCAGGGAGAACCCGAGAAGCGAATCCAGGTCTCCCTACTGTGAGGCAGCAGCACTACCACTGCACCATCGTGCTGCCTTGTGTTCAACCAATTAATTTGAATTTGGATTGACTCCTTTATTCTTCTGTATTACCAATCAATCAGTTATTCTTTACTTTATTTAGCACTCTTTATAGATGCATGCCATCACTGGATGTTTTCCGCCCTTTGTGTAGTAGTTTGTAACTTTATTTTTTTTAGTTTGAGGTTAGAAAAAAATTGTTAGTTTGAATGTAGCTTTTCTTAGATTTATATATCTTGACTTGTGCTTGTAAGGCTTTAAAAATAAACATTCTTTGATACCCTTTCTGAATCTAAATATATGTGTATATATATATTTGTGTCTGTTAATTCATTAACTGAATTTGAAAGCTGGAGCTTCCCATTTCTATCAAAATTCCAATATTGCATAATAGCCAGTAATCAAATACAATCTGAGTGCCTGCCTATGAGAGAGAGAGAGATGTGTTTTTATTCATGTAATATATATATAATATATATCAACCTTAATAAAAAGGATAAGTGTCTGTATGTCCATCTGGTTGCTATGTCCCTGTTATTCCAAAAGGTGCTACGTCACAAACCTTTGTAGTAATAAAATGCATGGCATTTATTATTCCAATAGATGGTGCTACACAAACACTTCTTTTACACATCCTGTAACAAATGGCATATAACAAAGACATATGCAGAGACATTGCATGATGCACTACAAACGTTAACACTAAGATCTCCATTAGCTACTTGGACATCAACCTGTCCTAGACAGCTAGCACAGCTAGTATAAATATAAATAAACAATGGGAAACATTTTCATACATTTCCCTCTTTGTTTGAACCTAAAGCAGGGAAGGGAGAAGTTGAGAAAACTTAATCTTGCACTAGCACAGCAGACATAGTAGTGTTGCTTTATAACGAAGAGTCTTCATCTTAGGGATTCATGGTAAGTAGTCCAGAGAAGCAAAGCAAGAAAAGTCCACCTTGTGAGTTTATTTGAAAAAAATATGATTGAGCATCCCTTAATGATTTTATTATATATATATATATATATACATATATATAATATATATAATATATATAAAATGTGTGTGTGAGAGTGTGTGTTTTCCTTGTGATGGGCTTGTACCCTGTCCAGGGGGATTGTTACAACCTTGAGCCCAATGCTTGTTGGGTTAGACTCCAGCTTCCCTGTGACCCTGCTCTGCATAAGCAGGTTTACAAAATTGGTGGATGAATATATACATACAAGGTATGTATACAGTGCATTTCATAAGTATTTGGACAGCTGCACGATTGCTGTTAGTGTAGCTCTCTACCAACCATACTGATACTAAATTGTAACAAAGAATATGACCTTTTAGTATAGATGTTCAAAATTAAATTGATGGTATCTACATTAAAAATGCGTGAATGGGAATTGCATTACTTTTTATGTGTAGTCCCTTCAGTTACTTTTGAACGTAAAGTAATTGGACAGTTGGCTGTTCAGCTGTTCCCTGGCCGTGTGTGTTATTACATTGTAAAGTCATGCACAATTAATCTTATAAAAGGCCTACAGGCCAGATATTTTCTTTTGGAATCTGTTACTGTTTTAACTCAACATGAGGATCAAAGAGGCGTCAGTGCCAGATGATAAGAGAATCGGGCTGTAAAGAAACTACCTGAGACAGTCAAAACTTTAGGTTTGCCAAAGTAAACTGTTTGGTAAGAAAGATTGTACTGGTGTGCTCTGGAGCACCAAATGGCCTGGTAAACCAAGGAAGAGTACGTAATGCAGAGAATGTCAGAAGAATACTTACACTTTTTAAGAAAAATCTTTTTCGGTTGTCGGCCAGATTAAAAATACTCTACTGGATATAGGTATAGCCATGTCCAAGACAACCATACAGTTAAGGTTGCACAAGGATAAATTCAGAGGGTTTACCACTGGTAAAACGTAAAAACGAAAATGGCAGATTATAGTCTGCTAGGAAGTATATCAAAAAATCTGTACATTTTTTAACAGCATTTTATGGACTGAGGAGATGAACACTCATCTGTATTAGGGTTATGGAAAGGGAAAGTTGTGGAGAAAGGAGGAAAAGCTCATGACACTAAGAAAGTCACCTTTCTTATGAAAGAGAGCCTTCAACTGGAATTGGTTCATTTGCACTTATTAATGAGGTGACTGCTGATAAAAGCAACAAGATTAATTCTAAGGTGTATAGAGGTATTTTCTTAGATTAAGTAGAATATGTCAGAACTCATTGGATGGTGCTTTATACTGCAGCTGGACAATGCATCAAAGCATGCTGCTATTAGGGCCAAAAAATGGAATGTTCTTGAATGGTCTAGACAGTCATCTATACATTTCTTTTGCCCAAGACAAAAGACAACAAACCCCTGGTTTAAGGGGGAACTACAGTGCAGTCCTGGACAGAGCACACCAGGGAAGAAAATCCAGTACCTGTTGATGTCATATTACAGTTGTATTTAAAATAATATTAAGCTGTCCAGTTAGTTTTGGTTCCTGAAAATTGAATTAATCCAAGTTTGTTTGTTTGTTTGTTTATTTAAATAAGTAATACTCTAAACTAAAAGGTGATATAATTTGTAATTTATATAACAGTATTCTTATAATAATAATTATTCAATTTATTGCCATATACAATTTCTTACATGAAGAATTTGTCATTTTTTCCAACCCCCACTTACTCTCCAGAGACTCAAAGAGAGGGAGAGAGAAGTTTGGTGTCAGAGCACAGGGAGAGCTGTTTATGCTGCACCCCAGGAGCACTTGCAGGTTAAGGACCTTGCTCAAGGGCCTAACAGAATAGTATTTGTTCTGGCACTGCTGGGATTCATACTGGCAACGTTCTAGTTACCAGCACAGATCCTTTACCCAGTGAGCCGCCACTCCGCCAGGATACATTAATACACTGAAAACAATCTTATTAGTATTCAAATATTTATGAACTGCACTAATATATCTAGCACTAGAATGTGATGATATAGATATATATTGTGTTTCTGCATTTTTAAAATGCAGAGTACATTAGCAGTAAAATTAGTGAATTGCTTCTAGTTATGCAGCTAAAAGAATTAATAGATTGTTTATAATAGGCTAGAAGATGAAGAGAAGCTTGTAACTGCAGAGGGATTATACAGGAAGGCACTAGCTTTGGATGAGACCTTTCAGGAAGCAGAAGAAGCATTAAGGAAATTACAGAAACATATCCAGGTGAGACTGTTTACATTTCTGTATTCACATAGATTTTTAACAAAGCAGTTTTTTTAATATGAAGTTATTCACTTAGGAATGTATTTTATAACTGTGTTTGATAATTTATTTACAAGGGCCATCATCAAATTTCAAGAAGATAGTAACATTTAAAATCGGTCAATACTGTATATAAAAAAAAAAAGGGTTTTCTGCAATTATTGTTAATACAATTCCACTGCATACACATTTTAATTTATTATAAATTCTGTATATATTTGTGGTATGTTAATGTTGAAATTAAGCATTAAGATATGTCCTACAACACAATATTGTTTTGTTCCATTAATGTCCTGTGGTTGCAGGTTATTTATACATTATGATGACAACGATCCATTTACTGTATGTTTTTAATATTGTCTGCATTCAGGCACTTACTCTATCATATTCATAAAGAATGGCTTAACATTATTTCATATGATATGTTCACATGATAGAAGCAATATGTGTTGCAAGAAAAATGGCTAAATGTCTTCAATGGAACTCTGACTGCTATTTCTTAAATTAATGTTAAGAGTTTGACATTGCAATACAAAGCATGGCATCCAAACTTTGTGGTGTGATCTTGAAATTCTGAAAAATGTACATACAGAAATTTCCTTTTTAACTGCCTAATTTCTACACCAGCCTAGTTTGTATAATGTAATTTATGCCGTCACATAAATTTAATGTGAATTTCAGATAACTTCAATAGAATGTGTTCCATGATTTTGCTGTGTTAAGAGATATTAGCCTTTTTCACACTTGCAGATTATCCCAGGAATTAATTAACCTTGAGCTAGGGATTTACTTCTCAACAAAGCTGAGTCAAGAAATCCAGGAGAAACATCCCAGAAATCACAATTTATCATAATTTTTGGGAATTTCCAAGGTCAATGTATTTGCAAATAAATACAGTTTTGTAACCTTGCAACATTTCACTAAGGCCATATATAATTTGCATAGGACAGTGAGTGCAGTGAAACAATCCCAAAGAGATACTGGTAAAGACAAATGAGAGTGTTTAGCCCAGCCCAGGGGTGGGCAGTGTCGGTCCTGGAGAGCCGCAGTGGCTACAGGTTTTCATTCCAACCCAATTGCTTAATTAGAAACCAATCCTTGCCAATCTCAGACCTTATTTACAGATGTAAATGGGGCAAAAAGAAAGAACTGCTGGCTGTTTTATCAATTACATCTTAGTGCTAATAAGGAGCCATTAAAACAATTAATGTAGCGGTTAAAGATTTAAATAAGCAATTAAGGCTGGGGAATCTTAACAAGCGAGACCACTAAAATGAAGCATCAAAATGTCACCTGAGCAGTAAGTGCTTCTTCATCAGCAATAATTGACTTCTCATTAAGAAACTGGACTGGAACAAAATCCTGCAGCCACTGCGTCTCTCCAGGACCGACATTGCCCACAATGTTTTGCACCAGTTTGTTTTCTAATGCTAGCCGTTTAAAAAAATGTGTGGAAATTGAACAAAATCCATAAATAAGTAACTAATTTTAATGTATATCAAGGAGGAAAAATTGTTGAGCCTGGTTACTAACAGATACCGCAGTGTGTCCCGTCATTCATAGCCAGTGATTTCATTAGTTAACGAAAGTGGTGCAAAGGTGAATCAAAAGTGTAATGGAAGTGGGAAGGTGGGGGTATGCAGCACTCAACAGATGAAAACTGAGCTTTGTTGTAGCCTTTAGTAAATTTAGAAATGTAGCAGCAAACGTATGTGGATCCTTACTGTTTCAATTTGCCTCTGCTATTTTCAAGTTTTCCTTCATAGTTCTGTTTGTATCTTGAATGCATCCTGAAATTCAGGGACTGGAAGAAAGAATTAGACAAATAAAAACAGCACTCTGCTATCATTGGTCACTGACATTTTTCTTTTTAAAATGGTTCTCATTTAGGATTAGGAGCTTAACACAGTATCCATAGCACTGCCACTTTTTTAAGGCTTGACTTCTCAGTAATTACTTTATAAAGTGACTGTAATTTCCTATTATGAAATGTTTCATTTTATCAATATGACTATTCATTTCTATTGTATTCTAACTTTCTGCCTTACTATTGGAAAAGACAATGTTTAGTCTGTATGGAATTATGCCATGAATTTTGATATTTAATGGTATTGTTTGTGCCATTTGGTGTATATTTGTGTGAAATTTATCATGTATCTTTTATTTTACTTTGAATAGAGATATTTTAAGATGAATGTTGTGCAGAACTCAAAAAAGAAATTTAACAAAGCCAGAGAGTATGTCTTTATCTCCTATATTTCATGAATTACTGATGGAGTGTTTTCTCATGTACATGTCTCTGGTCCGGGACTTTGCTTCATGACTTTACTGGATTGCTGCGGTTAATGTCGCTACATCTGATTGAAACAAACTGGAACTCTGGATTACATCCTGGTTTGTATATTTGGATGTCATCCACTGTGGGTAATAAAAACTCCTTTATATTTTACATTTCTGAAACTAAATAATGCAATTGCATTTAATATGTGCAAAACTAATTTCTGGATTAATTCTTTTTTATCTATATTTATAAATTGTTGCCTGTAATTGTGGTGGAATTTTAAATATTGTGGTTTTCTTATTTGGCTCAATTTTTTTCATTTGTGCATGACAAAATGATGATTATATACTATAATGTTTTGTTTACATTTAATTTACAAATTGAAAATGTCAATGAATTTCAATACCTTAAAAATACATGCTGTTCTTGATCTCTTGTTGATTTGAAATTTTCAATGCTGCTATGTATATTTGCTGCCTTACTGTGCTAATGGACTCCAATAAAGAAATCCCTGCAGTTAAAAGAAGAGGAGGCAGCAAAAGAAAAAGAAAAGCATAAAACTGTGAAAACAAGTGCTGCAGAAAAATTGCGTAAGCTATTAAAAGAAGAAAAAAGGTAAAAGAAAACAATTTTTTATTCAATTCAGGTAATACATTGACCTCCTGCAGTAATCATTTTAGCCATGTTTTGAATTCAAATCTTTATATTTTTGTGCCTTGCAGTGAAAATAATTATTTTTGAAGCATATGGAGAGTTTTGTGTACATTGTATTATACAGCAAGAAAATTACCGTAACAGGATTAAAAACCGTAATAACATTAAATTATATTTAATCACTATCTTATTTATATAATGTTACTAAAGTGAAAATATCAGTAAGTATTCACTTTTTTCATGTATGCTGTGTATCAAACATTGGAGATGGAGTATCTCAGCATAATTTTTAGATAGTTTGCTCATTTTAGCACTGTGTTGGTCTGTAATATATGCATTGAAGGTTTGGAAGCATTAAATAAAGTGATAAGAAATGTCAGAAATTACGTTTAGGCAATAGGGAGAGTAAATAATTTAATTTCAATATTGCTTTCTGGAGAAATTAAATAATTGTCTTAAAATGATTGGTTTTTCAGTTTAGCTACACAGTGAGTACAAGCAATAATATTTTAATGTAACCCTTCCTTCAGTTTTTTTGTCTCATATGTTTTATGATTTACATTTTATGCTAGATTAAAGAAAAAAAGAAAAAGATCTTCATCATCAACATCATCTTCATCTAGTAGTTCAGCTGACTCCTCTTCCTCTTCTCACAAAAAGGGCAAAAAAAGAAAGAGAAAGCATTCTGATTCATCAGTCCGTGATAAAAAGCACACTTGCAAGGCAGATTCACTAGGAGGAAGATCTGCTGATGGTAAAGAGGAATTGTATCCACTTCCAACAAACACATCTGCATCTTTCATGAATCGGGAAATGACTGATGAAATAAAGTGGCAAGAAAAATCTGTCATGCAGATGGATGTAATCAAGGGAAAAGGCTATTCTCGCTCAATGTCGTCGTCATCTGTAGAGATCGTTGAGGATGGACGAGGTAGGTCAGATGACTCTATAGATTCTTTTCATAGTAGCCAAGTCTATGCTTTAACCAGTAAAGGAAAAACAAGATATAGTTTAGATGGAAAGTACCCAGAGTATAAGTATAATCCACCAAACCCCTTGCATGATAAAAGAAGAGAAAAGGACAAAGAGGAGGTGAGCATCATTTCGAAGCATCATTCCCAAGATTTGAGCACTAATTGTGATTTGTCCAGAAATTTTGATAAAAGCCGATCTCGGAAGTATTCTTCCTCTTCAGTAGGTTCTGAATACTCTCACACATCTGATAGATATGGAAACAGACAACGAGATTCTTATTCTCAGGACAATAATAGTAGCAAATCCTATACTGGAAAGCATAATCTTGAAGACAAAGATTATTCAAACCAAGGCAATAAAAGAAATTCTGTCAGTGGGGTGAAATTGCATAATGAAGAAAGTATGCTGCCTGTGGACAGAAAAAAGCATAGTACCAGTATTCCAGAAACAAGTTCAAAAAGGAGCCTTCCATCAAATTTGTTAGACATATTTAGCCAGATTGCACAGTTTGAAAAAGAGAAATGTATAAAAAAATAAAACCTCTTTAAATGTCATTGATTTTCTTTTGTCACTTTTTTATTGCTCATACTGTTGTTGAGGAAGTGCATTTTTATTACTTTTGTAAAATTCACTGTCTTGTGCAAATCAATTGTAGCCAGTTATTTCAGACTTTCTTAAGATGGCATAAAAGAATATGAGAAGGATTCTATTATTTTCCATATATTGTGCTTTTGACAGTCAAATGTTAATCTGAAAATTTTGGTAAGGTCAAAGTGAAATACACTTTATTTAAAAACAGTGAGTGCTGGTTTTATTTATGTTTACAGAAATGCAGGTGAAAACAGGTATTACAAGCTGTGTCAATATTTAATTAATTCAGCTTGGTGTCAAAATCCAAAATCACATTTTTTTTTTCTATGTAATTTCATGTAAAATTTACATTTATAATGTAATAAAATTAAAAAGTCCAGTTCATGTATTGTTTACAGTATCCTGCATTTTAAAAACCACAATGTATAATTATGTTAATACTACTTTAAACTGCTATTGCTACTAGCTGCACTGCCAGGACGAGATTCTCGAGGTGTGGTAGTTGTAAGAGGTGGGGATGACACAGACAGCCCTAGTCCTAAATTAACAGTCTTCATGGGTGACTTCGCTGCTGCCATCCTGGGGCTGCTTCTTAAAGAGATGGATCCACTAAAAAACAAACAGTTTAAACAATTTTAATATATTGTTCAGAACGTAGCACTTCCAACTTTATCTGAAACAAATCAATACTTATTTTTAACTTGCAATCCTTCTGAATGGGTTTTATCCTATAGTTCTGTTCTGGTGATAATGTGGAGTCAGAGCTTACAGTCATATGAAAAAGTTTGGGAACCCCTCTCAGCCTGCATAATAATTTACTCTACTTTAAACAAAAAAGATAACAGTGTCTTTCATTTCCTAGGAATATCTGTGTACTGGGGTGTTTTCCAAACAAAGATTTTTAATGAAGCAGTATTTAGTTGTATGAAATTAAATCAAATGTGAAAAACTGGCTGTGCAAAAATGTGGGTACCCTTGTAATTTTGCTGATTTGAATGCATGTAACTGCTCAATACTGATTATTTGCAACACCAAATTGGTTGGATTAGCTTGTTAAGCCTTGAACTTCATAGACAGGTGTGTCCAATCATGAGAGAAGGTATTTAAGGTGGTCAGTTGTATCTTTACATCATTCTACAATTCAGCGCAATTTGCACAAAGAACATCTGTATGGCAGGGTGATGAGGAAGAAGCCCTTTCTGCACTCGCGCCACAAACAGAGTCGCTTGTTCATTTAGAAAGGCCAGATTCATTTTGGAACAAAGTGCTTTGGACTGATGAAACAAAAATTGAGTTATTTGGTCATAACAAAAAGCGCTTTGCATGGCGGAAGAACAACACCACATTCCAAGAAAAACACCTGCTACCTACTATCAAATTTGGTGGAGTTTCCATCATGCTGTGGGGCTGTGTGGCTAATTCAGGGACTGGGGCCTTTGTTAAAGTCAAGGGTCAGATGAATCCAACCCAGTATCAACAGGATAATGTTCAAGCATCAGTCACAAAGTTACGCAGGGGTTGGATATTCCAACAAGACAATGACCCAAAACACAGTTCGAAATCTACAAAAGCATTCATGCAGAGAAAGAAGTACTGTATAATGTTCTGGAATGGCTGTCACAGTCCCCTGACTTGAATATCATCAAAAATCTATGGGATGATTTGAAGCAGGCTGTCCATGCTCGGCAGCCATTAAATTTAACTGAACTGGAGAGATTTTGTATGGAAGAATGGTCAAAAATACCTCCATCCAGAATCCGGCCACTCATCAAAGGCTATAGGAAGCGTCTAGAGGCTGTTATATTTGCAAAAGGAGGCTCAACTAAGTATTGATGTAGTATCTCTGTTGGGGTGCCCAAATGTATGCACCTGTCTAATTTTGTTATGATGCATATTACATATTTTCTGGTAATCCAATAAACTTAATGTCACTACTGAACTTCTACTGTTTCCATAAGGCATGTCGTATATTAAAGGGAAGTTGCTACTTTGAAAGCTTAGCCAATAATAAACAAAAATCCAAAGAATTAAGAGGGGTTCCCAGACTTTTTCATATGACTGTGTCTTGGCAGCAAATTCAGGTGGGGGTTGAGCATCTGTATTTCTAAGGACTATAATAGCAGAAAATCTCTGTATATATATACTGAGATTGTGCCAGCTTCACACTGAAGTACCCTCCTACAGAAACCATATCGGGGTTTATCCAAGTGATGTAGTCACGTCAATTTACAAAAGCAGAATATGGAATTTCCCATGTCCAAATTTTACAAGTACACCTGGTAACCTAGATTTCTACTTATCTAGTTAATGCAATTTGAGGGTTCTGTACTAACCTGCCGGAGGATATGGAGCTCCTGGATGATGAAAGCCGTGAACTCTGCCTACTACCAGGGGTTGAAATTGGTGTTGGTAGTGGTAGCTGAGCCTTAGATGTAAAGAAAATGTAGGCATAAACAGTGAACAAAAGATCTAGATGTGTATCTTTAAATATTGTCCATGAATACACCCAACACTAACAGAAGCTCTTGAGATATCTTGGTCTAAGTTAAGGATAATTATCCGTTTTATTTTTTCTAAAGTTTCCTCTCTTTTTTTCCATATAAATGCTCTTAATTTTATTTTGTCTGATTACAGTACTAAATATATAGGATTAAACCTTTAGGAAAAACACAAATGAAAATGTTTAATAAAATGATTTTAAATCAAATAGAATTGGCCTGTTATAACTCTCCAAAGAAAAAATAATTGACAAACCTGTTGAAAATATATCTGAAGTATAGAAGACAGGTCAGAGTGGTCCGCCATTGCTTCAACCAATAACTTGTTAATGGACTTGTTAAAATCTCTTAATTCACGCAGGCGTATATCTTGTTCTGCTGGGATTTCAGTTCCACTGTGTTTTGCAGATTGAATTTCTCTAGCCAGTTTTGCACACTGATTGCAGAAGGACAGTGTTGTTAAAAGTCTTTTAAAACATTTTGCTTTTACTGTATGTAGACCCATAGTTTTCACATTAAAACAGAATGTAGCTTAGCTGCAGCTTTTTTAATAACTGATGTGTGCTTTTTGGCATACACACTCACTTGTATTATATGCGTACAGCTTTACCTTTGTTTTAAAATTTCTTATTAAAAAAAAATTAAGTATTACCTCGCAGTATCAGTTTACACCAGCTTACAGTGGATAATAAGTAAAACAGGAAAAGAGTCACAACTTGTAATACAAATAGGAATGGCTTAATGCTACATACAGGGAAGAAACTTAAGTCCACTTTTAAAGCAGCACTGAACATTCATGTATTCATTATGATTCGAAAACATCTACACTATATCAGTTTGCACCATACAAGAAAATGCATACATTAAATAAATAATAAATAAATATTCAAAATAAGCATTGATAGTACATGAAAAATAATCCAGTACAAAAACAGGATTTTTGTTATTTCCAGTGTGCAGTGTCTGATAACATATGGATATGTATCATTACAGGAACAGGGTTTATGTAAATGGTTATTCTGATGGTGTAACAGCCATTTCAAAGGTTTACCCAATTTGGTTACTTGCCCTGCAAATATTTTTTTTCTCCTCACTCCTTGGCATCTTTTGGGGTGACACACAATCTTTTCATATCATCTAATACCATTTTTAACCATGCCCTCTTTGCCCTCCATCTAGGGTGTCATTCCCTGTATCTTCCTCTCTAACTTGATGCACCTCTTCAGCCAACAACCACCTTCTGCCTTTTGCTTCACATTTCTAAGCCATCTTAATCTGTTTCTATCCAGTGCAACACCTTCCAACTCTACACAAAGTTTTTATCATAACTCAGCATTGATCTTCCTGTCAGCTCTATGACACTCCACACATCTGTCCCATGTCTCACTTCCATATAGAGGATACTACTTATCCCTCAGATTTCATAAACTTTTAACTTACAGCAAGACACCTTTAGGAGTCAGAAAGGAAGACAACTTCCAGATTTCCTTACAAGCACCTCTCACACCTGGCTATCGCTACTTTGCCTGCATTTTTATTTCTGCATTCAAAATGTCAGCTACCAAACAGAGCAGTTTCCAAAACAGCTGCATTACTGATATCTCAATTTACACTAACTACATCAGCATTCTGCACCCCACTCACACACTATACCAACAAAGGTCACTCTTCCTGCCTGTAGAATTCCCATTACATCAATGCATCCATTATGCACTCGCCATATACTGAACAAGCCATAGCCATATGCCCATCTCTTCCACACCTCTTGCCCAAATGTCTGCAATAATCACCTTGGTCTTTCTTATTCAAACCAGCTTATCATTTCAGTATTTTTTTTTCATCCACAACATTTTTTGTCATCCGCATACCAAAGCTTCCACGACAATCCTTCATACACTTGTCTGGTCACCGCCTCCATCACTATAACAAAAAGGAACAGACTCAGAACAGATCTGAGGTGCAGTCCCACCTTTGTCTCAGAACTCATGCTATCACCATATGCTGTCCTTATTGCTTGGTGCATTGACATCAACCACAAACATCATTAGTCCACAATTAACCTCCTCAATGCCCACATCATCTTTTGTAGCACATCCTGAACACTTGTTATCACCCTTTCCTTTGTATTCTGGAATGCATTATTGCAACTGCCCTTCTAGCATTTTGCTTTGTTTCCTAATTGGTTGCACTGTTACTTTCTGCACTTTTCCGTCCTGTTACTCCTTATAGCTTCTAATCGTTCACCCTATAGCCATTTCTACCACAACTTTTTACCACCACGTTTCCTTTTTGTCTGGGTGGTGGTCCCGTTATCCAACTGAAGGTTTCTTTTTTGACATTTTTCATCGCTTCCCTTTTGCCATTTAAACCAGATGATTCTGAAATCTATTTTACACTTGCTACTAATATTTTTAAACAAATTTACTTCTCATACTCATCCTCCAACTTAGACCTTCAGCCTTGGTACATACTTGCTGCTACTTCTTCATGTCTTTCAATAAAAGATCCTCCATAACCAAGGGAAGTTATGATACACACACTTCTCCAGGGATCACCAACATACTTATCACCACTTTACCCACTAACAAAGAGTGTATTGTTGTATGTTGTTATATACAGTATGTTGACATTTTCTTTGTTGTGTGTTTTAATCTAACTTGTATTTGGTTACTTAATATAAATTTGGTAACAAAAAATAAATTGTGGAAACACAAGGTCAAGTAGTGAACTTTGCTCAGCATCACAGCAGTGTGTCAGGAAACTTAAAATGATAGTAAATTTTGTATTAGAAGTCTGTCTTCTCACCTACCTGTTTCTTTACTCTCTCTAGCTTTTCCTTTTGAGACTCCAGCTCCTTAGTCAAGCTCAGAATCTTACTTTCCATCTCCTTATTTCCTTCAAGCTGTGTCCTTTCATCACTGATTAGAGACTCCAGTGTGGTGGTCATTGCCTGTAATAAACGTAACATTGTACAAGTTGACAGTTTCTGGAATATACAGGCAGAATTTAGGTATTGTCCTTTTAAAGTTGTCACCCACTTGACTCGGGTCCCAATCCAGATGGTTCCTAGTGTGGTGGGTGGATCAATGTGCCATCAGCGCATGTTCCCAACCTCTCCTTTCCTCTTTTAATATTTAGACTGCTGTCTGAGAGTATTTTTGTGCATCTTAAGTTATGCTTAATTCCATTAGGAACTCTTCTATTTTTATTTTATTCGTTTATACTGTCCTGTCTGTTTTTTTGTAATTGTAATTCTTATTTTACTTGATGTAAAATGCTCCAAGCTACACTTTTGTATGAAAATTAAAAATGATGTACATAAATGTTGTTGTTCTCTTTATCTGATACAGAAGCATCCTGCTGTGCCTTCATGAAATCTCGCCTGGATTATTGCATTTCTTTCTTTTAATAGACTCCCTGCATGAAATATCAATGACCTGTAACAAGTATGAATCACTGCTGTCACTGTGCTGACTCGCCAAGCACACATTCACCCATTCTGTTCTATTCAAAACCATTCTCCTGATTTACTAAACTGTCCAGTGTTACTCTTATCGTATCAACCTGAAAGTCCCCTAAAATCATTCAATGGTGGCCTTTTCAAAATTCCAGATGTACAGTACAACTGTACTAATCCTGAAGCACTTATGTATGCTTTACATGTGATGTTTTTGAAAGCTGTTGTATTTTTGAAGGTATTTTTGTTTGCTATGGAAAACATCCAGCGATGGCATGCATCTATAAAGAGTGCTAAATAAAGTAAAGAATAACTGATTGATTGGTAATACAGAAGAATAAAGGAGTCAATCCAAATTCAAATTAATTAGTTGAACACAGGGTGGCACGGTGGCGCAGTGGTAGCACTGCTGTCTTGCAGTAGGGAGACCTGGGTTCGCTTCCCGGGTCCTTCCTGCGTGGAGTTTGCATGTTCTCCCCGTGTCTGTGTGGGTTTCCCCCCACAGTCCAAACACATGCAGGTTAGGTGCATTGGCGATCCTAAATTGTCCCTAGTGTGTGCTTGGTGTGTGTGTGTGCCCTGCGGTGGCCTGGCGCCCTGCCCTGAGTTTGTTTCCTGCCATGCACCCTATGTAGGCTGGGATTGGCCCCAGCAGACCCCCGTGACCCTTTGTTAGGATATTTCAGGTTCGATGTTGACTGACTGGTTGAATACAAAAATAAAATGAAAGTTTATTTTATGTAGCATTTTTACACTGTCACATCACACTTTAGGAAGCAGTCATCAGCAATATACAAATTGATGCAAGAGGAAAAAGAAGATTACAAAAATAATTTAAAGATAAATCTGTTACACAATATGTATTCTCTTCTTTCACACCAGTGCACATACGGTATGGGTAATGTACAGTATATATAATATGTATTGTTAAAAAAAAAAATACCTTTGTATCTTCCTGTAACTCACGGATTTGTCTTTTTTTGTATTTGTATTTCTCTTCCACTGCTCTCTTTTGTTCCTCAAGTTTCAATTTTTCTTCATATTCTTCACCTATTATTTAACCAAAAAAATATATACTGTATCAAAAAAGATTTGTATGTGTTTGTTAGGAAGGAAAGTTGCTGTTTGAATACATTTTGGATTTTCCTTGACTAGTGACTGTTTACAAGCAAGTAAGACTAGTTATAAAAATAATGTATGAAGGTTAAGGCTGGCTTATAAATATGTTTTTCAGCAGTATTTGTCTTATCAACAATATGGTGAAGACCAGTATAGTGCAGACTGATATGCTAAATATGAATATAAACTCTCAGCATGAGAGGTGGTGGAATGCTGCAGTGTGATCTACGGCCAAACACTTACTGTCAAAATGCTACATCATACCCACTTGTTTCTGTGACTTTATTAAACGATTTTCTGTAGGTCGAATTCCGGCTATTGATGACATGCAATGTATTTTCTAAAGCTCTTATTTCTTTTTCTGCCTTGCGGATTTTAGCATCCAGTTCATCCCCTTCACGCTGAAGCTCCTCTTTCTCTTGTGCAGCCTAAAATACACAGATTATAGAACTAAGGCCTTAATAAACATTATGTTTTATAAAACTGTATTTGTGGAGAAATAAGCAAACATTGCTGTTGACAGTAAACCAAAAAATAAGGGTATTGGGAATTATTGCATTACAAATAAAAAAATTTTGATCACATTTTTATAGACACTGATATCTTAAATTGGCGCAGCCAAATTCTTCCCATGAAATGAATAAAAGTTCTTTCTGTCTGACTGTGTGTCTGTCTCAAAAAATAACTGCAGAAATAGCCTCAGAAATACAGAATGTTTGAGGGGACAAGTTATTTGTTTCACATAAAAATAAGAATAAGTGGCAAAGTAGAAGAACATTAGAATTAATAACTGTGATCCCAAAAATTGATTATGAATGTGAAAGGCCATTCTGTGATACTTGTCATTACAAACAGAATTCAATTTCTTAAACACATGGGAAACAGAGCAAATTATTCTTAAAAGATTAGTTTGGTATTTTTCCAAATTATTCTATCTTGATGTATACTAATTTGCCACATAAAACTGTGTTCTAAAGTGAAATCATATTTTATGATTTTTTTTTTAAATTCCCTGGGCTACTCTTTCATTTTATAATGGAGCTAAAGGGTACAGAGGTCTCTGTATGAAAAATAGCCTTAAAACTTACTGAATACTTCCACATTGAAGGAACAAAGGTTTCAACTTAAGAAAATGTGCCTTCTGTATTTCTGAGGCATGCTTGGGACAACAAAAGTAAACTGGCAATAATACATTTTATCACGCATTCTTGCTATGGTTCTTCCAAGGTAAGGCTACATATACTGCATCTTGCTTGGTTATTTGCTTGCATCGGCTGTTATGGTTGGAGTTATGACACAACAGCAGGTGTGTTTTTTAAAATTTATAAAATATGCTTCAATTTAGAGTGCATTTTAATGTGTCAAACTAATATATACTATGATTGTAAAGAAATAACTTCAGCTTGAAAAAGTCATACCGTTCTCGCAAAGAACAAAAGAAAAGGATATTCAGATTTTAGATCAGCAAATATTTTAAAAAGAAGTTCAATATGAAATTCCAAAATGAGTAATACAGCTGGGACTAAGATTAGTAAACACAAACAAAAAACTAACATATTTAAGGAATATAATATGAATGTAAACACTTCAAAAGTGTTAACGGACAGTGTTGACCGACTGTAAACAAGTGCTCTGCCAATGAATAATGGAGTTTCACCTCTCTCTGACCTTTTTATTATTTCTACTTTATTTTCAATGGTGATGGTTTTTCTCTTGTTTACTGTATCACCAGCAGTTGTATCAGGTTTGTGTTTCAGAGATATTGTTGAAGAGTGAAGACAAAAGGTTAAAATGCGCTCTTCTGCACAGCACTCTCCACGCTATCACAGCAGGAAGGCACCCATCATCAACACGTCTGATGTACTGACAAGGGACATCTTCCTGCTATGTACATAACTGTACAAGCAGGCTTGCTATTGAGAATGAAAGGGGGTGGTGAGGGGCGGTTCACAGTCACCTCCACTACAGTATGCTGCCTGAAGCATCCGCCCACTGTGAGCGAACACGGTGCGGCGAAAGGCGTGTAGTGAATTGCCCACCACCACCCCCATTCAACAAGCAGCCATCCGAGGCACACTACAATGCTACACCCTGCCGCCCCGTTCACCCTCAATGGCCTCCGTTCAGCTACAATCGCATCACTGCTTGCAGCATCACCAGCTGCCCACCGAGATTGAAGGGGGCAGCCGTATGTGGTGGGCGGGTAGTGAAATCGTTTGCCGCCAGGAGCCGCCCGAGGGACACTACACTGCGCGAGCAGCAAAATCACCCCCCTCCAGCCTCCATCCAGCCACCGCTTGCAGCGTCCCCAGGCTGATGATGACGGAGCGGCAGTTACTGAGGCGCATGCGTTGCACCTGCGGCTCCGTTCGTATATCGTAGGTCGGATGCCCATAACCTGGGGACTACCTGTATAGACAGATAGATAGATAGATAGATACACATACATAATGTGTATATATTAATTTAGTAATAATGAGAGAGAGACACCAGACCCAACAATGCAGATGAGCTGAAGGCCGCTATCAAAGCATCCTGGGGCTTCCATAACACCTCAGTAGTGCCACAGGCTGATCGCCTCCATGCCACACCGCATTGATGCAGTAATTCATGCAAAAGGAGCCCCGACTAAGTATTGAGTGAGTACATGGACAAACATTTCAGCAGGCCAACATTTCTGTAATCATTTTTTATTGGTGTTATGTAATATTCTAATTTTCTGAGATACTGAATATTGAGTTTTCATTACCTGTAGGCCTTAATCAGCAAAATGAAAAGAAATAAATGCATGAAATATATCACTGTGTGTAATGATTCTATATAATATGAGTTTAACTTTTTGAGTTGAATTACTGAAATAAATTAACTTTCCCATGATATTCTAATTTATTGAGATGCACCTGCAAATCATCAGAGTACATCTCCATATGTACCACATTGACTTTTAAGAGCATCTTTCCATTTATCATCCATGATGTCAGGAACAACTACTGGTTTACAGATGGAAGGGTTTCTTGGTTCCAGTGCATTACTCATACAAACAGTAGTACTCTACTTTTTCATGAACTACGGGATATTGTTCCATGAATCCCTCACAGGTCAACTTGAGGGAGACTGTATGGGTATACAGCTTCAATGAAGACAGCATATCTACTTTACATCAAGCACACGTGTTACAGAACCACTTACACAAAAACAATTGTGAATGGAGACTTCTCATTAGCTTCTCCTGACTACATTTGCCATTGCTGCTAAAACCAGAGCAGTAGTCCTCCCCATGCATAGGCATATTTTTTCATGCATCCATGTATCACATATAAACAAAATATATTCTATATTTAGTATAAACACACAAATACAGGCAAACATACTATGATGAAAAGATTCTATACCTTAATAACATAAAAAGCTTGAGATTTATCCTCTTCTCCCTCAGGGGGTGCCATGGAAACCATAACAATCTCATATCTTTTCCTTAATTTATCAATTTTGGAAAGTCTGTCATGTAGTTCTGAACTAAAAAAAGTAAATGAGAAATTAATTTCATTTAAGGGAATCATACTGTTCACTTGATCTTTTGATGTTAATTATAGTTTGCTTCTTTCTTAATTTTCTATCTAATATGACAATGTCATAAACATTAGATCAGATTAACTATAAAAAAAAACTCTGAACTTTATGGCTGATTATTTACTGAGCACAACTGAACATGGATCACACACAGGCCTGGTATAATCTATTTAAAAATTATTCTTAGGACAAGTGAAAAATTGACTCTTAAGTTCTTACTTTTGAATCTCACCTGAGCCCTTGGCGCTCTTGGTCTACTAGCCTGAGCTGAGTTTGCAGCATTTCCTGATGTACCTTTATATCTTCCGCTCGTTCTTTCATAGCATTCTGTAACTGAAGTTTTCTTTTTTCTAAGGAAAGAACGTGGTCTGCTTTACTATACAATAGGTCCCGTAGACGCTTAATCTGCAGTTTCACAATGTTGATGTCAACCATCGAGTCCTAAAACAAAATTCCAAACATAACAGGATTATTACAAATGATTAATGCAATCATCTTTCTTTTTTCACTTTCTGTGTTCAGACATACACAGATGGCACTGGTGGAGGAGGTGGCTGATAGGATACCATGCTTCAGGGAAAGGGTTTGCCTTTGGATTCTAGGTGAGACATTCCTAACCTTGTGGATTTTGCATGCTTTTATTTGTTTTTTCCATTTGCCTATGTATGTATTGTATGTATTGTTTGACAGCACAGTTTACACAAAGTGATAAACAAAATTGACTCAAGAAACTGCTTATACAACAACCCCATTGCTCTGTGACCATGAGCATGCCACTAAATCTGTCAGAACTCCAACTTAAAATATAAGTTTATATATATCTGCAGTGGGCTGGCGCCCTGCCCAGGGATTGTTTCCTGCCTTGCGCCCTGTGTTGGTTGGGATTGGCTCCAACAGACCCCTGTGACCCTGTAGTTAGGATATAGCAGGTTGGATAATGGATGAATGGAGATATATATATATAT
>JANRMT010062854.1:98684057-98696651 GCA_026402145.1 Polypterus bichir lapradei | reverse complement strand
TCAGGTTATTTTATTTTCTTTCTTTACTCTCACTAGTGAAGGGGTTATTTGGTCTAAATATAAAGTGGTACCATAAGATATGTCTGATTAGCACTTTATGCATCATATTAAAATATTTATAGGAAATAAAATATATAAAAAAAGTAAACAATGTCTTTATACTCTACTTGCCACTCGGCATATTATTTCAGTTTTGTCTTTTGTTTTTTTGTTATCTGATAGTGTAAAGCCAGAGTTCTCAATCTTAGTGTGTGAATTTTTTATTCCAGTTTCTTAATTAGATGCCAGTTATTCATGCTAATCTTGCATACTTTTTTTGGGCACAATTCTTATTCACTCACTTCTTCAGATTAGAAATGTTGAATTGCCTCTTTAACTCTTACAAGTCTGTATTCAGTTATAACATATCTTTTTCAGCTCCCAGTTAACAATAAGGATGCAGATAGCCAGTGAACTAACAGTTTGTCAGCTGTGTTGGTCCTGTTTACACCTGTGCTTAGCTTAGTATCATAAAGTATCTTTTTCAATAAAACAGTTTGAATGAAGTTAGAGAAAAAATTGAGAAGTATGCATCTACTATAGCCCTGAAAGCATTTGAATTCCAATTCTAGAAAAGCACAAATCTAAAATATTAGAACATGGATGAATGACAGCATTAGCAGTTTTATTAAAATTTCTTTGGCTTTTAATTAATAAATTGGTTGGAGTAAATATGTTGGACCAAGATTAGAAACTCCTATGGTAGATTTTGCTTTTCTGAAAATATGAAGCATTTAATGGTTCTGAATATTAAAAAGCAAATGAAATAAAATTAAAATGAAGTATACTGCATTACTGAATTGGCTGAACAGAAACCTAAAATTGCATGACTGAGGACCCCAGCATAAAGACTTAACCATACATACCTGTACACTGTCAGTAGGGAGTGGAAACCTGCAGAGAAGCCAGGGAATTGTGTTTATGTAAAACCCTTGAGACCCACTAACTTGATTATCTTAAAAAAAACATACCGGTACTTTATTTTTTGTTACATGTGGACAGTGGATAGAGCATGGTTGGAGTAGTCAGTGCCATTAAATGCTTCCTGTTTTCAGAAAAGCTAAATCTAAAATAGGAGTTCCTAGTCTTGGTCCAGGACATTTACTCCAACCAGATTTCACCCTAAAGGGGAGACATTTCTAAAGTGGTGTAATTAATCAAATTAATTTAGTTTAGGGTTATACTGTATCATTCTCAAACCTGCTTAATTCTGGGTTGAGGGAAGCCAGAGTCTATCCCAGCAGCATTTGGCACACAGCAAGAAACGGCCCAGGACTAGGCACCAGTCCATTATAGGGCCCATTCACAGCATGTGGCCAGCTTTGAGTAAGCTGCGCATCTTTGAGGATGTAGGAAGAAGATCAATGCAGACACAAAGAGAATGTGCAAACACCACAGTCACAATGATTAGGCATGCCACTTGAGCCCAGAATACAGCTGTGAAGCAGCAGACCTCACACTGTGTTACCATTCAAACCAGTATTATACAAAGATACATATTACAGGATGTGATCACCACATTCCTCCATTAAGTCACATATGTTGCTTGAATTTCCGTTGCTTTAGTATTCCACTATATGCACAATTTAAGGCTGTGTGGGTGAGTGTGCTCTGAGAATGACTTATGTTCTGTTCAGAGCTGGTAGTTGCCTTGTTCTTGATACTGCTGTGCACTACCCTCCAAGATCCTAAGTCAGCATAAGTGGGGTCAGAAAACAGAGTTCATTAATAACTTGTATATTTTAATAAAGTACAATGAAAATTACTTTAAACAGAAACCAGTACATTGTGGACAGGACCTATCAGTGAATCTTTCCAAAACTGAAAAAATAAAGTCTTTCCATAACACATACTTTAAACATATGGATGAATCCAAAAATCCAAAAGCTCCGCCATTACCTGTTTATTTTGCTTAATCTTCTTCAGTTCTTTCCCTGAAATTTCAATGAAAAGGTTCAGCTCCTGATTTTTTGTGTCAAGATCATTCTTCTCAGATCCTGTTTTTTCCAGTTCTTTTTTAACAAAACGGACATCATCCTAGAATAGGAAAGATAGCTATTGAGTTGCACATTATTTAAAAGTATTATAATTGTGAAAATCATATATGGTGCACTATATCAAATATATTAAACAAATACACTTTATTTTTAGCTTCATTTGTCATTAGAATAATAATAAAGTTACAAAATGCTTTAAACCTGCAGCTTCTTAAGTTGTGTTGTCAGCAAGTTACTAGTTGCTTTCTTCTCTTCCAGTGTGTTGGTGAGCTCAGTCACCTTGGCTTCTATGGCCTGTCTCTCCTCAGTGTTCACGTCACCTTTCAGCCTGCCCAACTTTCTCTCCAGTTGTTGAATCTTGAAATCCTGTTAACAGAAGCGGGGATCCCCCTTGTAAAATCTCATCTTTTTATATTAGTGGTACTCTGAATGATAAGTTGTACAACCTTCTAATTTTGTGGGACTATGCTCTGATGGTATAAACATCCTGAGGTTAATTTTTACATATATATATATATATATATATATATATATATATAAAAATATGCATAATTATAAAAGAAAATCCTGCAACAAGACATGATCTTGAAGACAGACAGAGAGACACTTCAGAGAGGCAGAGACACTTTCACTTCCCGTGACACGGTCAAAGCACGTCATACTGACATCCATTGGAAGCATGTTCCAGTGAGACAGTGACTTGTCAAACAAGATCACTGTCATGTAACCTCTCAGTTGTTGCCCCGCCCTACTTACAACCATTTTCAAACAAGATCACTGTCATCTAAAAAGCAAAGAACAAAGAGCAAAGTACAAGACAGAGTAGAACTTCATAAAGACGTTTAAACACATTGGCGTGATACACATGCAGAGTAGGTTACAGAATATGAAAGCAGTGGAATTTGAAAGACTCAAAAAAAAACTTTGGCACCATACACACACGGAGCAAGTTCAAAAATATGACAGTACTAAAATTCGAAAGTGTCAAAAAAAAGACAGTACAGATCACATTCGCGCTAACAAACGGAAATTATTACTCAGTGAAATAACGGAACAGCAAACACTGATCGAATATGTGGACATAGGTGATATGTCGGAAGTATGTAGATATTGTAAGTAGGGCTGCAACTAATGATTATTTTGGTAGTCGGCTAATCGTTCAATTTTTTTCCGATTAGTTGATTAGTCACGATTATTTCATGCCTGACTATTTTGATGCCTGTGACCTGTGGTTGCACATCCAGTTCTGGGCTCCAGTGCATGTCTTATCTCATCTGCTCACGTATGTCCACCTGTGAATGTCACCCTGATATCTCTGCATTAACATGATTAAAAATAAAAGGTAATCAAATTAAAATAACAACCAGTGAAACATGAATTTGAAAATAATCAATGTTTTATATTAGTGTGACCATCACAATAAAAAAGAAATACATTAAACAATTCAAACTAAAGTGCACATAGTCTTTAAACAAAAAAAGTGCATTTAACTTAACCAGAAATGGCCTCTAGTGTGTCTTAAAGTCCAAAAGTTTAAATAAAGCTTCAGTACAAATAAAATAAAACAATGTACAGTTTAAAAAAAGATTCAGTTCATATATTCCTGATTGCAGTGCAGGAACATGAGCATTTCGACATGTTCTGGTGTGAGGCTGGCTCTGTTCTTTGAGACAATGTTCCCAGCAGCTGAGAAGAGACGCTCAGAGGGAGTAGAGGTAGCAGGAATACACAAGAATGATTTTGCAGACAGAGAAAGATGTTTTAATCATCATACTCTGAAGAAAAAGTGTTGTAGTTTATCGCATCATGTACTATATTATGCCAAAATAAAAAATAATGGACTAAAATATGTAACAAGCTAATTACTGATATACTCCAAAACACAAGTTACCTAACGTTAGTCAGAGATGTTTTATCATTCATATGAACTCAAATATTGTACAAAAAAGAAGAAAAAACTAGGACGGCTCAGCTACTCCTATTCACTCTTTTACTATAGCTTCAAACACGTTACCAAACATAACTGAAGTTAAGTGCACTTAACCCTTAAACCGCCGAAACCGGCTAGAGTCGGTTTCCAGGGCAATTTGGAAGCACGCCAAAGCCGAGTATATGCAGCAGCGTACATTCATTGAACTCCGCAACCGGCTAAAGTTGTTTCTGACTGCAATTTCGCAGCACGCCAGAGTTGATCAGTCATTGTGTACATTCGTTGAGCAGCCAGCTCATGAGCACTGCCAGCCCCTGCAGTCTCACTGTCTGGGATTCAGCTGCTGCACTAGATGAGCCTGAAATCATCAGCGTTTACTTCTGTGTGTTGCATGAAACCAGTTCAAGCACAGTTGGTTTGGTGATGTACTTAACTTTATCAATGGCTTCAGTTGCACTTTGAACATATAATAATAGATTGTTGCAGTAGTTTTTTAAATAGTTTTTACAGTTCATTTGCAGTGTGTAAAATGATCAGTGTTACAGTAATTGTGATGCTCTTTGCATGAAAAAATGTGTTCCATTAAAATTTCACATTTTCTTTATGAATTGTGACATTTACTTAAAAAGTGCAGCAAAAAAGTATTTGGCGTCCAGGGGTGCATTAACCCCCAAGTATGTGTTGGTTTAAGGGTTAACTATCATTGTCGAAACCTTGATATACACAGAAAAGAAAGCTCCGCTTTGCAAAATCTGCATTCAACTTTTTTTTCTTTTTTTTGTGAAGTGCTCCCACACTTTAGAAAGTTTCTTTCTCAATTTTTTCCATCTCCTTCCCCCTACTCTATCCGACTCACCATTGCAACCACGTTTATTTTCCTCTACATTCTTCTTCTCCTCAGATGTTCTTCTTCGTTGGTAGGACTGTGTGCAGTCTTAACAAACAATAACAAACAATACTGCCCCCAGATGTTCATGTAGTGCATTGCAGTTACAAAAACAAATGTGGTTCTTTGTGACTGGAGCCTCTGTTGAAGGTTCTGTTTATGACGCGTCGACAATAAAAAATCCGCTTTGACGATTTTTTGTAGTTGACGTCGTCGATTACGTCGACTAATCGTTTCAGCTCTAATTGTAAGGCTTTAAAGTTTAAGTCAGAGACTTGTAGATCAGCGAATTCGTGTTGCAATCAGGGGAAAGTAGTGTTTCTTCCCAGTGAACAGGCATATCCACGAGAATTAAAAGATTTGTTGTTTGGTGAAAGTGAAATCCACAAACACTACAGGCAAAATATACGCGTCTACAATAATCTTTTCGTGTTCACACCATTCAATGCACAAAACGTTGATTTACACAATAATGGACCATACGCTATGAGAATCTGTGGTCCCGCAACAATTAAAGCTACTACAAGTTTAATTTCGAAGAAACACACGGAGCAAGTTCAAAAATATGACAGTACTAAAATTCGAAATTTGATAAGGTGTATATTTAAGATCACGGAGAAGCGCTGCAACATAGAATCGAAAGAGTTAAACGATCCGACGTACTAGAAATTCTACAGCCAATAATGGATACAAATCCATACGTCCAAAAGTATCACACTTTACACGACATTTATCTAGAGAATACGGACAAAGAAATTGTCTTGGATTTCTATCTGAATCCGAAAGATCACAGTCACATTTATAATAAACCAACATGTGACGAATTGTCAGCGATAATTTTAAAAGACAGAGATATCAAAGACAGAGTAGATATTCGTGTTTATCCAAAGGCAAAGCACGATTCGTCATTTCTGTCAAATACATCGCCACATTCAGATCCTTTACTCTTTCCTTTGCTTTTCCCAGATGGCGAAGCAGGATGGTCGTACAATATGAAACAAACGCATTCAGAAAAACGTATAACACCCACACCATATTTCTGGTCCAAGTTAGCGATACGTTCCCATGTATTTAACCCACTTCTATCATCTCAACGTCTGTCGCCAACATTACATTATTAATGTGTATGTAAAAGGCGCAGCTAATCGTCTCTTCTTTATTAAATCGAATCAAGCTAAACTTAGAACAGAACATATGCAAGGTCTCATTGATCATATTCAAAATTCAAATATCAATAGTTCAGACTAATTCAAACTAGGTAAAGCAGTAATATAACCATCATCATATCAAGGTAGCCCGGGATATTGCCATTGCATAATTATATAACTGCAATGCTCTTGAACTATCGGTCGGCCAGATTTATTTATTACAATGACATGCAATCCACAACGGTCAGAAATGCGCAGATTCTTGAGAACAATACCACCGGCTACAACGGCTGTGGATATTCCCACTTTCATAAATAGATTATTTTATCAGAAAGTCTTATTTTTATTGAATGAATTCAAAATGGTGTTCGGGCAAATCAGAGCATACATTTACACCATTAAATTTCAAAAACGAGGTTTGCCTCATATGCAATCATTGGTTACTTTGCAAAATAAATTATTAACTGCTGATGATGTAGATCAGTTGGTCTGTGCTGATATTCCAAACAGAGAAACGTGCCCTGAATTATGGTACAAAGTCATTAAACACATGTCTCACGGACCACATTTAAAAGATTCAGTATGTTGGAACACAAAAGAACACAAGTGTTTAAAGAAATTTTTATGGAAGTTTTAAAATACAAAGTGAACATAATGCATATGTAACAATTCCCATGAAAACAACATAAATAATTTGTATTTCCACTGGACCAAACCAAGGGGTTGGCGAGTGAAGCGAGGTTATTAATGTAGGTGAATACAGTAAATGCTTTCACATAACTATAAAAAAATGTACACTAATTTAATTATTCAAAGGTTTTGTGATTTTTTTAGGGAAAAGGAGTGTAGCTTAGCTGCATGTGATGAAAGGCAGAGACCACCAGTTTATTGTAGCACACTTTCCTGCACAAACCCATATGGGGCCAGTTAAGCGTTACTAAGTAAGCGAACATGCATACGTCTGGGATAATAGAGGAAAGCTGAGTATCTGAAGAAAACCAGGGTAGCACATAAACTCTATAGAGTCCTTGGAGCTGTGAGTACTGTGTTAACTAATGTGCCATTATGCTACCCATGATAAATAATGCATCTATACATTTTTTTAAACCTGCATTGCATTGCAAAGTGGTTCTGCATCAGTGGGCATAAGGTTAAAAAAAACAAGCACTGAGCAAGACACCCATCCATCAACAAGCAAGGCCAACTAACCTAACAAGCACATTTAAAATATAATACATTTACAAATCTGAACATTTTTAAATCTGCTTATTCCATGGGGCCTGAAGTACATCCCATCCATATCGGACACAAGGCAGCAACCAGCCTTAGGTAGAGTGGCTGTTAACCACAGGGCCTACTCGCACAAAGACATACTTAAAAAAGACAATTTGGAGCTGAGGTATCAAGCTCAGGTCCTGTTGGGCCACAGTAGTTGTAGGTTTTTGTTTCAATTACTTTTTTAATATGTAGTGAATTACTGCTATAATGGAACATATTTTACATTCATTTTGTAGGCTTGCTTTTAAGATTCAGAACTAATTGTTTTGTTTATGAATGAAAAAGAAAGTGAAGACATGAGAAATATTTGACTGTAATTGGTTCATAAAAAAATCTGGATGGGGTCACTAGTGGTGAACAAACTCTGTGGAATTCTGTTTGTCCAGAGTGAAGTGAAATCATAAAAATGTTTGGGAAATTTGCAGAATTTTGCAACATGCATTGAAGTCAATAGAGTAGGAGGGACTGAACTAGAAAGACAATTATTATGGTACAATGGTCTTTTAAGTGTCCCAAATGGCTAGGGAAGTGTTTGCTATCTATACTGGAATGCTTGTTGTGGCCAAAAATGTGATCTAAGCTGAAAGGCAGCAGTGCTAACCACTGTGCCTCCCTGAGATAAAATTATACTTTGAACCTTTTGTCTCTCGCTCTCTCTGTGTCTCCTGAGCAACTATGACTACAACTACTTAACACCTATAGAGCATGTGATGCAAGGGATCAACATTTTATATATATAGGGGGCTGTTTCTGTCACCACAGTAGTTAGTACACAACATACTGTACAGTACAATGAATCTACGCAGAACAATTAAGTATTTTCATAATATTCTCATTATGGGCAGCTATTGTTTCAAATGAAAACAGTGCAAGTTTTTTTTTTAATTACATGCATGTGTACGCTATAAATTAAAAATGACTATACTCCATAAAGCATAAGGTGGAGTATGCTTATAGTATGCATGCATGAAGTATCTGTATACACAACACAAATCAGGCAGGTATCACAGTTTGTGATATCACACTAGCCTCTCAAAGAATCATAGGGGGAAAAAAATAGTTTCTGTAAGCAGGCCGCATAGTGAATTTTTAAGTAAAAATTTCAGCAGAAAAAGAGCAGAAGTGAATGCTTTGGCAAATTTCACGGATCAACGCTAGAGAGCATGAAGATGTCACAGAAATAAATACATTTAAATATTAGCAAGAATTAACTTCTAATAAACAGCTGGTTAGAGTCAAAGTGGTGGACTTATAGGAACAAAGCTTGAAGCCCCTGAATAAGATGGTAATATGTTGGCCACTGGTTAAGGAAAAAAGAAGCAATGATGAGCCCAATTAAAGTCAATTAAAATAAAGTCTGCTCTGGTACCATAAGTTATTGCTACAAATTAAGAAAGTCCTAGAAACGAAAACCTGCTGCCACAGATTTTGACACCCCTGGTGTACAGTCACTGATCAATCCTATTACTCTACGTGGATAATGACAACGCACATGAATGCTGGAGCAGGAAAAAGCACCAATCTCCATGCTACCTTGGTGCCCATACATTTTGAAACAGAATTTATAAAATTATTAAAAGTTTAAATATATATAACATTGTCATGTTTACCATATGTTGCCCCCCATATTTATATTGAAATAATGGTTAATAATTGGATGCTGTCAACTATAAACTGACTGTGTATCTAAGCATGTACTGGAAATGGACTGCCACCCTGTCATGGACTGAATTGTGCATTGTGCCTGCTGATGATGCGATAAGACCAGGCTCCCACAACCAATAAATGGGATTAATTGGATTCACAAATGAATGAATGAATATCTTTTAAATGCATGCAATTTAAAGTTTTGCTAGAAATTAACAAAGTAAATAATGACTACAGAAAATGCACTACCTGACTATAAATGAGTTGCTGCTGTTGGATAGAATCTCGATCCAGTTTATTCAGACGGCTGTTGAGATTTTGCAGAGCAGCTCTGCCACCGGCTATTTCTGACAAAATGTTTTTCTCTTTGATTTTTTGGCTTTGTAGCTCTTGTGCTCTCTTGAACTGCAGTTCCTTCAGATGTTTGAACTGGTTTTCAATGTCCTACGATAATGCATAAAAAAAATCAGTAAGACCTAATGTAATTTCATTCTTTTAAGCATACAAATCTGAATACACATAAACTGTGAAGTAAAAGGTTTTAAAAACAAAATTAAGGGTGATGATTGTAGATGAAAACAGGCACCTTGATACTTTGCTCCATTTCTTTCAGCGCTTCTTCCATTCTGATTGATCTCTCCTCAGCACTTAATGTTGACTCATTCACAGTTTTCAGTTTGTGAAGGAGAGCAGAGTTATTTTCTTTAGCTGTTTCCAGACTTTTAAGAATATAAATGTGTTAGTAACATGATTATCCCAAAGTGTAAATGGTGCCATCAGTAATTTACCTGAACCTACTTTTTTAAAAATTTCATTAATTTAAAATAGACAGATGGATGGATAAACAAATTAATACAGTAAATACATTCATATGCTTTACGTAATGCTTACTGTTTATTTTTGTCCACAATGTCCTTTTTCAGATTTGTCACTTGGGCTCTCATGGTTTCTAGATCAGTAGCAGTCCTATCCACAGTTCCTTTTAAGCTTTCTAACTGAAAAAACAAGATACTAAAGTTTTACATTAAGTGACATCAATTCCTTTTAAATTGCCTTTTTATTTAAAAAAAGTAAATGAAATTCAGTAATGTAAATAAAATACATAAGAGATTTACAGTATAAATAATCATTTATTAATGATACTGTAGTGCAGTTGAAGAACAACTGATTGGCATCTAAAAATTCACGTCAAGCAACACAATACTTTATTTTTTAAAGTAATATAAGAATGTTGATTAGAATATAGCAATACTTCGGTTAAATTGAGCTCAAATTTATTGTATTTAACTCTCAATTGTAAACCCACTTTTTGAATATCTGGGTTGTATACCACCACCACATATTCTAGAAAGACTGGGAAGAAGTCAAAACTATCATTAGGCGCATTCATACTGACTCAATTTTGAAATGTCACATTTCTGACCTGTACATCTTTTTTTTAATGAAATTTGAGGACTCAAAGAAAGCCCAGTCAAGATTGTGCAAATTCCACCTAGCCAGTCACTGGGCTGGTATTTGATCCCAGTCTCCTGAAATTGTGAGGCTGCTGCAATAATTGCTGTGCCATGATTACCAAGATGATTACTGAAGCAAGCAACTGTAATGAAATGGGCTACATAATAAAGTCTGACAGGCTCACTTCCAATAATACAGTGCATAATATTTACAACTTAGTACACTTATGGGCCTATATTAAAAGGTAAAGATTAATTTGATTAATAGTAGATTACTTAAGCATCATATAAAATAAATACTGTGTGATATCTAAATAAATAATATAAGAATTATGAAAACCACTCTTGTAGTTGCATGGAATGCAGTATCATGCATATAGTATGCACTCTGAGATGACCATTTTGAAATTCTGTGATTATAGGTGATACGCCAAACCATAGCTATATAAATGTATATATCCAGGCTTCAGAATTATTTATTAAAATTTAAACCATGTATGTAGAACTAGAACACTCACATGTTATGTGTTTTCATGCAATTATAGCATCTCTTGTTTTGCTCTTTCACAATATCACCACTTTGTCAGCTTTAAATCTTTTTTTCTTAAAGAAAACATATTATACAAATGTCTAGTTTTTGGGGTTTTTTTGTGTTTTCTATTTTCTAATTTTGAGTTATTTTTAAAATTACAAAGTACTAGGGGGCTCTGTATGGTATGGTTATCTCGGGTATGGTTATCCGGATATACAATTTAAAGAGATTGTTATTTTCATGGGAATTGTTACATATGCATTATTTTCATTTTTACTTTAAAACTTCAGTAACAACAATATTTGGAAGTAACTTTTCTTCAAGATCGCATTGAATTTTGATTCCGTATTTGGACTTACATCGTGACAATGCAATGTATAACTGCCCGTGAGTGAATATCGTTTCTTTCTCTCTTTTTTGAATGTTTGTCCATGCTCTTTCTTCTTCACTTAGTCATTGACGTGTCATCTAGAACGCATAAAATTATTGTCCTGATAAAATTTATAAGAGCTGAGAGTGTAGGAAGTGTGCCTGGCAAAAGCATTCACATGACTAAGGTTAGATGACCATGGTCTTGCTTCCAAAGGTTGCAAGTATGGCATAACTTGAAAGAATCTCATGTTAAAAGTCTCCGTCTCACAGGACTTCATTCCAAAAAGTCTCTCTGAAAGTTGCGTCTCGTTTCCCAAGATTTTTTTATTATAATAATAGAGAGATTACTTTCTATATTGCTAACAGCAACATGTAATGGAAATTTGCCATGTAGAGAATGGCTGTTTTGTCCCTTTTGGTATCTTTCCTAAGACTATGAACTGGACAAGAAATTTTAGTATGTGGATGGATGAATAAAAACAACAGAATGATAATGTAAAACTGTTTTCATTAATGAATTATTTTTATAAAAAATGCTCACTCCAATCTCTATAATAACATTCTAAAAACAAGATTCACTTTGAAAATGTTGAAAAAAATTAACCGTTTATCTGTTTTGAATGAATTTTTGTCACACTTTTCCATTATAAACTCATTACTGTTGCCTTTTTCTTTGTCAATACCTTTTTGATTTTACAGTGAAGGATGTGTAACTCTTGCAATGCCATTAAGATTCTTTTTGTTTGTTAAATCTATACTAATAAAAGGCAAAGCCCTCACTCACTCACTCACTCACTCACTCACTCACTCACTCACTCACTCACTCACTCACTCACTGACTCATCACTAATTCTCCAACTTCCCGTGTAGGTAGAAGGCTGAAATTTGGCAGGCTTATTCCTTACAGCTTCCTTACAAAAGTTGGGCAGGTTTCATTTTGAAATTCTACGCGTAATGGTCATAACTGGAAGCTGTTTTTCTCCATTTACTGTAATGGAGATGAGCTTGAAACCCGTGGGGGCGGAGTTTGACATCATCACGCCTCCCACGTAATCACGCAGTACGTAGAAAACCAGGAAGAGCCCCAAAAAGCGCTGAAGAAAACATGCATTATATAATTGAGAAGGCAGCGAAACAATAAGAAGCGAGCGAGTGATATATACAACCATATTCATGAGTTCTGCTACTTCGGAAACAAAGCACAGTGTAAACCTACACTTTAAATTAAGTTCATAGACAGGCTGCCGCTGGCGTTTGTAATTTAGTGCCTGCCCATATAAGGCCGTCCGTCAGCGGCAATCCAATAGCAAA
>JANRMT010062854.1:98671375-98681564 GCA_026402145.1 Polypterus bichir lapradei | reverse complement strand
GATAGATAGATAGATAGATAGATAGATAGATAGATAGATAGATAGATGGATAGATAGATAAAACAAACTTTGTCCCCTGGGGAAATTCTTTAAATAAATACATAAAAAGGTAGAATAATATATATATTTATTTATCTACATGTATGACTAAAAAGCAAGAAGATTAAAAAGAAACAAAACGTCTGATTTGGCTGTTGACACCCACCTCACTCTGCAGCTGTGAACGGTTTCTCTCCTGATCTTTGAAGTCAAGTCTCAGTTTAGCAGCCTGTCTCTCTGCTGTAGAAATTTTCTTTTCGTACTCCTTATTGTTTTGCACCTCATTTTCAAGGAACTGAAGCTTTTCATTTATCACCACCTCTTTCTGTCTGATTTCTTGCTTCACTTCAGCAAGCCACTGAATATGAAAATGGTAAAAAAAGGAATGGTCTCAATAAACATTTTAGGGAGGCAGGGTAGCCAAAGCCTTGTGATAGCATGAAAGAACAGGATGCCACAATTACACTCTTGCACTGGCCCAGTGTGACATGACAAGTCATTCAACCTGCATCCAAGCACAAGCAGAATTCTAGTCACAGGTCATCCCAGACTTAACTTCAATGCTGTTCTGCTTCTTTTAAAGAAATGTCTCCATCATTATTTTCCAGTTGTTCCATTACAGTTTATAAAAGGAGTCCCTTGATATTTAAAGTTACAGGATATCTTGGATTATACTTGTCTATAGAGTTTGTTAATGATAATGATGAAAACATAAATGCAATAATTCATGTTTTACAAATTAAATAAGTATATATTATGAATAAGGTCAGTTCCTGTCTGTCACAGAACAATGGTTCTCACCAGTGAGCACTGATCCATCTGCTGATCTCTCTTCCTCATCTGTTCAATTGTGCTCTCCCACTGCTGAATAAGATTCTCTCTTTCTGTATGGGCTCGACGAAAATCTTCGGCAGTTTTATCCAGCTCAATCTGGGTCCAAAAGGCAAGAGTCAGTACAATGTAGAATAAAAATGTCTTTTGAATAATTGTACTAGAGCATATTCAGTAACTGCTAATTGTGTACAGCTTCAAGACCTAGAGTTCAGTTCCCCTCCTAGTTGCTGTTTATGTAATATTTTTACATTTTGTCACATACCTATGGGCTTCTTCACACATCCCCCAAATATGCTGGTTAAGTTAATTATTGCCCTTTCCACCAAAAATATCCTTATGCATTTCATAAACATCCATCAACACACATGGATTTTGAAATGGAGCAGTCTGCATTTTGTTTAGTGCATGAACTAAACTCATAGTGAACAGCAATCACTTATCAGCCCTGTTTATATGTATGTTTTTTGTATACATTTTCTTTAGGTCTTACACGAAGTGATAATTTAAAAACCCCAGCAGCTTTCTTATCAATTTGGTAAGTTTAAATAAATAACACAATCAACTCCACCCATAACTATTATTACTAAATAATAAGAACAAATTAACTTGTCTTTCCTGATATTTTAAATTACATAAATCAGTCAAATAGGTAAAAATTGAGGAATATACATGATTATTCATTACTTGAAAGTACAAGTAAATATACAGTCATCATGCGAACAGTACAGAACATTAACTTTGCAAAAGAAGCAAGGATCTTTCACAAAACACTTAACAGTTAATTTCAGCATATCCAAATGAAAATATTAAGTGGCTTGTGGAAGTTAGCATAAGAATTTTCATTAACACAAATTTTTAAAAACTTCAAATGATTACATAAGGTATTAAGTTAAGATTGCCCTGTTATCCAAAGTCATGTACAAGACAGGATATATAAAATTGGTTAACAGGTACATTTGAAGGCACAGGCTGGAGCTGCACCAGCGACTTTGTGGTTTAAAGTTCAGCGCCTCTGTATCAAAATCCTTACCAAATAGGAACCTAAATATTTCTTATGAGTGTTAACCGTTTTCCCAAAGAAAGGCTTGCTCGCTACGACCTTGTACTGTAGTAATGAAAAATGTATTTGCTAACTTGCATACTACACTGTAATCTTTTAACTATAAAGTTTTCTTTTCTTCTCTTGTTTCATACTTTTTCTTCTTTGGTGTATACCCAGTTCATTTGGTTTCATTGTAGCTGGACCACTGCAATATTTATTTTGTTCTTTATTCATCGTTGCCTCCAGTCACTTTAAAAGATGGGCTTTGTGATTCATGACTTCACTGCATTTGTATTTCTGCTTAAAAAGCAGATGTCAAAAGGGCTCATATTTGGGCTCATATTTTAAAATGATCTAGAAATTCTTGTGCCTACCACAACCCCACATATGACAGCTTATCAATAAATAATGACATCATCCTTCCATCCATTCATCAACCTATTTATTCCAAATTCATGGTCACTAGGTATATTGTATAAGCCTTGGGCACATGCTAAGGAACTAACACTGAATGAGGGATCAGTTCATCACAGGGCAAACATGCTAATACAGAGCCACATCTGTATTATGAATATTTATTATGTATCTGCAGAGACACAGAAAGAAAATATCCAAACTACACAGGCACAGTGACTAGGCCAGGATTCAAACTCTGGACATTTGAGGTAACAGAGCTCACTGTTAAGATAATGTGTCATCAATAAAGCAAAAATTTCACTATGTAAAACTATAAGAATCTCTCATTTTCTTTAAAAATTTGACAATTCTGGTACTTATGACCAACCATCCGTGTTCAGATTTCAAATTACATTACACTAGTACATAACATTGCTACCCCGCTCCAAGAAAGCGTTTAGGAAAAATGGCGTCATGTTGGCAGATCTGTAAGCACTAAGTGTATTGGTTGGGTCAGTATTTACAAAAGAAATTGAGATTTACTACAGGTCTTTTTGTATGTGCCCAAACTGAGTAAACAGTTTAATTAAGCCAGGGTCATTATAACAGTTTTTACAAACAATAATGTTGTGAAAGGAGCAATGCCACTTTCCTTTCAAGAGCAATAATAGCTTGTTAAATTCATTGTTGTGTTTGATGATGCTGAAAAGCAGCTCAAAATGTATTTTTATCATAAATATTCCTGAGTTGTCAGTAAATCAGCACAGCGTTGGGTGTTGCTGCCTCACAGATACAGGATTTTGAGCTTGAATCACATATCCATTGTTGTGTGTGTGAAATTTTCATGCTACATCTGTGATTGTGTGATTTTTCCTTCAGGTATTTCAGTTTTTTTTCCCTTACATCATCAAATTCTTACAAAATTGGTAATAATGAGTGTACAGTGGCAAGAAAAAAATCTAGAAATCTTTTGGAAAAACATGTACTTATGTACAAGGAGATTCACTCAAAAGAGGTCCTCAATATTCTATAGATAGATAGATAGATAGATAGATAGATAGATAGATAGATAGATAGATAGATAGATAGATACTTTATTAATCCCAAGGGGGCATTCACAATAACTCTCATCATAATGGTTGCGTACAGTATTGAGCAGGGCGTCTTCATGGTGCTAACCTATTGGGTCACCAATTCATTTAAGCAACATCAGAATCAACTGGATAATCGTGAGTTAATGGAAAGTTACTTCCAGCAAGATGGAGCAACGTGTCACACATTGGCAAGGAGCATGGCAGAAACTGACTCCTTCTTCAGCAACAGGGTAATTGCAAAGGGGCTCTGGCCAATATGGAACAAGCCTCACACTGTGGAAGATTTGAAAGAAAACATCCTACGTGAAATTGCTGCTATTCCCCCTGAGACTCTTGCCAATATGCTCAGGAACATGGAGCGCTGTGTCGAAATGTGTCTGACAGAAAAAGGAAACCAGTTCCAGCATCTCTTGTAATGCAATCGATTACACATACATGAAAAATATAGAAAAGAAACAAGGTAATCCTTCAAAGAATAATTAAATAATCCAACAAAACAAAACACAAAAATGTGTAAGTTTTGACTTCTGGAAAAATGAAATGATGCTTACCTGTGCTGTAATTGTCTCAGTGAGCTCATTATCAAGAAGTTTTCGTTTCTGGTTTGCATCACTTGTCATTTTCTCTATCTGCAGTGTCAGCTCCTAGAAATTAAATGAGAGCAAATGTGTATTCATGATTATTCCTACATGAAGAGAATGTATAGTCTGATCACAGAAAGTATCCTGGTGCACTCACTCTTATTTTTCCTTCATCCTGCTTAGAATACTTGATGATTGTCATTGCATCTTCATCTTTTCGGGCAGACTCCTCTAGCCAGGCCTCCAGGGCCTGCTGATCCCAGTTCAGCTGGTTTTTCAGCTTTTCCAGTTTTTGGTTTGCTTTAAAAATATTGTTCTGAAAAGTAAAATATTAAGGTAAGATCAAGAGGAAATCTTAGTTTTGAATGAAATACAGCAGCAATTTTTAAGAAAATGGTTTAATGCGCAAAGTCAGCCTATTCTTTACAACGTGTCCTGAATGTGCTTGATGGGCAAAAGCATTTGTTTATTTCCATATGACCACAGAATTACAACACTTTTTTCACTGATTGCAGGATCTATGGCATATAAATGACACAAAGACCGTGAGCCAACAATATGTTCACCCAGTCATACATGTAAGAGACCTGCTTCTTCCAGAAGCCTATCCTGGTAGTAAATTATGCAAGCTAAAGACCAGCATGAGACAAGAGAGGAGACCATCACACACTCACTCAGTACTGACTGAACATTAAACCTTATAGCATGCTTTTGATCAGAGTTATTATTAGTTAAACAAGCTTTTTTCTGATTAATTTAAAAAAAATATGAAGACATCACAAGGGATTGTCTAGTGCACCTGGTAAAAACTCTTATCCCTGAAATGCAATCATTTGAGTTAAGGAGGAATCATGACTAATCAGCTAGTCTGTATGAAGGTACAGCGATACTGTGTCAAAACTCCAGGAACTTCTCCATCAAGTTTTCCCCAATTTCATCTGGAATTTCTCCACAAGATCAGGTCTCCTCATAGAGCCCAAAATATACAAGATATGCTGACTGGTCACTCTAAATTAGCCCACTAAGAGTAAGTGTGGGAATGGATGTGAACTTGAGTCTGGGCTTGTTTACCTTACACCTCATGTAGAATAGGCTTGGGCTCTCCCACTGTCCTCTAATGGACAAAAACGATACAGAAAATAGTTATGTGATCAGTAGTTGATCAGGTCATTTCTAATATGAAGAGAAAATTTACAGTGCTTTATAGTACTTCAGTTAAACAGATATTATCCAAAAGTACTTAATATTTGTCTTCTATTTATCGTGGAGTTATCTGTTATATTCCTCTAGTAATACTGCAATTTGTAATAATTAATAATTGTAAATTAGCATGATGATATTTATGAAGAAAATATGATGAAAGTAATTAAAAATGTTACAAATTAGCCTCCATTTGCCACACATGGTGTACAGGTATAATAATAGTGTATCATTCTTTATTTTTATTTAACAATGCAGTCACTTAGTTTTCCCTCGAGGTACACTGGTTTTCCTTCCACATGCTAAATATACTGTACAATTTAAAATCGACTCTACATCTGGGGGCAAGTGTGATAGATTGGCTTCCCCTTCCAGAGTTTTTTTACTGCCCTGCACCTAATGCTGCCAGGAAAGGCTCCCTAATACCCTAAATTGGACTAAGAAACATAGAAAGCACTGCTTTATATTAAATTATTTTAACCTTTTTACAGTGTTTTAACTTGGGAACAATCCCGGCACATTATAAGAGTACCAGAAAAAATTTAAAATGCATTGTTTGTACATAAATATGGATCAAGTGAAACTGTAATCAGTCAGTCAGTCATTTTCCAACCCGCTATATCCTAACACAGGGTCACAGGGGTCTGCTGGAGCCAATCCCAGTCAACACAGGGAAGAAGGCAGGAACAAATCCTGGGCAGGGCGCCAGCCCACTTCAGGACACACAACCACACACACCAAGCACACACCAGGAACAATTTAGAATCTCCAGTGCACCTAACCTGAATGTCTTTGGACTGTAGGAGGAAACCAGAGTACCTGGAGGAAACCCACGCAGACCCCGGGAAGCAAACCCAGGTATCCTTACTGCGAGGCAGCAGCACTACCACTGCACCACCATGCTGCCCGACTGTAATCATTTGAAAGTGAATACATTAAAAGGCAAGGGTAAAAGTTGAAAACTAATATATTAAATGAATTAACCTTTTAGACAAAAAGTAGTTGATTCATTGTGAAAAAAGACACTTTGTGACATTCATTTGGCCATATAAATGATCAAGACTTGGAATGCTATCAGGAAAGCTTTAAACAGTAAAACTAAATGCTTGACAGTGTTGCATACACCCAGAATTTGAAAACTACAAAGCACTACCTCCTGCATGTTCCTTTTATCTCTCATGGCTATCAGCTCATTTTCAAGTCTCTGAATCTCCTGCCGAAGACGTCCCATCTCTCTTTCTGCTAGAGCCTTGAAGTGCATCTCAGACTCCACCTCTTTCTCTCTGGCTCTGCAAACAGCCTACACAGAAACAAAAAGACTCTTTAAATAAACTTATAGCATTAACAGCAAGGCTAATTAAAAATTCTGAATGAAGATGGGAAAAGCAGATAAGTTCTTTTCAACATTAACATCAGTACAGGTTTGGATGATGCAATCAGGATGACACTAGAGTTTGACCTAGGATATTCCCAGACCCCATTCTGTTAATCAGTCAAGACATTGGTTCTATTTAGCTAAAATAACTTTCTTAATAAGGCACCATAGTGATCTTAGAGGCAAACCTATTTAAAAGAAATGAAATATATACCTGTGTGTGATTCAGCTCTTGTCTAACATTTTTCAAGTGTTCAGACATTGCACTGATACGGTCTTCAAATTCACTAATTTTATTCTCCAAGTTAGCATTCTCAGTTTGTTTCTTTTTTAGCTGTAAATGAAGAAAGCAACACAAAAAGGAGTTAAAAATATTAAAGGAGATAGCTACAAAACTAAAGTCTGAAACAAGGACCCACTGAAAGAACAAACAAGTGAATAAAGACCCCTAGACAAACACTGCAGGGGTGTCCAGTGTTGTGCAGGTGCTGCTGTGACCGTGTAAGTTTCTTCTGTAAATGTGACTCTCATTGTAAAATGTGCCAGAAAGTTGTTTTTATTTTCTTTTGGAGTCATGAGATTATTAAAAATAGATGTAATATACTGTGCAAATACTTGCAACTGAAGTTGAAAAATCAGCTGCACTGAAAGATTAAAACATCTGTAAATGTTAGCTCAGATTTTCTGTTAACTGGTATTTTAAAACAAATTATAGTAACTTCTACAAAAACTATTATATTGTTGGTCAATCTTACTAGAGAAATAAGTGCAGTATTTATGAAAAGTTTACAACATTTTTTTTATGTTGTGTTTAGAAAAAGATAATGAGTTTCTCAGATCTGTTATTTAAGGCCAGTTCTCCATGTATTCTAGATTAATTTTAGTACAGTGCATTAGGTTCATTCAGCCTGTTTTATGAACAATGCACCCTCTTGTTTGAAAACGTGGAATTACCTTTTTTCATGTTAATAGCAGTTACTATTATTATTAATAATACATTTTATTTATACAAGGCACCTTTCTAAGCACTCAAGGACACCGAACAAACAATAAATAAAAAAACACAATATAAACAAAACTTAAAACATCAGAAAATATAAAAATGAAAACCAAAATCTTGCCCATAACATCTTTGTGCACTGGTGTTTTTGCTGTCTAAAGCTCTAATGCATAATTCCTGTACCACTCCTCCATTAGCAACTGAAACAAATTAATTTTCCTGGAATCTCTCGTGAAATGTAATGGTTTACTCGCATGCAGATCTTTAAGAGGAACAAGTGCTGTTATGGCACATGTTTTTTTTATTATTTTTGATGTCCTTGAATATTATTTTATAATTACTGCTATTGCATATATTTTTTCTTTTTGTATAGATTTTATTATTTATTATTTATTTATATGTTCCTTCCACTGTGTATTTGAAACCTAAGGGGGCAGGGCCTCATCCCTTATAATGGACAGAGGTTACTCACTGAAGTTTTAGTCCAGATTTTTTTTTTTTTTTACCTGGATTAGGATTTGGATATCGATCTTTTTTTAATTTTGCAAGTGCTTTTTATGATTTTCTGGTTTGTGGCATATCATAGATCTCAATTTATTTGTGCACCAACAAAGAGAATCGGTGAAGCTATGGCTGATAACATTTTTGGTGTGTCTTTTGTATTATCTAATAAAACAAATGTAGTTTTACAATCTTTTAAAATACACTGAAAAGCTGGCCTAAAACTGGGCTTTGAGTTGTATTAAACTTCAAAATGTCAGTTTTCAAACATGCAAATGTTTCAGATCTTTTCAGAAATAAAGTGTCAGAGAAATACGGAAATAAATCTAAAAAAAAAAAATGTAAAAATGTTAAGTCAAATGGTTCATTTCATATATCATTCTCACAGCATCATCATATCGGGTTCTGCCATCTGCGCACAGCATGAAAGTAGATTTCATAGCCACCCGAGGCAAAACCTGTTGTTCACTGCAATGACATTTGAGGCTGTGACTACAAGTGCTGATTTTCAAACAGGCTGAGGTTTCTTCAGCCTCACTATATATAGAGATTTCAGACTCATATATGCTAAAACAAATTCCAAATCCAAGAGGATACTTTGGACAGACATTTTTCATTGAAGTTTCTATTTTAACACTTGCAAAGGACTTTGCTGTTTACATTCTTCAGAGTTTTATCTGGCAACTATAAGTTGGCATGCTAAGGGTGAGTCAAAATGTATATATAAGTATGTACAGGAAACCAATTCAGGGTTGGCTCCCCCCACTTGTGCCAAATGTTGCCCAGACAGGCACCTGCACCCCTGACCTGGATAAGCAGGTGAGAAAATGTATGTACAGTAGAATTCTGATTAGCCGTGGACTGATGCTACCTCAAATAAATGAAATCTCAGATAAAGCAGGTGGCTGTGGCCATTTCAGAATAAAAATTACGGATATAAAAGATTTTGCCAATCGATATGGTACAGTATTACTTTTAAACATCTTTTCATACCTTAGTGAATTTATTTTTATATAAAAACAAAGAAAAATGCACATTCACTCTTATTTTTGTGTTAAATCATTTATTATACAGCTAAATATGTACAATAGTTTTAAAAACAGAAATGTATTGTAGTTACAGTCTAATACTAATGGATTGTGTCACATTGAAGTCAAAAATAAAATGATACCAGGTGAATGAAACAGTAGAGCATTTGACACACTGACAACAGCCGAGTGGTGCAGTTGGGAAGAAGATGATTAAGGCACCCCCATATTCCCACAGTTAACCAGCTCCTTGACCACTCGTTCAATACAGCTGAGGTTAAAAGCATGGTATTTACGTAGTTTGAATGTATTCACAACAAAACTTTAATGAATTAGAAGAACAGTATTGTATTACACTTTCATGTTTGCCTCAGATAATGCAGAACCTCAGTAAATCAGGGTGTGGTTAATTGGCGGTCTACTGTATATATTTACTTGAAAAACCATGTAAAAACTATTGAAAACTACTACAGTATGTCATTTTTACACACACTATAGGAACCACATTAACCCTAGTTCATGTTTTCTTCAGATTACATCACTTTTGAGTTAACTAGTATTTAACAGTTCAGTTCTTTCCTGCTCTAGATATGGAACCTGTGCCAACCTGCACACAACAATAACATAGCAATGACACAGTCACTGGATTCAGCTTGTGCCATCAAGCAAATAAAAAGCTTAATCTTGAACTTCTGCTTGCCATGTTATGTTTTCTTTTGTTGTTTGTTTTTTTTTTTGGTGCTGTAATAAAAGTGGTGTGCATAGGATGTCATCTTGGGGTGTGCATTTGAATATGTAGCCAAAAGCAAGTAAATACCAAACAGGCTAAAATTTTATTGTTTATGTTTCTTCAATAAAACAAACCAAAATAATTATAGTGTCAAAAATATCAATGAAAATGTAAAAAAAAAAAACAACCCGTGAAGCAGAAAGCAGCAAAAAGAAGAAATATAAAAAATGCCTGTGGTGAAGTGTCACCCCCACTCTGTCCTGGCAGCATTTATCACTTTACTTATTCCTCTACATGAGGTGACATCCTGAGGTCCCTAGACAAAGAAAGAAAGAAAGAAAGAAAGAAAGAAAGAAAGAAAGAAAGAAA
>JANRMT010062854.1:98641347-98661555 GCA_026402145.1 Polypterus bichir lapradei | reverse complement strand
ATCTATCTATCTATCTATCTATCTATCTATCTATCTATCTATCTATCTATCTATCTTTTTCATTAAGTGCGGTTCATCTATCTATTCATCTATCTATTTAATATAATAACTTCTATCTATCTATATATCCTTCACAAACTGAGCCATGTGAATAATTATTTATTTATTTTCATTTAATTATTTATATTTCATAGCAATACCATATGGTGCTAATCAAGCTGTTCATGTGCAGTATGTTCACCTGTTAACTGTTGCTTTGTTTTTAAAGCACAAAACTCAAAAAAGCAGACCTCAGACAACCTGTTCCAAAGCAGAGTCATTTAGGGGGCTGGAGATTAATCTAGTAGAGCAGCTTGAGATGGAGTGCCATGTTTACAGGGCACACCTACAGACACGTCAAACCATTTTAGACTATTAAGCAACATGAACCAGCTTGAGATGCGGATTGAAATAGGTACCTGGAAAAAAAAGTCTGTTTAGTCAAGGGGAGAACATGTAAACTTCACAAAGACAATGACCAGGAAAGGGCTTGTGGTAACACAAATGCCACAAAGGGGCGTTATGCCCAGGCCGGAATTTGTACATAAGACTTAGCACTAACCAAAGTGCCATCCAGATGTAGAAAAGATTTCATATTTCTACTGTGACACATGCACATTTAAATGAATGCAGTTCCATCACCTGTGACTTAAGCAAAGAATTGCTTAGTTTTAATTTTATATATTACATAATAAACTGCACCGCATTCAAATAAGCTCAAGTATTGTAAATTAATCTTGGATTTACATAGAATTCATGTTTATTTACTGTATGTCACTAAGAATAAATACACGGAGATTATTACTTTTTGCTATCTCTTATTTTTTAATGTCTTCATTTCTTGCTATAAATTAGAAAAAAAAATACAGATCAGTAATGCTTTATGACTCTCTGAAAAGAAAAAGCAAGTGTTGAAATTCACTGGTGTGTGGCAAAGAAACACTTTTTTTATGCCGGTAGAGCATTTTCAAGGAATTGGTTGAACCACCCTGAAGATTATGGAGCAGGGAGACGTTGTGTTCTGAATGCAAAATTCTGGTAGCATTCTAAAGCAACACTCTGGTTACTGATCCCAGACATAAAACAGCTTGGGGATTAGCCTTATGAAAATGTAAAATGCCAAGTGGCAAGCAATACTTTTTTCTTAACTTATCTGGAATTTTAACATTTACCAAAAATGAATAGCATGAAGTGTTTTCCTGTAATTAAAAAAGCAGAGTGCGACCTGGGATTTAATCTAATTCAATGAGCTTTCTGAGGCTGGCATCCTTGAATTTACAGGCCGACTTACATCTGGTTTACCTTGGCTCACAATGACAAGTCTGCCTTGAAAAGGACTCGCAGCGTGCTGTGTGCTGGCATGGTGCCAGGCAGCATTATTTTCACAAACACAAATGGCATTTCACCCACTATTTCTATGCTGACTTCTTCATGGCAGTGGGGGAAAGCTGTCTTTGAAAGGTAAAGTACTTCAGCTGTAGAATGCCTGAGTTCATGGCAATAAAACCAAATCTGTTTTTAAGAAAGCATGCAGCTTTCATAACCAGGCAGTGTTTTATTTAGGGCTTTAAAACCTATTTTCTTATGATTTAAAAATTAGGTATTTGGTAAAATATAGTAGTATGCATGAATGTATTACTGTATACTGTATTAATGCTATCTATCTATCTATCTATCTATCTATCTATCTATCTATCTATGTCTTGTGAGGGGGTGTCCAAAGGGTACCACTAAGATGTCACAGGAAAGGAGAGAGAGAATGAGCCATGCTGACAGCAAGAACGGTCTTGTGGGAAAACAAATGCCACAAGGGAGCTTTTTGCCCTTTGTGTATGTTGCATGACATGGACTAACATCAGGCAGAGCCACCAGAATGAATGTGAGAGAGATATGAATTTCAAGGAAGTATGAAATTTTCCCCCTAGGCTCTAGGAGAGAAGAGACCCCAGTATAGACAAGGATTATTAATCATTGGTTCTGAAATAGTAAGCCCAATTAAGAGATATCAGAGGTGATAGCTTCTCCTGTCTGCTGGCGACCACATGTCTTCCAGAGGCAGACAACAGAGGGGATGCATGGGAGATCTCGTTTCTTTAAGGGTAACTAAAGGCTTTGAGGTACCGAGATACCAGGGCCACTATAGTGATTTCTATCCTTGGAGCAAATGTATTTACACACCTGAATCTGGAACAGCTTCTGGGTTTTGTAGGATGTGAACTCAGGAGATAGCTCAAAACTTCCTCATGTCCAGTGTCAGTAGTATATGAGTGCAGGATTGAGAGTAAACTGGGATGAACTCTGACTTGGCAGGATAAGATGTATAAACGGTGCGTACGCACAGAAATGTTGCGTAACAACGTTTCCACGTTCAAATCGCAATGTATAAAACCTAAACTTGGCGTAAAGCCACGCACATTTCCACGGTACCTCATGCCTTGTCGTACGCAAGTTCTCCGCTCGGTTTTGCAGACTGGCGAAACCCCGCGTCAAAGCAGTGCTACTGTTCCTGTGTGGCTATCCTTTCTTTTCCTGACACAGCTTTATGAAAACACTGAAATTAACCGCATATTGTTTATTAGTTTAATGCATCTGATTGTAATTAACCAGTACCAATATAATGGTCAACGGAATGGTCCAACTATTCCAAATACCATAGCTGCTTTAGCGTTGTTACTCTCAATGCACCTTATTTTACTTCTTTCAGTTGCTCCCGTTAGGGGTTGCCACAGCGGATCATCTTTTTCCATATTACTCTCACTGCACCACTCAGAGAAGCTGATCGAAAAGAGAATTTTCGGTATACAGCTTCAAGCACACGCTGCCTTAGCCATGCTTCCTATTTGAACTGTTTCTCACACGGCAAACACTTCAAACCTTTCCTGTACGGACCTCGCAGTTCAGAAAGAGTTTCATCCCAAGAGCTCTAAACGCACTCAATCAATTGCTCCTTGTAGAACTGTTTGTACTTATAAGTACAATCACCTCACTGTAAACTTGCACTACAGTTATAATATTGCACAACCTGAGCCACTTTATAAAGCGCGTATTTACATATGATGATGATGTCATTTTTAAGATGAAATGCAGCAAAATGTGTTTATTATATTATACAGATAAAGCTATAACTTTGTTTAAATAATCTATATTGTTAATAATTAAAGGTTGTTCCTGCCTCGCACTGTATGCTTCACTGGGACTGGCGTGAAAGATAGAATAATTAAACATGTACTACGAAGATATTTCAATGTTCTTAAAAGTTTTGAAGAATCAACGCTCTAAAGTTACAGATGGCTTAACATCTATTACAGAGCTGATTGTGTGGCGATCGGTTACTTGAAGAAAGAAAAGTAAGGACAGGAATTGGAGGTTAGTACATTTGAAAGAGACAGTACTGCAGGGCCGCCAAATCCCAGGGGCCGCCACACCAATATATATATTGAATATAAAACAGAAAGAGAAAATAACGACACAGCTAAAAATGCAGCAGCAAATTTCGACAAAAGTTAAATGCTTGTGTAATGAGCACGAGGTGGCTATGCAGTGTCCGCAATGGACGTGGCCATCCGCCGTGCATAAGATACCATATTGACATTGGCGGGCAAAAAGGCCACCGATTCTTTCTCTGCCCAGGGCAGCCATGAGCCTAGAGCTGCCCCTGAGTACTGCTGCAATAAATTATTTCATCGAAGGTCGCACACAATCACTGCGCCACCGTGAAACCTATGTTTAATAACGTGCTTTAACTCCTATCATCATGAAAATGATATCACGTATACATCACAGTATTTTAGTTATTCAGAGAGCTGTAATATTACGAATGTAAAGGATTCTGTGTCCTGTCGGAGGAAGAGAGCCGGTTTAAGAAGCACGTAGTGATTCACACACAGAGAGCACATAGAAGAACACATACAAAACAAAGCATTTAACGTGCTACTTTAATTATGATGTGATTTGAGAAACTGGTTAATTAAACAATTTTAAGATGAAGTTTATGATGTTCTACTTTAATGATAAAATAAACTACGTGATTAAAGTGGAAATTTCGAGATTGAAGTTGACATTTCGTGCTTTTCCCCCACTGTGTGCCTTTTTTTTCTCTGTACCCTAATAAGCTTTCATATGACACTCAGATGGTGGGCTACGACTCACCTTTTCACGGCGACTTTGATATCTGACAACTTCTTTTTTATTTCGGGCACTGTGCGACTTTGTGAACTTGAGCTTTCGAGTTTCTCCAACACGCTATGTCAGTCGATCAACTTCCTTTTGTTGATTATACCATGGTTTAAATCAACAAATAGCATGTTTTTCCTTTGCCTCCACTTGGTATTCGCTGAAATTCTTATATTTTCCCATTGTCTTTTCACAGAAGGCTGAGCTTAAGGGCTATTTATATTGATTTGCATATTCAAAGAGGCATAGTTCTGGGAGGAATTGGGGTGGGACAGCAGGCGCGTGCACGTGAGTTATTTTTCAGGCTGACCGGGATTTATGTAGTGGAACAATGTGAAAGTTGGAGTACGCACAGATTCCTGCATCTGGATTTTTCTGTGCATAAGCACATTTCAGCTTTTGTGCTTACGTCATGTTATAGTGCGAATTCTATGCACGGCGTTATGCATGATGCCCAAGGAGAAGAGACCCGAGTCTAGGTAGAGAGATGATCCCTCTTGTAAAAAGGAGTGAACTAAAAGAACATTGCTAAGCTGACCGAGAAGAAATCTAGCTAAGCCATGAGAATGCCATACAAAGATATTTTAATAAAGAAATAATATGTACAAGAAGTGAAGATACAAGAGGACACATATTAACAAAAGACAAAAAACAAATACATCTTCTGGCCCTACAAGCCTGCACTCTCTTTTCATTTCCATTACTTTATCTTTCCCTAATTGCTCCTTGTATGCCCAGCAAGTAATCCCTTGTTCATTTATCATCCTAACTGCTAATTTTACCTGGCCTCTTGATTGTTTTTTAAGTCTAGTCCAGAGAGTACTTTAGGGATCACTCCTGGTCCCACTTAAAAAATCTCTGTGTAATGGCTAACTATATAAAACTCCTTGGGCTACCTCTCTGGAGAACCACTAAGGGAGACCACTGTGTTTAACCCTTTGTACGATTCATAATAAAATGGACAGATAATCCTGAAAGAGCCTTAATACAGGCAGCAATCTCCTTCTGCCCCCAAGTAATGTGAATGAGGACTATGTGGTCCCTTCTCCCACAATCCTCATTATCCTTCATTTTATATACTTCCTGGTAAAGTTATTCCCAGCACTTTGTCCTCATATGTCCACCGTGCTAGGACAAATTACTTTTGACTTAAAACATGAAAAACTGCTTTTTCACACTCCACTTTGCAGGTAAGCAAACTGGGGATCACAACTAATGCTGGTTTAATTTTACATTCGGGAACTATGCTCAAGACCCATGAACCCAACTGCTTTATCATTTGAGGAGACTCAATTGACCACCCTACTTTTAGGGGAGGAGGTGCTCTTTTCTGTAGGACAGTAGGTCATTCATTTCACTTATGTTATTAGTAGATACAGTATTTTAATATAATGTACATTGGTCAAAAATATTAGCACTTTACAGACCCAACCTAATAACATAGTTAATCATTTGATGTGAAATGTATTAACAAATAGGCAAAGAACATTAAGTTTGTGATTAACATACACTGTTGTAGAATTTACCATTTCTTCTTTGAGGAGGGTTTTGATAAAATGTTAGAATTTCACATGATTGTGTCCTTGGAAGGACAAAAACTTTCAAGGGCTTTTTAATTAATCAAGCCTATTATTTGTGAATAATAACGAAAAAGAATGTGAGGGTTTTGTAACTGTGTCTTCTGTTTGGTTAGGCCTTTCTGTTGGCCTTTCAACAAAAGTTGAGCAAGTACTCCAAGATGAGTGCAGTGAACCTCTACAAACATTAGAGAAACAATTTATACAATTAAGGTAAAGATCCATGTGGTATAATCATGTACAGAAATACTCAGGGGTTTGTGTATCAGAGGCACATAGAGGATTCCAAAATGGAATGTAAGTAAGGCAGTGCTTTGGAGCCAGTACTTGGGTTATGTGTTGAATACATTTGATGCCCGCTAACTTTTATGTATTTGCAAACGTAAGAAAACATGATAATACTTCATAATAATTTCAACATGTTCATTTAAATTAATAGCTATTCTTATTAAGAATAATTCTCTTACTTGTTTTCACAAATATTACAATTGTAAGTCTAAAAAACTATTTAACACTAGGATGCTAAAAGAAGAAAATAAGAACTATAAAAAGATAATTCCACAAGAACAAATATATTGATATTGATATATTAGCCCATTATTTTAATCCATTTTCACTGTAACAAATTTACATGGTGACAGGACTGAGGAAGGAAAAAGTCATAAATCACAGTCTTGGAGGGGACCACATGTAATAAGCAAATCGCACTCCTGTCCCAGTGATGTCAGAAGTAGGGCATCCTCTTGACATGTATGGACATTTTAGGCAGTTTATTCAATAACGTTCCAAAAGAAACTTGTTATAAGAGCGGTGCAGTAACTTTGCTATCCAGGCACTGTATAAGAATGACTGCAGCTTAGCCATCTACAGAAATTAAATCCTGTTTCGCAGCTGCTTAATGGGTGAACTAGATAGAATACAGTTATGCATCCAGGATGTGGATGGAAGTGACCTATAACAGACACTGAATTAAATTTGTATTATATTTTTTTAAAAGTGGAGATTCTGCCACAATGGCTGTCCGTGGGGTATGATTCAGAGTTTTGGGTGTAGATGCTATATATATATAATATATATAAAATATAAATAGGTACATGAATGTTTATTTAGACATGCGCTATGTGTTAACCTAAATAATAATCTGGAGCATAAGAATGAATTTGTTAAGTTTTAATTAAGTTTGGACAAAATAATACACTGGGTCAACTTCACTCTTTTATTTTGTTTACAAATTACAATGAATGCAGCAAACTGTTGAGCGCAACGTCACCTTTGCTTGAATTCAGCTTTTGTTTTAATGTCGCAATTAATTAACATAATTTACCCTCATTTTTAAAAGTGTATTCCACTTTTTTGTAAAAAGGTGATATGTAACTGAGTGGTTTGGGGCAAAATAAAGTAAAAGATCAGAAAGAGGATCGAAGTAGGTCAGAGGTGTGTGATTGCTATGAACACTTCTACTGTACACGAAAATGTGGACTTTTCTTAATACGAGGTGAGCAGGGCCACAGGCTACACACTCAAGTTAACTTGATGGTAGATCCAGCCATGCATGTTACAGTCTTCTCTGTTCAACCTCACAATCTTAGACTTTATCTGTTTATTAGAATATAATATCACTAACAGAAATGCTTAAGGTATAACTGCCTTTTAAAATCAAGAAATTAGAAGTGATTTGGAGTTATTTTCTGTAATATTCCAGTTTAATATCAAGCAAATATACTGCTTACTTCTCTGTCTCGTTATATTGGTCTCTATGAACATTCATTAATTTTGTGGTCTGCAAAAAAATTTTTATCCCCATCAAAATTTTCTGCAGATGCTCATATGTCTGCCATATTATTGATATTTATTAGTCTATTGTTGTTGCAGTAAGATCCCTTAAAACACACTCACTTGACAAGGTGACTGTACAATTTTCTCTGTAAAAACTGCTTTTTGAACAACCATTTAGATTATGCTTAGGCAACAGTCCTAAGTAAATCTGACTATATTTGATAAAATAGCCGATTTTTGGAAAGCCAAATTGTGTCTTTTGTTATATTATATTTAAATGCGATGCATTAAAATTATTCCATTTGAAGTGAATGATTCTGATTCATAAAGTCATTTTGATTGGGTATATTAAAGAATAAGACGTGAAAAAGATATATAATTTAGACAGCAGGTAGAGAATAACATATCTTTCTGCTTAAAATAAAGTAATATATTGGATTTTTGAAGCATGACCATGCAGTGACTAGAGATAGTATATGGAGTAATATTAGGAGGTGTCTTTCAGCCTGCATGCTGGATAATAACTAATCCTGGTTACAGGTATGAATGAAACTTTTTATAAATATAGTTTATACTGCTTATTCCAACCTGAATCAGTAAGTTTGAAAATGTATAATTATAGAAGACTAAAATATTAATAACAGGAGAAACTAATGTATGACTAAAATTAAAGTTGCAGCTTTTAAAAGGTTTAATTTTTGGGATGTATTAAAATTTTTAAGTCTAAACAATATACAGTGCATCCAGAACGTATTCACAGCTCATCACTTTTTCCACATTTTGTTATGTTACAGCCTTATTCCAAAATGGATTAAATTCATTTTTTTCCTCAGAATTCTACACACAACACCCCATAATGACAACATGAAAAAAGTTTACTTGAGGTTTTTGCAAATTTATTAAAAATTAAAAATCTGAGAAATCACATGTACATAAGTATTCACAGCCTTTGCTCAATACTTTGTCGATGCACCTTTGGCAGCAATTACAGCCTCAAGTATCTTTGAATATGATGCCACAAGCTTGGCACACCTATCCTTGGCCAGTTTGGCCCATTCCTCTTTGCAGCACTTCTCAAGCTCCGTCAGGTTGGATGGGAAGCGTCGGTGCACAGCCATTTTAAGATCTCTCCAGAGATGTTCAATTGGATTCAAGTCTGGGCTCTGGCTGGGCCACTCAAGGACATTCACAGAGTTGTCCTGAAGCCACTCTTTTGATATCTTGGCTGTGTGCTTAGGGTCGTTGTCAGGCTGAAAGATGAACCATCACCCCAGTCTGAGGTCAAGAGCGCTCTGGAGCAGGTTTTCATCCAGGATGTCTCTGTACATTGCTGCAGTCATCTTTCCCTTTATCCTGAATAGTCTCCCAGTTCCTGCCACTGAAAGACATCCTCACACCATGATGCTACCACCACCATGCTTCACTGTAGGGATGGTATTGGCCTGGTGATGAGCGGTGCCTGGTTTCCTCCAAACGTGACGCCTGGCATTCACACCAAAGAGTTTAATCTTTGTCTCATCAGACCAGAGAATTTTGTTTCTCGTGGTCTGAGAGTCCTTCAGGTGCCTTTTGGCAAACTCCAGGCGGGCTGCCATGTGCCTTTTTCTAAGGAGTGGCTTCCATCTGGCCACTCTACCATACAGGCCTGATTGGTGGATTGCTGCAGAGATGGTTGTCCTTCTGGAAGGTTCTCCTCTCTCCACAGAGGACCTCTGGAGCTCTGACAGAGTGACCATCGGGTTCTTGGTCTCCTCCCTGACTAAGGCCTTTCTCCCCCAATCGTTCAGTTTAGATGGCCAGCCAGCTCTAGGAAGAGTCCTGGTGGTTTCGAACTTCTTCCACTTACGGATGATGGAGGCCACTGTGCTCATTGGGACCTTCAAAGCAGCAGAAATTTTTCTGTAACCTTCCCCAGATTTATGCCTCAAGACAATCCTGTCTTGGAGGTCTACAGACAATTCCTTTGACTTCATGATTGGTTTGTGCTCTGACATGAACTGTCAACTGTGGGACCTTATATAGACAGGTGTGTGCCTTTGCAAATCATGTCCAATCAACTGAATTTACCACAGGTGGACTCTAATTATGCTGCAGAAACATCTCCAGGATGATCAGGGAAAGCTGGATGCACCTGAGCTCAATTTCAAGCTTCATGGCAAAGGCTGTGAATACTTATGTACATGTGCTTTCTCAATTTTTTTATTTTTAATAAATTTGCAAAAACCTCAAGTAAACTTTTTTCACGTTGTCATTATGGGGTGTTGTGTGTAGAATTCTGAGGAAAAAAATGAATTTAATCCATTTTGGAATAAGGCTGTAACATAACAAAATGCAGAAAAAGTGATGTGTTGTGAATACTTTCCGGATGCACTGTAGAGGTGCCTGCCTCAAGGATGGACATGAAAAGCTACAACAGATGAAGCAAAGTGACAATGGTGCCCTCTGTCTATCTGCTGGACTGGTAAGCAAACTGAAATGGATCTAATAAAGCTTGGGAAATGTCCTAGTAAGAATAGTATTGCCTTCCATTTGATCTGTGACTATGCACCACTAAAGTCCCTGTTGATGTTTTTAGAATATTCTCTAAGAAAAGTATATTTAACTATATAAAAATGTATGGAGTCTTAGGAACCCTAGGCTAAATTATTAAAAATGGAACAGGCATCATATGCAAACACTGCCTAAAAAGATATTTGAATAAAAAGTTTACTTGAGAGGGAAGCCAAAATGGCAGGATAACAACAATTTTTATAAACCTACAGAGTTTTTAGTGGTGAACTAGGGAGCAAAAGAGCATCAGCAGTCAATTATAAGGACATAAGAAGTCTAAGTATAGAAGCATACTTCATCAAGATTGGTTAGGTGGAGGTTAGGTCCTTCTGATATTCCTTCCAGACATCTTCAAAAGTTGCCTAAGTTTCCGTATCATCTGTATGTCTTTGATAGATTTTTCCTAATATCTCTCATCCACTGCATAAAGAAGTGCTTCCTGTTTCCATCGTGAATGTACTGTACATCCCTTCAATTTGTAATCGTGTCCCCACGTACGTGATTCACCTTGTAATGGAAAGTCCAACACAGCCTTCTCTGCTGTGGCATGAGGCATGTGAGCTCTGCAGTTCTCTAAATAAAAGTGCCAAGTGAGATACTGTATACAGTATACAGTTATACTGACATCATTAGCAGTCATTTGTCCTTTTGTTACAGTGCTAGTTTTCATCTGACTTTTGAAGAACCTGTAGTACAAAACTTCTTGACACTAACCTTAAAAATTTTTTCTACAAAATTTGTTAGCTTTGTATCTTTCTACTAATTTCTCAAATACCTACTGATTTTGTAAGTGTCTTTGAATAAACACATTGTCTAAATAATAATCTTGAACTACTCATTAATCATACTACAACAGTATATTGATGTATTTTTTATTTAAAACAGAAAGACTCAAAATGCTCCATTTTGAGTAAAACTGAGAGAGCTGCCCCCAGATAACAGATGGACGTATTGGTGTTGAAATTGTTCTGGCAGCACCAAGGGTGCATAGATTATACTAGCAGGGATGCCTGGCTGTCGCTCAGGTTGGAAAAAAGTGAAACAGTTTCCATTTATTACTTGGCAATTAATTTATTATTCGAATATTGTTCAAAAATCAAACTGCCATTATTAACGAATAACGGATTATAGTTTTTAGAAATCTTTTAGAGTGCCTTATGATACATGACTTTTTCGTTCATTCCATTAGGAGCAAGAATGTATATATTCTTTCCTAATCCTACTCTGGAACTGGTGACATATAGCTGGCCATGTAAAAACATAGTTGTTTGATGTAACTTTAAGGGATTGTCCTGGCACTTTATTTATGAACACTGCAAATGCAAATGTACTGGAAATTGAAGTTGTATGAATTCATAAGGGAGTTAAATGGAAATTATAGCTATACATGGAATGAAAATGTCCTCTCCCTTTCTGCTTCTGGTTAGAATAGTAGCCTCGATTACATTTGGATGATGTGACAGTGTTGCCACATTTCTCACAACCTTTTTTCTGAATTAAATTGGAATTGACTGTTTTAGGGGTTTCCTTAATTTTTCAAATCATGTTCATGTATTTAAATTTATCATGTTCATGTATTTACATTTTTTTATTAATCACTGAAACTGTAGCTTTTGGATATTTATTTTTATTACTTGGTGGTTGTGTTGTGACAAACAGACAGACTTTCTTGCTTTTTTATTAGATGTAATAAACATGACCAATTGAATGAAGAATAAGCATCTCCATTTTCACTGTCAAGTCCACTTGTGCACACAGACAAATCAGTGTTCACCTATGCATAAAGTATACATCATACAGCTGGCAATCCTGTCAAGAGTACTTTTGGAATTGAAGACCCACACAAATATGAATATAAAAGCCTTTTCCACCACCTTATTAGAGTAGGACATATCCATTATTCTATGGATACAACTGAGTGCTATTTTTGTACAATATATGTTCCTTATACAAACTTGAGACCAAAGATTCGTACAGTGGTGAAGATGCAGTCCTACAAGTGCATTTTAGTGTATGACAGTAATGTTTCTTATATTCTGCAGTTTTTTACAACATAACTTAATTTAATTAATTAATTTTTTTTTTTTTTTTTTTTTGATAATCATTTCTGTATGTTGCCTGGGCAATGAATATGTTCCGCCAACATAAACCTCTAAATTCAATTCAGACATTGCCTTTATAGATCATTGTCACCCATCATTGATTTATAGTTATTTTGCCAGCATGTAGCACTTTGCCCTTATGTATGTTAAATTGGAATGTCCAGTTCCGGAGTCTGTCCAGATCTTCCAGTATCTGGTATTCCATAGTTTACAATATGTGCAGTATGCATATTAAAATCAATGACTTTGATAGACATTAGAAAGAGTAACAGTTGAAACATGGATTCCTGAGGGACCTCTGATGATCTTACTGCACATTGAGCATTTTTTTGTTTTCTTTTTATCTGTAATCTTAATCTCATCTCTGTTAAGAAGGCTGAAATCCAGTTTGGTAAATTACTGTATGTGTGATGGCCTTGACTTCCAGCATTAGAATCAACATTGAAGTGGAACTGAGTGAAAGGTTTTTTTTAAAGTCTTACATAAGTTCTATTGGATGCTGTTTAGTACATACAGTGTGTGTTCAAAAAGGTTTAATACTGTGTTGGAATCTGCCTCTCATAAACTTGTGCTCTTATATTATTTACTGTATTATTTTCATATAAATAGCTTTCTAATTTTTTTCTAATTATGGTTACTGTACTTTTACATGGGATAACAGTAAACCTGATCGGTCGATAATTAGTAAAATTTTTATTGTCTTCCTTCTTCTGAATGTAATTCACATTTGCAACTTGCTATTCTTTAAAGATTTTCTCTACCTGGACTTATTATCAAAATAGGTTTAGCAAAGCTTTAGAAACAGCTAGCGAGCCCTGCATAACCAAGGCTTATATGGCAAAGCAAGAAAGAAGAAATGTTCATCTTAAAGTCTATTTGAAGTCAAAATATCAGCTGTAGAGCAGGGGTCCACAACTCCAGTCCTGGAGGGCCACAGTGGCTGCAGGCTTTTATTCTAACCCTTTTCTAAATTAGTGACCTGTTTTTGCTGCTAATTAACTTCTTTTGAATTATTTTTTTCATTGTTCCTCTGAATTGCTTCATTTCTTTCCTTCAATGGCACACAAATAGAAATGAAATATGAAATGAGTGAGCCAACAAAAGACCAACTAAGTCAGGGCCTCAAACTTCAACCAATTTCACTCCAACAAGTTTCTTAATTAGGCACAGAGTCTTGTCGTTAATTAAACCCATTCTTTAATTCGATGGCTTGTTGCTACTCTAATTGTGCAATAGCATACATTTCCGAAATTGTTGATTTTCTCTTTTCTAAGAGCACTGTTAAAATGTTTTGGGGACCTGAGCAGAACGGCATTCCTAAGACCTTCATTTTTCTTTATTTTCAGATATTCTATGATCTACACAGTTTGCTAGTCATATTTTGGCTCATTTTGTATTTCATTATTGTTTGGCAGCTAATTAAGGAAAAAGAAACAATTAAGGAGTCTGAGTCTGAGCGAGTCAAATAAAATAAATTCAAAAGAAGTTAATTAGTAGCAAAAACAGGTCACTAATTAAGAAAAGTGTTAGAATGAAAACCTGCAGCCACTATGGTTCTCAGGACCAGAGCTGGAAAACACTGCTCTAGAGTGAAGTAGGAAGGCAACAGCGCCATGCTGTGGAGAAGAGTCTAGGAACTAGCCAACTTGTTAGAGCTGAAAAAAAATTAATGGTGTGTGAACGTCTGGAAAAATATTGTAAGGTAGCTTGGTTCTGTCTGCTGAAACATAGAGCTTAGTAGAAGATTAACTTCATGGTATGACAGTGATTCCAAGCACATGACCAAAGGAATATTGCAGTGTCCCAAGAGTTAAAAATTGTGAAGGCCTTTGAAGTCAAATGCCTGAATCTGTGGCACAACTTGAAAAATGGCAGTCTACTTTTACTGTCTTTGAAACATCTGAGAAGAGGATTTGTCAAAAAAGAATTTTTGTCATTGTGCAAAGCTCATAGCTCTTATGTAAAATTGTTACTGACGAAAAGGTAGCTGAACCAAAATACAATGTACTGTCTGAACAGTTATAAAAGTAGCATATTATATAACGCAAAATAAACAACTTTGCCTTTAGCATGTGAAATATTAATAAAAAAAATACTGAAACAAGATAGGCAATATCATTTAGAATCCTGTAATATTAACCACCTTTTTCAGGGTCTTAATACTTTGCCATCATTGTGATGAGGCAGTATGTGCTAATTACGCTCTCTAAATTGCTGTAGCTGTGTTGGGTTACCTGAAATGAAAAGATTTCGAGGCCTTTCCACAGATTTTTGATGACATTAAGGACCACACGAGGAGGTCTCTTTTCTTTATTTTAACCTAACATAACATTTTTCTGGAATTGTGTGTTGTATCATTGCTGAAACATAAACAGTTTCTCTAGTTTCTATGACCTGGCAGAGTGACTTATGCTTTTTCACCCAATACTGTTAGTATTGTGTCACATTTATCTTCATATCTGTTTTGATAAGATTGTCAAGCTGAAAAACATCTTTCTAAACTGATGCTTTCACCACCATACTTTAAAGTGTGAATGACCTGACCAATATACAGCGCCCCATACACCATTTAGCATTTAGGCCATAGTGTTTTGTCTTTTCAGTTGTTTGCCACATACCTGACATTTTGGAGTTTGCAGACAATGATCTGTTTTTTCAAGTCTAGTGCTTCTTTCTTGCTGCTTTTTTATGAAGGCCTTTATTACCTGGAATGGTGCATCAATATTATGTAATAACTTACAATGTTACAATGCATTGTAGGTACTCCAAGTAGGTACTACTGTATATTCTAAATAAAGTCAGACTTGTTCATAAAAGAAATGAGGGAAAAAATACAAAACATTCTCATGACCACTTAATCTAGCTGTTGGTCACCAGGAAAATGAGGCCTATTTCAGCAGGAACTTGTTGAGGCCAGGTTATTGCAAGACCCATCTTTTTAACACATGTCAAGGGATGTGGGGAGAAATCAGAACACCCAGAAAAAGACCTACACAGACTCATGAAAAACTAAACACAGAGGAAGAGTAAGCATGGGATTCAAGCCTAGGATGCTGGATTTGTCAGGCAGCAGCACTGAAAACTGTGCCATCAAAACAGAGAGGAGAGAAAAGTATAAAGCAGAGAAAGGAAAAGACAAAAGAAAGTATAATATACAGTGCATAAAACAAAGTGGGTGGTCAAAAATTCGGGAAATGGCCTGCATCTCAGGCCCCTCCTTTTGCCTGTAATTTGCCTTTAGCTGCTCTCATCAGAAACAGTGGCCTAACTACATTGATCACATGATGGGAGGGGCAAGGAAAATCAAAGCGGATTCTAAGCTTGTACTCATTACTCCACCATTGTGCTTGTAGCATCCTTTATGAAGGTGTTTTTAGTGTTTTTTTTTATCTTTTGCCTGCTCTTTGCATTCTGATTTAGCACAGTGCATTGTTTATTTAGTGATCATTCTGTTGAGATTACAGTTTAAGAAAAAAATACTTTGTATTGCGCATGATCATCAGAACTGAAATAGAAAGACTTTTGCTCTCACTGCCTCCTATGTGATTCAGCGTTTGTATCATGAAGGATATGTTGTGTGGTTATGCTGAGCATTCAACTATATGCTTGACATGCACAAAGGTTTGTAGTAATTTATATGTGGAATATTATTACTTAAAGGAGTACTAGTTTATGACTGGCTCGGTAATAACAGCCCAACATATGTTTGAGTTGTTCCTCAGGTTGAATGAATTTACATAACGTGGTATTTTCCTGGTGTAAGTTATGTTATCATATTAAAAAAAATAAAATTTTTACAAAAATGATGAATGTAACATTTTAGGAATGTATACAAAATTTAAAAATTTAACATCCAAAGCAAAATGTAAAATAAAACAGACTTCTAAAGAAACAAACATATCATTCCTAAACCTGCTAAAGTCAATTCATAGTTATAGGGCCATATAGAATCACTGAATGAAGAATCAGTCTGTCACTGGACCAACTCACATGCACACTCAGATTCTCACCATGGCCAGTTTGGAATTAACATTAACATATACTGTACATCTTTGGGGTTGTGGGAGAAAACCCTCCACAGAGAAGGGGAGAACTTGTAGTCTTCACAAAGACAGCAACCAAGCACAGTATTCAAACACAGCATGTTGGATTCATGACATAGCAGGACGAGCCACTCTGCCACCAACTTTAAAAAACATTAGACTGTAAATAAGTATCGGACACTCACGCTAAAATATGTATTGAGTAAATGTGCTTAAATGCACCACTTTTTTAGTGATTATAAAGTCAGAAGAGATCGGAAATTTTTTGCTGTATAGATAAAACACTAACCTCACTTTGTACAAGGCAGGAAAACCACTATTATTAATATACAAACAGCTGCAAATACTGGCAAGTTCTTTTTATCCAAATTCTTATTTTTAATCAGCGTCACCCCACCATATTTTTGTAAAAACAGCCTGTCATCATGTAGCATTCCAGATGGCACAAAACCCAGATGTCAGAATTGTAATTGAAATGTGGATCATCTGCCAGCCAGTCAGCAATGGTGCTCTTAGGGTCCAGAGGTTTCTTTTTCATATAGCATGAATTGTCTAACCCCCCTAGTCAAACTAACAGATTCTTTTGCCTACTGCAAAACTGTTGGCAAACATGCCTAGCCTGATTCTGTGCTTCCCAGAGAACAATAACAACTCTGGTAAATGCCTCCATAACATAATATCCACAGAATGTATTTCACATCTCAGCCCTGCACACTGTTTATTTGGAGGTGAAACATTTTCCACATGTTTCTTGGTACTCAGTTGCTTGCAGGTTAGGTTGATGAGAGATTCGGTATTAGCCACTTATGAGTGAGGGTGGCTGGACAAGTATGGACTGAACCCGATGCCCCTGGTAGAAACTCCTGGTTTCCATGACCATGTCAGATTTGGTAAAGGAATTAAGATAAAATTAAAATGCATAAAATAAAAATTTGATTGTTCATTTCACTCAGAATTAAGTATTCACATGCAGAAACATCAAGAAGTTATAAAAAATGAGCACCATGGGACTGTCTTTATGCCAATGTCTTATCCAGATTTCAGAAAGTATAGATAAAGGAGCTTAATTTTCTGTTTAAGTTGCAGAATTTCTTTCCATGGATTTAATTCAGATCTGCAAATTGGAGAAAGCTACAAAATGAATTCAACAAATTTTAATAGACACAGTCATAAAACAAGCAGGAAATTTTTCTTTACCTCGCAGATACAAGTCAAAAATCAGACTGGCTAGTAATTTTATCAAAAAGAGATGCTCATGTTTTTTCACTGAATAGCTATATTATATGCTTGTGTCAATTAGCTAACAAAACCAGGCTGATTAACTGAATGGTTTCCTCAGACTTTTGTTTGTGATATTTAAGGTAAATAATTCAGTATTTCTGCCAGTGGAATGTAAGCCCAGTTTGATGACACTGTGATTCATTTGCAGTGTAAGTGTTTTCCTTCTGTGTGTTTATTTGGCTTTACAACTCTTTTGCAACTAATGCAAGGTACATGCAGAAATGTTCCCACATCTTTGAGAATTGACCCATCTGGGTTGCCTTCTGCTAGGAGTATGCACATTCCAATCATTTTGACATTGGTCCCACATTTTTAATAATTGAATAATTGAATAATTTTTAATAATTGAGTGAGAATACCCATCAAGGCTTTTTTTGTGTGTGTGTGTGTGTTTTTTTTTTTTGTTTTTTTTGCAAAACTAATGCCATAAATGCATTACATTTCCTTTTTATTTTATGCTCACTTAACTGATTAGTTAAAAATGTGAGAATTACAAGTTTATAAAGAGGTTTAATTAAAATGTACTAATTAGAATGATCGGTCCTGTAATGCGTTCATAATACAGTGGAGAGACAGTGGTATGAAATGAGGGGCAGCTCAGTTATATTAATTAACTGGAATGGTGCCCATAAGTTAATGGCATTCCAAATGGTACATACTCTGTTTCAAACATAAGGGATCTACATTCGGCATTGTGAAAACTTTAGTTCTCAGATTCCCTGTGACATTAAGAAAGGCTCAAGTAGGCAGACTGTGGAGGTCAGAAGGCCAGAGCCTATTGGTGACTGCATCAAGCAGAGGACGTATTTATGCAGGGATAATCTGATTGAGTTTTTCCTCCTTTGAGCCCAAAGAATCACAAAGAGGTTTCATTATTAAAATTGCCATTTTACCTTCCAGGCCTGGCTGCTTCAAACCTGACCTCAGCCAATGTCCCTATTAATTCTTCTATTTTTAAGGCTTTGTGAACTTAATGCCAAATTTTCAGGAAGTCTTGAGTACTTGAGAGTCACACGTCTCAACTGCAGTTTAAATTCTCATTAGTCCATTGCTCCCAGAGGAAAATAGCAATTAAGAGAGGGGATTGTGGTAAAAATAATAATAGAAAGAATAACAAGAATGTGTATGTTTTTAAGTCACAGCAGCAAAATATGCATTTTTTTCAAAGGCCGAGTGCTTTTATTTTTTTCTCTTTGGTTTAACAAATAATTCAAGAAAACACTGCATCCTGATCAATATCTTAAAAAAAAACAGAAAATGCACAGCAAATTTTGTAGTAAATTAGTTACTAATAAATTATATGTGTGGTAAAAATTCTAATTAGAAAGAATTCCCTCCGAGTATATTAATTTGCCAGGAATGAGTGTGAAAATCGACTAACATGAATTTACATGCAGGATCAAGTGCAAACATGATTATGCACACTTGTGTGCAGTTTAAATATCCATTACCATTCATTTTTTCCTGATCCATCAACCTTGGCATTTGCCATTGGCATAGAAGTCTGTAGATCCTTGAATGTGATTTTAGGGTTCTTCATGATGTTTAGAAGGGTTTTTTTTTCCTCATGTTGTTTCAAAAATTGTCCAGGTGGCCTCTCCTGTATATGATCTAGAATTTCCTCTGTTTATACAGTACTTTACTGCAGTATCACAAATGACATTTGGAAATGGCTTTGTAAATGTTCCCAAAGTTTTTTTCCAAATAATAATATAGGCCTCAAAACTAATTAGCAACTTTTTTTTCTGTTACTGCTAAAGATTTCCATTGGTCTTGCCATAGTCTACTAAAATCCCAGATTCTTTTGTTTAGGCTCACATGCTTCTTATATAAATATGTTTGTTGGTTTTTTTAGTTAATTTTATGATGTGCATAAAAACACAAAAATTCAGTCAATGCTATTTCCATATGCAATATTTAAATATTAGTTCAAATGAATGTTGGCACCCGAAGTGAACAAAAAGCCTAATGCACAGTAATTTCACCCATATGATGATGAAACATCAGAATTATTGTTTATTTTAATACAATATTAATTATTTCTTGCCAAGTCATAATAAAAAACTTTGGACCATTTCTCATGCAGGGTATTTGATCTTTTTCTAATTTTATGTCAAATAAGACATTGTTTTTCCACTGAGTAACTGAAGCAGTGAGTGTTATCCAGTTAGGCAGCACGGTGGCGCTGCTGCCTCGTAGTTAGGAGACCCGGGTTCGCTTCCCGGGTCCTCCCTGCATGGAGTTTTCATGCTCTCCCCGAGTCTGCGTGGGTTTCCTCTGGGTACTCTGGTTTACTCCCACAGTCCAAAGACATGCTGGTTAGGTGCATTGGCGATTCTAAATTGTCCCTAGTGTGGGTGATTGTGTTTGTGCCCTGAGGTGGCTTGGCACCCTGCCCAGGGTTTGTTTCCTGCCTTGTGCCCTGTGTTGGCTGGGATTGGCTCCAGCAGACCCCTGTGACCCTGCAGTTAGGATATAGCGGGTTGGATAATGGATGTTATCCAGTTAGATGCTCCAAATAAAGTTGTTATCAAAGGATTTGGAGTAACAGTAAATTTATGCTTATCTGACAAATGCACAAAAATTAAATAGATGGATAGATAGATAGATAGATAGATAGATAGATAGATAGATAGATAGATAGATAGATAGATAGATAGATAGATA
>JANRMT010062854.1:98591658-98641337 GCA_026402145.1 Polypterus bichir lapradei | reverse complement strand
ATAGATAGATAGATAGATAGATAGATAGATAGATAGATAGATAGATACTTTATTAATCCCAAGGGGAAATTCACATAATCCAGCAGCAGTATCCTGATACAAAAACAATATTAAATTAAATAGTAATAAAAATGAAAAATGAAAAAAAATAAAAATAAAAAAAGCAGACAATAACTTTGAATAATGTTAGCATTTACTCCCCATTATTTCCCATAAGTGGTTTTAGTGGGGAGCAGTCTCAAAACATTCAGTATGTCCTAGAGAGACAGGTGATTGATGACATTTTTAATAATTTGGATCTTGTCCTGGAAGTATTTTGGATAATGTTAGTCAAATTAGATGCCTATAATGTCATTGTAAATTCATTATTATGTTTTGCACAAACTTAATAAATTGTGTATCTTTTCCATGATTGATTTCTATTTTCTATGAGATTTTCATTAAAATCTCCCATTTTCAATATTGCCTGAGATTGTTAAAGTATGGAAATTTTTATCTTCATCATCACTAGATGGTATGGTTTTAAAAAATGGATATTGCTGAAAGATTGGAAGAGTTGGGCAGGTTCACTTTAAACTAACTTCAAAATAGTTTACAGTTTATTTATTTGGCTGACACCTTTGTCCATGGCGACTTACAACATTTATGATACAATTGGTTGTTACATTTCTTTTGGTTTTCCAGTTGGAGCACAGGCAGGTGAAGTGACTTGCTCATGGTCACACAGTGTTAGTAGGGCTTGAAGTCCAGCGCTTTAAACACTATGCCACACTGCCTGTCAATAATATAGTAAAATCATTTTGCTATTAGAGGAAAGCATAATTGTTGAAAGGATGCAAATATATTGTCAATATAGCGGTCTCTCTGGATACCAGGGGCCTTCCATGAGCTAAGCATTGTATGTAGATGTCTGAGGATGTCTGAAATTATTATTGTGCATAGGAGTAATTGACAGTAGCATTTTATCTTTAAACTTACATCAGCACTATACTGTATTCTAATCTAATATTACACAACTAAATTACTGATAAACTGATGATAAGTGTGTGCAGAATTAAACAGCCATGTATATAATGGAGGGATTCACCAAAGAGATTTCCTATGAATCTCTAGCCAAATAATATTTTGGCTAGCCAAAATAATATTGGCTAGCCAAATAATATTTTCTCAACTGCTTAATCCAACTCAGGATTGTTGGTAAGAATATCATGGAAGCACTGGGCACAAGGCAGGAAACCGTCTCAGACAGAATAGTAGTTTGTCACTCATGCATACAGTCAAAAGGGAAAATTTAGAATCAGCAATTACCTGACAAACAGCTTTGTTAGCTTTGCCAATTTTGTAAATCTGGTGAGGAAACCAAAGCACACAAAGGGAAATTGAGCAAACCGCACACAGAATACAACCGGGTATGGGATTTGAACCAAGGTCACCGCAAACCCCAAATATGTAAATGTAAATGTATGCAAATGTAAAGGTATAATTTCTATTCATGCTTGTTCCTTCTATAAAAGAAAAACACATCAGTGAAAAAGAAACAATTAATAAAAGCAGAGTAAATTTAAAAGGGGATGCAGACATTAAGACATCTAAAGTCATTGGGCTGCATTTTCTTTCCTTGCCTACATGTGTTATTCTTCTTGTAGTCCAGTTTTCCAACCAGATGCCACAAATATTTATATTAGGTTAATTAGAAATGGGTGGTAGCCAAAGGTGGGAACTCTGGCGTTCTGACCCTCGATTGCTGAAACTGGCTCTTGGGACATGGAATGTTACCTCTCTGGCGGGGAAGGAGCCTGAACTGGTGCGAGAGGTTGAGAGGTACCAGCTAGATATAATCGGGCTCACCTCTACGCACGGTGTGGGCTCTGGAACCATTCCTCTTGAGAGAGGCTGGACTTTGTTCCACTCTGGAGTTGCTGTGGGTGAGAGGCGTTGGGCAGGGGTGGGCTTGCTTATGGCACTCCGGCTTGAGGCCTGCACGTTGGGGTTCTCCCCTTTGGACGAGAGGGTTGTTTCCCTACACCTTTGAGTTGGGGAAGGACTCTGACTGTTGTTTGCACTTATGCACTGAACAGCAGTTCGGAGTACCCAGCCTTCTTGGAGTCCCTGGAAGAGGCGCTGCGAGGCACAGCTCCTGGGGACTCTATCATCCTGCTGGGAGACTTAAACGCTCACGTTAGCAACGACAGTGAAACTTGGAGAGGTGTGATTGGGAGGAATGGCCTCCCTGATCTAAACTCGAGTGGTGTTCAGTTGTTGGACTTCTGTGTTGGCCATGGATTGTCCATAGCGAACACCATGTTTGAGCATAAGGGTGTCCATAAGTGCACCTGGTGCCAGGATGCCCAAGGACACAGCTCAATGATTGACTTTGTAATCGTGTCATCGGATCTGCGACCTTATGTCTTGGACACTCGGGTGAAGAGAGGGGCTGAGCTTTCAACTGATCACCACCTGGTGGTAAGTTGGATCAGATGGCGGGAGAGGCTGCCGGACAGACCAGGCAGACCCAAACGTATAATGAGGGTCTGTTGGGAACGTCTGGCAGAGGAACTGGTCAAAAAGGTCTTTAACTGCCACCTCCGGCAGAACTTCAATCTCATTCCAAGGGAGATGAAGGACATTGAGTCTGAATGGGCCATGTTTCGAGCATCCATTGTCGAAGCAGCAGAACGGAGCTGTGGCCGCAGGGTTGTCGGTGCCTCTCGTGGCGGCAATCCATGAACCCATTGGTGGACACATAAGGTTTGAGAGGCCGTCAAGCTGAAGAAAGAGTCCTATCGGGTCTGGTTGACCAGAGGGACTCCAGAGGCAGCTGAGGGGGCCTGCAGGCCAAGCATGTTGAGGCATTGGCTGTTGCAGAGGCAAAAACTCAGGCATGGGAGGAGTTTGGGGAAGCCATGGAAAACGACTTTCAGTCGGCACCAAGAAGGTTCTGGCAAACCGTCAGGCACCTCAGGAGGGGAAAGCGGTGCTCCACCAACACTGTGTACAGTGAGGATGGGGCCCTGCTGACTTCAACTGCAGATATTATTGACCGGTGGAAGGAATACTTCGAGGATCTTCTCAATCCCACCAGCATGTCTTCCTTAGAGGAAACAGAGCTGGAGGACTCCGGGGGGGACCCGTCCATAACAGGAGCCGAGGTCACTGAGGTAGTTAAAAAGCTCAGAGGTGGCGGGACCCCTGGGGTGGACGAGGTTCACCCTGGGTTCCTCAAGTCTCTGGATGTTGTGGGGCTGTCCTGGTTGACACGTCTCTGCAACATCGCATGGACATCAGGGGCAGTGCCTCTGGATTAGCAAACTGGGGTGGTGGTCCCCCTTTTTAAGAAGGGTGACCGGAGGATGTGCTCCAACTATATGGGGATCACACTCCTCAGCCTCCCCGGTAAGGTCTATTCAGGTGTGCTGGAGAAGAGAGTTCAGTCGATGGTCGAATCTCAGATTCAAGAGGAACAATGTGGATACCGTCCCGGCCGTGGAACACTGGACCAGCTCTACACCCTGGCCAGGATCCTGCAGGGGGCATGGGAGTTTGCCCAACCAGTCCATATGTGTTTTTTGGATTTGGAGAAGGCATTCAACCGTACCTTGAAGTATCCTGTGGGGTGTGCTCCAAAAGTACGTGGTACAAGGCTTGTTGTTATGAGCCATTCAGTCCCTGTACAGGAGGAGCAGAAACTTGGTCCACATTGCCAGTAATAAGTCAGACTCGTTTCCTGTTGAGGTTGGACTCTGCCAGGGCTGCCCTTTGTCACCGATTCTGTTCATAAGTTTTATGGACAGAATATCTAGGCGCAGCCAAGGAACAGAGGGGAGCGGAGGGGGTCTGGTTCGGTAACCTCAGAATCTCATCTCTGCCATTTGCGGATGGCATGGTTCTGTTGGCTTCATCAGGCAGTGACCTCCAGCTCTCACTGGAGCAGTTCGCAGCAGAGTGTGAAACGGCGTGGATGAGAGTCAGCACCTCTAAATCCGAGGCCATGGTTCTCAGCCGGAAAAGGGTGGAATGCTCTCTCCAGGTTGGGAACACATTACTGCCTCAAGTAGAGGAGTTCAAGTATCTCGGGGTCTTGTTCATGAGTGAGGGAAGAATAGAGCAGGAGGTTGACAGACATACCGGTGCGGCATCCACAGTAATGTGGGCTCTGCAACGGTCCGTCGTGGTGAAGAGAGAGCTGAGCCAAAAGGCAAGGCTGTCGATTTACCAGTCAATCTACGTTCCTACCCTCACACATGGCCACGAGCTTTGGGTAGTGATTGAAAGAGCAAGATCGCAGATACAAGCGGCCGAAATGAGTTTTCTCCGCAGGGTAGCTGGACTTTCCCTTAGAGATAGGGTGAGGAGTTCAGTTATCCGGGAGAGATTTGAAGTAGAGTCGCTGCTCCTTTGCATTGAGAGGAGTCAGTTGAGGTGGTTCGGGCATCTGTTTAGGATGCCTCCTGGATGCCTCCCTGGGCGGTGTTCCGGGCATGCCCCACTGGGGGAAGGCCACGTGGCAGACCCAGGACACGCTGAAGGGATTATATCTCCCGGCTGGACTGGGAACGCCTCGGGGTCCTCCCTGAGGAGCTGGAGGAGGTGGCCAGGGAGAGGGAAGTCTGGGCTTTCCTGCTTAGGCTGCTGCCCCCGCGACCCGACCTCAGATAAGCAGTGGATAATGGATGGATGGAGGTTAATTAGCAGCTATAAATTGACTCTGGCCTGGATTGGTGCTACATCCTGTGTTGGTTCCTGCACTGGGCTTAATATTGCCACAAAGAAGCTCTAACCACTTGTCCCTGAAACTGGATTAGGAAGGTTCAATAATGAATAAATGACATTTGATCAGTAAAAACAATTAATAAAACAAACCAAGAAATGAAATATGGAAATACTTTGTAGAAAAAAATACTACAAATAGGCAACAACATAATTCACTCCACAACACAAGTGGATGACCTTTAACAAACTCATTGTGAAGTGCAGCTATGGAATATTGTGTTGAGGACAAGTCATTGAATATTTGTCACTTAAATGGTTGAAGCAGCCAACAACAAGAAGACTCTCCAGAGACTTTCAATAACAAGTTGCAAGTGAGAAGGAAGAGGTCTTCCATACTAGCACACAAGAGACTGTCAATAAAGGCAGTGGGATGTGAAACCAACAGGTTGAAACCCCATGTCTGGAATACTTTAGCTATACTAAGTTTCCATGAACAGAGAAATCAAGCACTCTGTCAGATTCCATTGTAGCAATTTTTTTCACTTGTCGTGCTGTGCATTGTTTTCACAGTTACTTGCTGAAGATGGCACAACGCAACATAATAAACTGAAGTACAGTGTGTCAGAATAGGTTAGTGTTATTTATTGTTAGGACTTGGTAAGGACTAGACAAAAATCAGATATGTTTAAATGTTTGTCTTATGAGTAAGAGGTAAGTCCAACCTTATTTATGTTCTGATCTACCTCAATATTACTGGATTAAATATCATATTTTTTAAAATGTATCTTTCTAATATACTGTAGTTTCCTTTATTTCATCAGAGTCTGATCTTATAAGAACCACTTATTTCAGAATAATTATCCATCTTCAGCATAAGGTAACTTACTTTTAATAATCAAGCACTACTTCGTCATTCTTTTCAGATTTAAAAAAGTGTACCTGATAGATACTATGTTTTCTTCTTTTTAATTTTATTTTTATTTTGCATAACAGTAATGCTCTGAAGAGGTTTTCATACCTTGAAACATTTTGGCAGACAGCGCTGGTACAGAATCATCGTGTTTAGAACATTGCCATATTTTAGATCTCCATTGCAGACAAACATATACAAAGTTTCCATCAGTCCTGTAAGTTTTGTGTTGATACTTCTGCTTTAAAATTGAGTCTTGAACAGAAAAGTAATACCACCCGAGTGTGAACTTAATCTTCATTTGTTAATATATATATATTTGTGAACTGGCACCCTGTCCAGAATTTGTTCCTTCCTTGTACCTATGCTGGGAATAGGCTCCAGCTCCCCTGCGACCCTGGTCTGGATTAATCCTTTCAGCCCTGTCATCCCATTACTAGTACATAAATATGCAGCCATTTTTGTAAAGTACAGGTATATTTGCAGCCATTGGAAGAGGGCATGCTGTTATTAGCATAGACTGGAGAGAATAAAATACAGTCCGTGAAACACAGAAGTGAAGTTGGACGCTTACGGACTGTGTGAACCACATAGTAAGGAGCTCCGCTTTCAATTTTATTTCCTCAAGAAGATTGAAGTATTTGGCAGCTATTGTATAATAGTGATCATTTTTTTGTTTTTTTTTCATTTTTGAGCTTCCTAGACACCCCAAAGGTAGAATATCTCACAAAATAAGTTTTCCTATAAAAACACAAAATCCAGGGCCGAAAGGGTTAAGTGGGTTAGGTAATGACACAACATATATATTTTTTTTTCTTTTCTATGTATTATTTGTAACTTTTTGTTATGAATATATATACTGTATCTATAAGAATAAGAATATATATATATATATATTGTATATATATGGATGTGTGTGTGCTACTGTGTCCCTTTGCTTTAATATGCATATATATATATATATATATATATGTCTCCTTATATGTAAGTATATATTTGTAAACTTTATGGCCTTAAGTTTAATTAATTATTTATTTTTCCAGGATAATTATTTTTGTAACATTATCAAATATGGGTGTTGTTGATAAAACGAGACTTAACAGTGTTGAAGAGAACATCTTTTCAGAGAAGTGTCTAGTTCTGACAACACAAAATGGCTGTGATTTCTTGTTTTATAATGGTTTCCATCAAGAAATAGGCAGGTCCAGGCAGACAGACACCGGAAGTAATGTCAGTGATGGAAAAAACTGCAAATCTACTTGTTTGCAGAAGAAGGCAAAGCAAAGGTTTTATTACTGAGCGCCAACCCCTGGAGCGGAGGAGGATTACCATCATGAGAGCCCTTAAATTCTCCTCTATGCGCACAAGCGTGACACCTTTGTATTCCTAATTATTATTTCATTTAGCTTTACATTTTTTTCAGTTCTCTAATTTTTTTATTTTTGATGAGTATACATGTCTTCCAATAATACTGTCATTTTAATCAGTTTTGAATACACTACTTATATTCACAAGCACAAAAAAAACTAAATAAGATAAAAGCATATAAATAGTTGATATATCTAACCTTAGATAGTGTCACAAAAATGAGACATAAACAGATAAAGGTTTGGGGCAGCCACCCGTATAATATGGTATCCTGGCTGCAAAGTCGTTTTTATCAAATAAACAGTACTGATGTGCATACAACTGAGTCCAGAAAAAGACTGAGGGAAAAGGGGCAGGCTTTTAAAGGGGAAGACAGGAAGTGAGGTCATAAGGATCGGGCCGATGTTCTTCAATCATTGGTTCGAGCCCGGACGTGACATCACAGGGGCCGGAACTGGTAAGGTCTACTTCCATTGGCTCGGTCCCGGAAGTGACGTCAAGAGAGCCAGGTGGAATCCCCCTGGAATGGACTACAGGAAAGAGAGAAAAACAATCAGTGCTCTCTGCCACATCCCGGCATGCCTCAGAACTGCCGTCACTCAAGCCCTTTAGCTGCCTCCCATGCGCACGTGTGTGACAATATGTTATATAATCATAAATTTGTATTTATTCAATTATTTTCCAAGCCCAGTTAGGTTGGGGCTGGAGATTATTTCAACATCAATGATAAGACAATAACTAACCTTCCCGGAGCACCAGTCCATTGTAGATGTCTTAATTTACCAGTATGTTACCCATCTGAGATAAAGAGGGGATTTCTTCCATGGTTGGAAAAGTCAAAAAGTAAAAATGTTCACATAACATACTTGATCACTGGGGCTATACTAATGTTTAAAAATTAAATGAAGAAGCACACGTTGTGTTAGACAGTAAAATGAATACTATGTTCAGAGCCCTACAATTATCTGGTACCCAGATGACAGTTCCTACCTTGTACTCTGTGCTGCTGGGATAGACTTTGGCACTCAGTAACCCTAAGGTTTTGGTTTAAGCGGGTCTGAGAATGTTCTGTTACTGTGTACATACACATGCTGATAAACGTACTTAACATTATTTGTGTATTAGTTGATGGTGGTTGAATATGGAGTATCATTTAAATACTAGATCATCAGATTAGCTCAATCAATCAGTTTTCACTTTTTATTGCATTTCATGGCAACTCTAGGTTCTGGTCTCTATGACTTAGACCTGTGCTAAGTGGATTTAAAAATGGAATGAGGTATCTGCTAAATACCATAACCAAAATACTTTACAATTTCATTTTAACAGGAGCATTCTTAAAATAAGAAAAAGGGAAACAATTTACGTGGGATCCAAACCAAGCAAGAGGCAGAACTAGAACCAGAGGTATAAAATCTAGTCCTTTAAGTGCTGGGCTAAACAGCCTGCTATGGATTGATGGACTCAAAGGTCTCCTTTCATGTTTTTTGTCTTCTTCTAAAATGAAATAATCAATTAGCTTATATAAGTTTGATTGTAACATGCACTGTGAAAGAACTTATTAAATGAAAATTAAAAGACTGTTATGTTTTATGTTTTACGTAACTGTTTCATAAAATGGTTAAATAATACATTTTAATCTGCGTGTTAGTAAATGAAATTATTTGGAAAATGCTACTTTTATTTTGAATAGCACATTGTTTGTAGTGAGGCACTGCAATTTTAGAATTGTTCAGAAATTCCATTTTCAATATGACACTAAAGTCAGACAATTTTTCATGATGGCTTTGAAACTTTCTACTGATAAACCATTTCAACCCAAGATTTATATGTGGAGAAGTGCAAGCATTTCATATATACTTGTGTGTTTGTGCCTGTGTATGTGCTCATACAGTATAAATCAGAAAGAACTCGATAAATTCTGTTAAGCCTGTAAAATAGGAAATATTTAGGTTAATTTTGCAAGAACAGGGGTCACAACATTTACAACAGAGGTATAGAAATATATAAAGATGCAAAAAATATTCAAGAGAGCAGAATTTTTAAAAACGCTGACTCTGGCTCTACAGCCCTGCCTTGGCTAAATCCAGTTGAGAGATATGAGGACTTTCTAATTTGCTTTTCCCCTATTTTAATAATAGCTGTGCATAAGTAATTTATGAAAGGCCAACCAGGCAGTAGGCAACAGAAAATTAAACTCATTTTATCTGAAAGCAGGTGGATTTCTATATATCATTAGCATGCATAGAATTTGCACAATGTTATTTCTCGTACTGATGGAATGTAACCAAATAATATATGAGTTTTTTGCTTATGCACGAGTGAAATTTTTAGATAAAAGTGCCAGCCTATTGCAATTTTCTGCAAACGGAAACTAATTCTGGGAAGCTTCTTATTACTAGAAAGGCTCATTTGGTTTGCATTAAAGACTGACATAAGTGACATTAGGATTTTTCAAACAGATTTGATGAGATGTGGTGTATTCAGTAATATCATTAGTGAATCCCCTGAAAAAATGTAACGCAGTTAAAGATTCCCTGTCCCACGATTAAAGTACTATTAAAAGTAAATTAATTTCTCCTCCACGTTGGCTGACATGATTTGACAGGAGTTTTTTTTATTAGTTATTTATTTCTTTTTTGCCCCCATGTAACTCTTAACTATCTTTATTAATGTAGACAATGAGAAGTACTTTAATGTTTATGCTCAAAACAATGCTTTTCAAATAACATAACAACAATTATTAATAATCTATGCTAACAAAATTAGGTTCCATTGCAGTTTTGGATGTTTGATAAATTGCAGCACTTGTACATTTACATAACACAGTACTCCTGAAAATCTCTTAATCCAGTTTATTGTCATGGGAGGCTGGAGCCTATTCAGGTAGAACTGGTGGCAAGGCCTGAACCAACACCGTGCAAGGCCCCCTCACACACAAAATCACACTCACACTGGGTCAGTTTTGAATTGCTATTTAACCTAACGCATGTATGTTTGGGTTATGGGAGGAAGACTAGAATACTCACAGGAAAATCTACACAGACATGGGAATGATTAATGAGCAAACTCCACATAAGCAATAACCAGGAATGGTCTTACTACCCAGGATGCTAGAGAAAATATCCGAAAAGTACAAGTAAACTGGTGTTTAAGGATCCTTGATTGACACACAGAGTTGGCCAGGCGTTCCTAAGGGGTTCACTTACTGAAATTGACACTGGTTCAATTTCAAACCCTGGGACTCTGGGCCTTATTGAATACACACACAGTGGAACAGGAAGCATTCTTGAGATAGAATTTCCATTTCGTAGTTACGTGTCAATAGCAGGTTACTGATTATGATGCATGTGTTAAAACCAAAGAGTAGAAAATGTTGGGTTCACTTATATGAAAAGCTTGACTAATTTATTCAGCACAACTAACTGCTAAATTTTTCTAACCAAAGTCAACACTGTTTATGTGCAATTGATTACTGCAATGTACTTGTATCTAAGATGTCTCATAAAGTCATAAACATGACGACACGTTAATAAAATAAATCACTACTTAGAGAGAGTGAGTTTAATGTGGTGCAAGTTTTCACAAACAGGCAAAAATGTCTACCCTGTTGTGCTTACTACTAAATCATTTAAGGTATCTTTATAAAACATATAGCAGCTGTAAATCCCCACTACCTTAAACCACTCTGTATTGATTAAGTGAACAGTATCCTCAAGCACAGGAGTGTGGCACAGTGATTATTTTAGGAGGCTATATGTATTTTTAATGTTTGCGCATCCCCAAATGACATTTCAAGACCAGATGTGTTACAGCGGTGCTCAGGTGGGTGTATCTACAGAAGTATTAAGAATATCTTTGCTCCCAGGCACATTTCTATTCCTGGCCCATCATGCCCATTCCATTGAGAACTACGTGTTTCAGTGGGTTAGAAGTCATGTATGCATTAGAAACTAACGTTCACCAACCATGCTTACAGAATTAAATATAGCTCTACCCTTCCTCAGGAATTTGTAGTTTGGTTTGTAAAAGAAAAACCCCAATTGTCACCTCAAGCCACAGAAAGTGTTTGCTCTTCAGTGGAATGAGACTGGGAGACATTAAATCTTCATAGTTTGTCCTGTCAGTGGCTCCCTGTGCAAATGCTCCATCCATTTATTCTTTTTCAATATCCATTTGCTGTTTGCACTGCAGGAAGTATGGCACAGTGATTAAGGATTTGGACTTCAAACTTTGAGGTTGTGGGTTCAAATCCTGCCACTGTGTGACCCTGAGCAAGTCACTTCACCTGCCTGTACTCCAATTGGAAAAAGAAAAGAAATGTAACTAATTGTATCTCAAATGTTGTAAGTCGCTTTGGATAAAGATGTCGGAGAAATAAATAAATGCAGAGACAACACGATAAAGGCAGACATCTGTCCTCGAGGAGACAGGAGTTATAGAAATTGCAAAAGAATAATAATTAAGGTAATAATATTTACAGTGCTCACTAATGGACTTATACACTGTCTTGATAGCCCTCTGATTTTAAAATAAGTGGGTTTCGGAAAATGCCTGAAGGAATATTTACATTTTTATACTGCTAGAACCAAAGCTCACCCTTCCCAACCCAAGATTTGCTGGAACTTTGCATCTGTTGCCTGTCTTTGAGTTTTTTATTTCCAGGATCACACATTACTCCAAATCACTTACTCGTACATTTTCTATGTTAAGGCTAAGTTTTTCATTAATTTGATTAGATAAATCCAGCTTTTAAATATTAAAATTGACATGTCATAAATAAATTTTAAGAAGGTTCTGTATATCAATTTAACCAATTATAATAACTATATTAATTTATCATTTTTTTAAATGCCCATAAGCAGCATGATATGATGTGACAACATTTCATGCATGGTATTTGAAGTGTGACATTTTTTTCCCTATTTATTTATTAATTCGGAGAATTAGGACCTCATCACTTTGGTTTGAAGTGCTAACATTCATTTTAATAATAAGCAGGCTTCAAAGGGTATAGCGCCCCATATCTTGAAATTATTATAAGACAGATCGAGTATGTGACATCCATTCATACAAATATGATAAAATTATTTAATTGTTTTGTCATTTTATTTTTTTTTTATCTTTACTTGTGCGTGCCTTTTTTCTTACCAGAAACTATTTTTTGGAATACGATTTTTTTGTGCTCTAGTTTCTTGCTGGCTTTTATACCATTCTCCACTAACATTCATGCTGCTTTCCATAATCCACTTAAACTGTTCACCCCATTACTGTATTCCATCTGGCAGTGCTGTTTTTATGTAAATTAAAAAATTTCTTTATTGTTATTTATTATATTGTGTAAAGCACTTTGTAGTGGAGGCCTCTATAAGAAGCACTCTCTAAAATAAAATCTTATTGATTGGTAGATTGAGTCATTGACAGAGCCATTTCCCTCTACTTGTCACACTGTGGTTTATCAAAGCCATTCTGCTTCTGTTGAGCATTACACATAAGTAAGAATCCCGACAACAGCTTTTTGTTATAATATGTAAATCTTGTTTCCAGTTGGCATGCATTTTCTAAAATCATACCCAGAAATCATGTGTACACAGCCATTTTTCTAAACATACCTTTACTGGTTAGGGCCATGCGGAGCCAGACAGTGGTCTAGCACATGGTTCACTCACACACACTCTCTACACTCACATGTTCTGTCCAGAAATCAACTGTATTCATGGACAGTATTTGTAAAAGTAGATGCAGGGTCAACGTGTGGGATGAGAAGAGAGGATGAGACAATTGTCTTAGGTAGTACTTTGGTAAGAGAGGCACTGTGCTGACTCACACTGAAAACCATAATGAAAAAAATGGAATTTAACAACTGAAAATGAAGCAGTAGTAGCAATGACCACAATAACCAAATCCAGGTAAAATGCTAACTGAAAGGAGTTTATTTTCTGTCATTGTTGACTTTCCTGTCACATTTTGCTGCCAGACAGATATAGCTGACGCATCATGCATCCTTATCAGATCTTTCTGCCTTCACTGGCAATAATGGAAAATGTTTAGGGCAAGAAAGTACAATAAAAAATGAAGAGCATTTTTGAAATTAATATTGAGAATTTGGAATTCTATTATGACATATGGAAACTGTGATTTAAATGCATTACACTTAAAAATATGACAAAAAAATTTACTCAGGATTTAAAGTCTGGAATAACACTTTGCTTTATTGGCCAGTGTACAAAACAAGGTTAAAATTCACAGCCATCTAAAAAAATGTTTTTGTATTTTTCAAGCACAGTAACATAAAATGTCAGATCTGATATTTCCTTGTTAATTTTGTTCTACCTTGGTTTTGTAGTTTCTTATTTGATAATAATTCTGTTAACTGTCCAGTATAATGAAATTTAGATTAATTAAAATTATTGCTGTTTTGAATTAGAGTTGTTAAAAACGTGGTGGATTATGATACCCATCACATTTTTTTTAAAAGATTCAAGTTGTCTTAAAGCGAATGTAGGAAAAATTGTTAACTAAGTAAGCAAGCTTGTCAACAATGCCAGATTTCATGTTTACTTGTAAACTATTATAATTTTCCAGTATAAATTAAGTTCATTATTGGAAAAAAGGAGATTTAAGAGAAATGTTTACTAAAATTGTGTGATGTTAGAGAAATATTTTAAAACTCTGACTAAATAATACACTGATCATGTCCCTGTTGCATATATGGTGTTTTTGAAACATATATTCCCCACTGCATGCAGCAAAAGGTACATTAAATGTTGCAAAAATAAAAAATTCAAGATGCTCATAATAGCACTTTGTACATAGAAAAATTACTTTCCAGGATGGAAAATTAGTATGCAAATGCTCTAGATATGCTGCATAAATTCCTCAAATTCCACTATCAGAAAATGTTGCTGAAACTGAAAATGAAGGTAAAACACACAAACTGGATGTGTGTGTGTAAGTGTGCTACACTCTTCAATCAGAGGAATGAACTGATGGGTAAGAAAATGTGATGGAACACTTGTAACATTGTGAATGTGTTGGATACCAATTATTATCATTAGATACTGTAATTCATTGTCTGCTTTTTAAGCTTTGTAGCAACCACTGAAAATCCAGTATGTGCTTTCATTAAAAATCAAGAATTGTTTGCCATAGTTTTGAAAAGCTTCATGCTATAACACATAGTTAACTCTAAGTAATGCAAGGACATAAAGACCATCAATTATTTAAACACGTTTTTGTATCAAAGAGTCAAGAAACAAATACCAGTGTAATGGAAACCAAGGCATCAGTGAGCCCCTAACATGATCACACAAAGAGTCCCCGGTTCAAATAATGGTGTGTTTATTACACACAATTCCTCAAAAACGTTATCACAAGCACAAAGCACAAGTACAAATAATCTCTCTCTCTCGCCACAATTCCTCTCACCACCGTACTACTGTCCTCCCAGCTCCAACTTGCTTGGATAAGGGAGTGCGGTCCTTTTCATTAAGCATACGGGAGTACTTCCGGTGCCAGGGCCACTGCTCAATGGAAGCATTTCCAAGTCATACGGAAGTCCCATAAATTGGAAAGCATATCTCCATAAAGTGCCCTTGCGGCACCCATGGTACCCAGCAAGGCTGTGTTATTGGACTATATCTCCCAGCATTCCCTGCTGGTTCCCAAATGGACACTGATATGGAGGGCTGCTGCCATCTCATGTCCTGGGAGAATAACGTATCCCCTGTGGCGTCTTTTATAACTGATGGGCTGTCCGTCCATCCCTTCTGACCATCTCTTCTGGGTCTGGCTCCTTCCTCTCTCCTAGTCAGGATGCCAATCTGCCTGCTGGGATCCTCCAGTCAGGATAAGGAAAAATTCCTGTTTTCTGGTCGGGATGCCCATCCAACCCATGTGGCATTTAAACCGGGTATGTGGATTTCATGAAGAAGAAGTGTAGTGTCCCAAAAGTAAAGTTGAAATGCAATGGAATTTTGGTTTTCAGTGTTGAAATATAGACTTCACACGTTAAAGAATACAGAACTATGAATGTATTAGAATTCAAAGTACTTCCTACGATGGTTGCAAAGTAACAATTTTATGACAGTGGTACAGTACAAGCAAGAACTTTGAATGTGTACTTTGAAGAAAGCAAGAATAATCCAGAATAATCATGATCTCATCAAAAACAAAGAATCCCTGAAAATAATCATCTCTGTTTTTAACATATTTCTAAGAATGACCCAAGCACTGTGAATGTATAAAATATACCTGAAATGTTAATTTAGAATAAGTAATAGATTGACACAATGATTCATTAATTGCTCATGTTGAACTGGTTTCACAGAAACCATTACCATTTTAGAGCTATTATAAATGCAGACAGATTGTAATGAGTTATGATGTATTCTTTCAAAATACAAAAAGATTACACAGCAAGAATTACATTATCATTAGTGCTTTTGACAATTAACACATGTAGTTCATCAAATTTCCTAATTAATACTATTCATCCATCATTTCATGATTCCATTTTTACCTTTTAGGACTGCAGGGAAGTATAACTTATCCCAGTGTCACAAAGTGTAAGGTAAAGCCTGACATTGGATGGAATTTTAGTTCACATGGTACACTGACACATACATGTAGAGTGGACCAGCTTAGAGTCATTTAATATTCATGACTTGAACATATGAAATACCTAGTGTCAGACATATGTAAAGCGGACATCTTCAGGGTTTGTGGAAAAGATGTCATTACACTCCATTCCATGAGTTGGCGCTGTCACTTTCATCCTCTCCTGTATTGCCCTCAGAACGAAAGATCATCTACCCAAGTACTGCTGATGTCACTTCTGTCTCCAAATGGAACTCCTGCCTGTTCCATGTGGGACATATAAAAGAACCAGCCATCAGTGAAGACCTCAGCCTGAATAAGTCTGAGCAAGATGGTCACCTTTTCAATCACTTGGTGAAATATTTTTTATTTCAATTAATTTTCTTGACACTGCAACCTGCCATTAAATTGGATTACAAAATATGCTGCCTTTATACCTGTTGTTTCTTATATCTTCATACGAGACAGACTAGGTAAAATATTTAAACTATCTGCTATCAACTTCTTGAACTGCAAAGTTGACAGGCTTGATCTAGATAAACAGATGTTTCCTTTCTCAATCAAATGCATGCCTACCAAAGCCTTGTGATCTGTGAACAAGGATATTAATCTTGAGGAGACATGTAGTGGTTGGAGAATCAACATTTTCAGATCCTTGTAAAGTAATAATTGTACATTTATTGCATAGTTTAAAGCTGTTAATTATATCCAAAAATGTTACTTTTGTCTTACAATGGCCAATTCCTACACATGACTACGACGCTGAATAATATTAACAAAGATGTCATTTATATTGTCTGCAGCAGGCCTGAATACATGAAACTTTGGGTTTCATCCAGGAGGGAATGAGATGTAGCCAGGGCAATGGGTCAGTACTTTTTTCCTTGGTTCTAGTCATCTAAAAAAACTACTTGAGATTAAGGATGCTGTGAAACCTTGAAACAGATGGGGGTCCAGGTGTTTCTTCCAAACTTATGTAGGTGTGCAAGCAGGCTAGTTGTTGTGGACAGGGCTTATGGGCCCTTCCCAATCATACTACTAAATCCACCCATTAATACATTTTTAATAACGGAATATGTTTTATAATCAGACAGGTTAGATGATGAGGAAGATAAGTTAGCTTTGGCAACTTAGGAAGGAGTCAATGTACAACTAATTAATGTAATTAAGTTAACAATGCCTAAAAAATTGCTGCTCTGCCCACCCCCCACTTCTTTGAAGACAGGACTCTTAACCAATGTAGGAAAAAGGTGAATTTTAGCTTAGTTAAATAATTATCAGTTCTACCTTCGGCAATGCCAATAATGAAATAATTTGTTAAGATTCCTACATTAATTTTCCTCACCTTTCTCTGTAGGAGGTGGTGTCCAGCCCTTAAACTTATTTTGTCCATCAGAATTGTCACTCATGGAATTATAGCTCTCTTTTCAAACTTGGGTCTCCATATGGCATCTTCTGGTATAAATGGGGCCTCTACAAAGATGTCAGTTCAACACTGATTTGCATCTGTGTTATCAGGGGTGAGATTAGGCTGAGTCATTTATTCTGGAATGTATTATAGGTTGGGGGAAGCTGGATTTCTGTATCCCTGTTAAATCGGTTGTCCTAATTGGCCTTGTGTGCTGCTAAAACAGTCTACCATAATGGGTTATGCCCACTTTGTCCTACACCAATGAATGAAAGGGAGCAGCATTTCTTCAATTTAAAAGCTTTAGGTTTCCTGTTTATGATTTGTGCTGATAATTCCAGAGGTTTTATTTAACAATATTTTAACAATAAAGCATGTATTTTGCTCATTTTGAGCATACGACTGAATAACTGATGTGTGGATTATTTGATAAGTAACAGGAGACTTTTTTTCTTTTTCCCCCAAGCACGTTTTTCACATTGTTTATCCTTATACAACATTGGTCACTATTGGCTTGCATTATATCATAAGCTTTTCTCTCTATTTCTGCATGAAAACATGTGATTAGAACTATTACTTGGCCAACACTACAAGCTATACAAGGTAAGTAACAGATACAAAAATATCATTTATGGGTGTAGATTTGGTTTGTGCAATGGGTCTATGTGCAAAATAAAATATTTACTGTTCATTGCACCATTTATTGTTGAATGCAAATATGACATTGTCATTCCATTCAGGCACCATTAGAGTTTCCTACAGGATAGAAACAACTGCCTGCTTGCTCAAGGCAGTGATATCAATTAAAAAACAAGAAATGTATGGTTCATTTTATTTTGTTTTGCCCATCTTTGTTGATAGGTATCTGCTAGTTATACTATGTTATAAGTCAACAATATCAAACAGATTTAATCTAATTCAAGCTTGTTGGGGGGCCAGAGCACCCATACGGGACCAATTTAAAATTGTCAATTGGCCAAACCTGCATTTCTGTAGGGTACGACAGAGAAAACCAGAGTACCCAGGGGAAAATCCATGCAGAAAGGGAGAATGTGCATACTCCATATGGACAACCAAGCATGACATTTGAAGTCAGGCTGCCCATATTTTATTATATTGTATTTTATATTATTACAGCAACTGAAGATTTGAGGTAAGGTAGTGCAGGAGAGTGGCAAAATGTTGCATATTGATGAATATGTGCAAAAAGGAATTTCAGTGTATTCTGCACTTGTGACAATAAGGATCCTATATATCTTTAAATCTTATGAAAACACTTTTAGGGTTTAGGGTCACATGGTCAAGACACACACTAGTACATCATAAGGTATATCTGAACACACACACACACACACACACACACACACACCACAACAAGGTCAATTTATCTTTGACAGTCAACTTAAATTATGTCTTTGGGATTCGCAGAAAAGAGTATTGAAGAAAAACCCAAACAGACATTGGGAAAAAAGTCAGCGACCAAGATAACATTTCAGTACAAGACTCTGGAGGTGATAGGCAGCAGTGTTGTGCCACTTTGTCTTGTTACAGTATATTATTTAACATAACATTTTCAAATCCAATTAATGTATATTCTATTATATAAATTGAATGAATTGATATGTTTTTATGTATGTATGTAATGTGTTTGTGTTTGGACCAGGTGGAATGATTCACTTGGTTCTAATAACTTTCTGATATTCTACAACTACAGAACATACAAAGAAATAAAAGGAAAAACTATTATTTTGAAGACCAAAAAAATTACACTTCCCTCTAGCATGTTATTTTTCTACTTGTTAAACGTGCAAGTTTTGCTAGGTCATGACAGTATAACATTTTCTTTAATGGGAGAAAATATTAATATAAAATGTATTTGAACCTCAGCCCTAAGTAGATTATAAACATTTATTATAGAGCGTTATCATAATATTCAGCACAGCATATTGCAAACTTCTGTCACCCAGTTTTAGTCGTGCCGTTGAAGATCATAGTTAATTCTGCTGATTTATGGTAATACTGCTGCGGTATCACCAGCAGCATCAGAAATACTAACAAGCTTAGCATAAGCTTTGGCTGAAATGTTATGAGGTTTGAATTTCTGGAACGAGTATATACTGCACTGTAAATTCCAGGTTCAGCAAAAATAAAATGGTTACTGTGCTTAAAAATTAGAACTACTGCATACATTTTTGCAAGGAAAGGAGGTCTGATGGTTGTTGAAAATGCATTGCATACACAATTCTGGAGAATCAACAATTTTCCGCATAGAAGTCATCAATCTATATCCTTCAAACAGTATTATGTCCTAAAAGGTTTGTAAAATTGGTTCTGGCTAAACTTGAAATAATTATTTGCTTATTTTAATCTATATGTTGCAGGAATCCTACTTTCAGATTTCAGATAACTTCTGTTAAACTTTAAAACCATGCTTCCTCACGCTTTTTATAGTTTTTTTTTTTTCTTTATTGCATTACATGTCATTTTAAAACATTTTATTTCATTATTATTAAATAAAAAATGACACAACATTTTGTACTCTTTAGAGTTTTAAAAAAATTAAACTTCATAATGGTTGTAAAGCACACCAATGAGGAGTGAATGTGTCGTTATTGGGTTAGTAACTGTGACAGCATTATTCATCTTTCTTCCCTTAACAGTCTTACTCAAGCTTTTTTTAAACTCATCAGTAAATAACATAAGCTGACTGGTCAATGATGAGGTTTAGAAATGCCAGGACAAGGCTGTGAATGGGATTATTAAACAGCATATGCAAGCAAAAGAACATATACAATTAAATGTTTTGGCTGTTTGTTGTCACAAGTTGATGAGTTTTGTTCAACAGCCCAGTCTCCAATGAAAAGTACTAGATAGAGATGTATTAATGGATTGATACCATATTGAATATTTTTTAGGAAAATTCTATTTCATTATGAGTGGTTTGGTATACATGCTCACAAATCTCAAAAAGCTACAAGACTTCAAAAATGGAAGTTAGACTTACACTACCACACAGGTATCATTACAAACTGTAGGCCTCACCATTCCAAAGCACCTTAGCCCTAACTCAGGTTGTAGACTTAAGGCCTACAGAAGCTCAAGAGTAGAGCATCGACCTTAAGGTCAAAAATATTTATAAAGGGAGAAAAAAATACAAAACATAAAATCTTCTGGCCCTCCAAAAGCAAAACTAAGTTCTTTTAATATTTAAATAAAAATAAAAAAAACAACAAAGGAAAGTACAAGTTGGAGCAAAGAAAGTGGAAAGAGTGAACAGATCTGAGGCAAAATCCAATAACAGTAGCTTTAAGGAAAGATAGAAATGGAAAAAACAGGAAATCCGATAACAACAACCAAAGAACAAAAGAAAAATGCAACGCAGAAGAAATCATTTAATGTTTTGTTTGCTCTTAAATAGCATCAGGTTCAACATAAAGAACACAAGGAACATAATTTTTAAAAACTACAAAACATACTACACTTATTACAAAAATATTAAATACATAAGAAAAACAATATTCATAATAACATTATTCATGCCATTATACAAAAAAATACATCCAAGCCTGGGACAGAATCCAATTCAAAACTTAACAGCTATGTGGTAATATTTCCTTTTCTAAAGCAAATCCGCACTGCCAAAGATGAATGGAGAAGATCATGCCATAAAAATATAAAATTCTTATGACTATTATGAAAGTATTCTTAGAAAAATTGCAAGACATGAAAAACAGCTCTCTAGAATGCAGGAGTGGTATTTCTAAAAGTAACAGCAAATCAAGCAATTAGCTGCAAATTATGTATGTAATCGTGCTCATTTCAACATAGGTGGAAATTTAAAGACAGACTTGTCTAGCAGCTATTTGGGAAAGCTTGATTTAAGGTTTAAAAGAGGAGAAACATCTTCATAAAATCTGTGGTCAACAACTAAATGCTAGATCTATTTTCAGTGAACATATTTATCCAGGACTGCCAAGTGATGTACTCCATTATTATTTAAGGAATCCCATCAAATTAGTGAGTTGCAATATACAGTAGTTACAAGTCTCATCTACATGCAATGCAAACCATCACTCATTAGAAATGACTGACCCTTGTCGCAGTTGTGCCCAAGTCTCCTCATTCACAGGGAAAGATTACAAAGTGGAAAAAAACTTGCCTTGTAACCCACTGTAGAAGTGTGCTTTTTGTCTCAGTTCTAAGGATATACCTGTTAATGAGAAGCAATTTGAAATTTTCTCTGAAAGCTCCACCTCTACATCAACAGTAAAAAGAAAAAAACAAATCTTAAGAAAAAATAGTGGAAAAGAAATAGAATGAGAAAGAGATTAACACACTTAACCTTGACCAGGCATTAATGACATCTTGTGTGATGAGACTTCCAAAAGATAAAGCAGAAATGAAAGTCCCAGAATGTAATTAAATTTCCTTTTCAAAGTGGCATTTCTTTTACCAGTTCTTAATGAAAGTAAATTTACCAAGAAGAACAACAGCAACATTTATTTCAATTGTACATTTTCCTTCAAAACATTAAAGAGATAGACAAATAAATACATTAAATATTAAAAATACAGTATTAAATAATTAATACCTAGTAGTTAATTAGCATTGATTGTTAAGTAACCAAAGAATATTCAGAAACAGCTCCTTATAAAAATGGAATGCGGCAGGTTAGTATATACTTATTAAAAACAAGAAATAGGATAATGCAGGAATTCTCAAACTCCAAACTTTTGAATTGGACTCTTGGGATAATTAAGTGAACTGTTATTTCCCAGAATCTGTATTTTGGGAACAATAAAGAAATTGGAAAGTTAAGTTTGGTAAAAACAAATGATATATATATTAAAATGTACTAAGCAGTTATATGGGAATAATGTATTTTTTTTGAACAGTATTTTCATGTAGAATTTCATTCTACTTTTCTAGGCGTTCTAATTGTTTATCCCATTATTTCCTAATTAATGGGTCTGATGCTAAAGTAGTTGCAGCCTTTCACAATTCAGTGTTTGCCTGGGTGTCTGCTCTGCTCGTTTTTAATTGTCATTGTTAAGATACGATGAAGGGTGTAAACTGCACAGAGAAAGGGCAAAATATAATGATATCAACAAAAGAGAGTTAAGCGTTTAAATCTCTAGCAAAAACAGAAATATTTTTAAATGTCTTCTAAATGTAAAAATGATGCTGCTGTGCTTTTCTGAATGTAGAATAAGAGAAGAGAAAACAATACCAGCAGATCAAATGAGATCAGTGTTATCAGTTGTTGTCACTGATTATGAATCTGGCTGGAACAAAAACCTGAAGCTACAGTGGGCCCCCAGGACCGACTTTGAGAACCCCTGGTATAATGCATTAATTGAGAAGTGAAAAAAGAGCAATCTTACCTAAGGGGGTGGGCAAGATTTGACATAGTCATTATGTCAGAATATTTTTTTTTTTTTTAAATCTTTAGTGTTTTAAAGATATAGGCTTGACACAGATAGGAGAGGATAAGTATACCCTCCACAAAGCAATTAAATCAAGACTAATTTATTGGGCCTGGCAGCCTGGCCTCATACAGAAATATCTGTCTGTTACAGGTGTAGCTAGGCTGTAAGTATGTGGTTATTATGTACTTTATTTGAGACCCCAAATAATGTTATAGTAAAGTGCCAAGAAGGAGAGAAATGGAAACTTTATAACCGCTACAATTCAAGTCTTCATGTTATATTCACTGTACCAGTGCAAAGCTATGGGTCATAAGTAATCATTGACTTATTAATTCTTGAATATACTGTAAGTAAAAAGTCATTATAAACTTTCACCATATTTGTATGTATTAGTAGTAGTTGTAGTTTTAGTATTGTCATGTCCACAGAGTAGAGCAAAACTTGTATGTCCAACCAGTACTGTGAGTAGTTCTAGCATTGCACATTAGAAGGTTCAGAAACATGATACAATGCATTATATATTGAGTGATTTGTAATACAAAATACTCAAAAGAATGCTCTGTACTTTGAACTTTAAAATGAAAGCTGCAAAATATATTCAGTTTTCTGTCCAGAGTGATGATTTAACGGACATTTGTTCTACAGCTGGGGATCACATCTAAGGCCTTGGCACTTACACACTATTAATCAGTGCACTTACATAGTGGTTTCATTTTGTCCTTATATTTACTTTTTACCTCACAGCAATCTGCAGGTCAAACCTCAATGATTCTTTCAACATCTAAATAAAACACAGTAGTCTAATCATTCAATTTGGAACAAACATCTTGCCATACATTATTTAATATAGAAGAAAGAACCTGGGTTAAGATTTATAACTGCAACCATGTAATCAGAAGTAATCAGAAGTGTAGCTTCATTATCCTCCATTATAATTTCCTTGAATTATCTTACAGAAATAAAGAAGAAATCATTTCAATGCAATTGTAACAAAATCAAAATGCAATCCAGTTCATGATTGGGGTATTGGAGCAGGGCCTGTTCCAGCAGCATTTGGCTCATTGCAGGAACCAATTCTAGATGGTGAACAAATTTAGAATTTCCAATTAAAACACCTGCATATCTTATAGATATAAAAAGAAAACCAGAGTGTTCAGAGAAAAATAGATACAGAAGCAGATATAAAGTGCAAACTCCATACAGACCAACATCTAAATCCAGCAGTCTGAGGGCTTCAGGACAGGTTGTCAGTTTAAAGTCTCCAATTGGCCTGTCCTGCACATCTGTGTGAAATGAGGGGATAAATGTATATAAAAACAGCAATAACATGCAAATAGGATGATTAGTCCAGGATCAAAATTCAGGACTCTGGATCTGTGAGGCAGTAATGTAAAAAAACTGATGCATTCCAAAAAATAACACTAAAGTTAAAGCTACCACTATACAAATGAAATCTGTTTATACAATTTTGCATTATTCCAAATGCACAAAAATCAACTATTATTGGAACATTTTCTAGTTTGAAGGCTTCTGCTCTTTCAAACACTCTCTCACCACATCTTTTAATGAGCATCCATTACCTTCAACATTTGAGCTTCACTATATCATGCTATACTGTACTGCCATTTTTATTTCAATTGATTTTTTTTTGTGTTGGTCTACTTTGACATATCTAGCTTCTACAATTCTTCTACTAGTGCTCATTAGTGCAGTGCTGTTTAATGTATACTTGTAATATCCATCCATCCATTATCCAACCCACTATATCTTAACTACACGGTCACAGGGGTCTGCTGGAGCCAATCCCAGCCAACACAGGGCGCAAGGCAGGAAACAAACCCTGGGAAGGGCGCCAGCCCACCACAGGGCACACACACCAAGCACACAATTTTAGGGACTATTTAGGATCGCCAATGCACCTAACCTGCATGTCTTTGGACTGTGGGAGGAAACTGGAGTACCCTGAGGAAACCCACGCAGACATGGGGAGAACATGCAAACTTCACGTAGGAAGGACCCGGAAGCGAACCCAGGTCTCCTAACTGCGAGGCAGCTGCGCTACCTACCGCACCACCGTGCTGCCATACTTGTAATATATGTAGTTTAATATATTATTTTAGGTATGATACTGTACTGTAATATTTTTACAAGTATTGTATACCAGTATGCAGTTTAGGAGATACTATGCTTAAAATGAAATGACAATTGATTTTTTCTCTGATTGTCTACTTCGATTTTTTTACTCTCTGTATTTTCACGTTTAAGATACATTTTCATTTTGAGTAAGTTTACAGTTTATTCCATACATCCATTTTTGAACTGGTATTTCTATTACAGGTTTGCAAGGAGCCAGAGTCTACTCTTGTAGTATTACTTGCAAGGCAAGAAACATACCTGGAGGTAATGTCAGTCCATCGAAAGATACATTTCATTTACATGTCCACAATAATTTACAAATGTTCTTCTGACTGGAATCAACCACAGATAGTATGTCAGTTCATTGAAAGATATATTTATGTACAGAGGCAGATCTATCACCAGGGCATACCGGTTGAGTACCCAGAACTAAACTGGACCAACACCCTAGGTCAATGAAGTGACCAAGTAGAAATGATGAAAATGAGAAATACTGCTCTGTATTAAACAAACCATTGTTAATGTGCTTTTTAATTGTGTGATGAACCCTCTGTTAAGGAGATATGTTACCCTGGGCCTGTGTGGGACTTACTCTGGCGTTGATTGTGTACATACCTACAGTTATTTATAATTTTTCAATTTAAAGTGATCAACTAACTTAAAAGAGCCTACCCTGGTAGGACAAAACCCAGAATACTTGTGCACTGCAAGCAGGGCCGGATTAAGGCGAAACTGGGCCTGATGCTGCAGCACAAAAACAAAAAAAGGCCTATTTTTTCTTGGCATTGGTGCATGTGCATTTGACACTCACCGTACATGCGCACTCAGACCGACCAAGGAGCCTTAATTGCTTGCGACACAACCAGCCAGCCTTTATTTAACATGAATAATAATAACGACATAGTATCGTAACAACTTGAGATTAACATCAAACTATGTAACATCAACATTCGATAGCAATTGTCTAAAAAGTGCACTTAATGCAGAAAACCTAACAATGAAATACACAAAATTTCACAATTCTCTTATAAAACAGAGTAAGAAAAAATGAATTTGCAGAGACTTTGGGTTAAAGTGACTCAGTTCAGACTCTTGAGGGTAAAAATTTGTCCACAATTTAAATTTCATAATAGAAAAGAATCCTTTCGAGGATTTAAAAAATTCTAAACATCCATGCTGGGCCCGCAGGCTGGCTTTTAGTTTTACCTTTACAGATAACCATTTAAATAGCCATCGATTTTTACCGTACAACTAACTTTCAAGGTGAAAAATTTACTACGTGGCACTTACCGAACAATAATAAAGTGGCAAGAATCCCCAAGATATTGCAAAAAACACAGCTAAATCACTGAGTAAACTGTTTAACGTAAAATTGATAGCATTAACTTGAAATCTTCGGTTAACAATAAACACAACGACGTTATAGTTATGTCATAGCACAAAGAACAATAGTAACTGTATAATAAGTAAAACTGTGTCTAGGCGTCCGAAAGTCAGACTCCAAATTTCATTCTAAGAATTATTTTGAGGTTAATATAGCAACTTTTCAGCTTCAGGAAAATTTCCGTCTGTTTTCATCTGGGCCTATTTCAGGAATGGGCCTAATGCTGTAGCATCAAAAGCACCCACCATAATCCGGCCCTGACTGCAAGATATTCTTACATACTTAAGCACAGCCAATCACACCAGGCCAGTTTTGAGGTACCAGGTAACCAAACATGTACATTTTGGACTTTGGAGGATACAGGGAAAAAAAAACAAGTAAGAGAACATGCAAGCTTCCCACAGATAGCAAAATCTATAGCATACATAATTCCAAATTTATGAACTTTTTCAAAATTTGAAATCATTTTATATTTCTTTGTAATCGGTTTTTTTTAGCCTTATGCTATGTCAATGATGTTATAAAAAGATGTTTTGTTGCTAAAACATTCTATATTTATCAGGTAGTTAGTTCTCTGATCCCAATCTCTGTGTATTCCACAAAAAACCTAATTAAAAAATTGAATACATTCACAATATAAGTTCAATTATGCTTGAGTCACATCCTTGATATTTTTGCTGAGATAAAAGGGGCAGAAAACCATATAAAAGGAATGACTCTGAGTGGTATAAATCTTTTTAACTCTTCATCTATTGTAAATAAACTCAGTTGGCTTCCCTAATCACATTGTTCTTGGGTGTATGCTTTTAATAAGTCATCCAAGGTTAAGATGATTTTCACACTAACTTATATTTCTATAACATTAAACAAATAAAAGGGTACATTTTAATGAATTTACTGTTAATAACAGAAATAATTGAATATAGTCTTGCCCTAAGTTTTAAAAAATAACAATTTTAAAATTCATGGATGTAGTGCCAGAAAAGGACTGAAGTGAATATGTTTCTTTCATTTTAACTCTAATAAGCAATTCATCGAGTGTCAATTAAACTGACAATGGAAGCATTAATTGACTTTTGTTGAAATATCCCTTGATGAGAAGAAACCTTCCAAAAACTTCAGCTGCATTATTGGAAAGGCATGTAGTGAAGTTGGAAGCACCTTTTTTCTTGGGAGACAATGGAATTAAACCAATTAAGCACTTGCTTTGTGTATTTATAAAGATTCATGGCCTTGATGAGGATATGCAGATTTAAAAAATTGTTTCAAACATTGATGTGTTTCCTACATAGTAAGAAACTCACAGAACATTTCATGCAAGTTACTTTAGATGAAGTAGGTACTTCCAAATGCTAAAAGTGCATTAGCAAAGATTTCAAATTCATAATTATTATATCAATAGCTAAATGATCATTTTTACAATAATAGGAGACTTGTATTTGTCCAGAATGAAATACTGTCATGCTGGCACCCTGTTTATCCTGAGTGGAATACAATTACTGTATATGGATTAATGAATGATAATTATGCTAATATTATATAATAATTTTTCAATGTATATTGAATATTCAGATATTGATTATTACAATGTGGCTCAAGAATCAGAAAGAATGAAAGAATTATTATAGTTATATTCTGCATTATATTTAAACATATTTATAGTGTTACAGTTCACTCCTTCTCCCTGTTAGGCTCAGCCTCAGAGCAAAAAGAAAAAAAAAAGAAAAACCTGGGCTCTCACAAATGGGTTCCACATACCTTAAATCATGTTTTCTTCTTTTTCTGAGGTAGATTGCAAATGATTGGGGGGGAGTTTCAAAGAAGTCAACCTCACCAAAAATCTACCCCAATAAATCTTCAGAAGTTGCAAAAGGGACTACTTTTTAAACTCACGTGATCCAAGACAGCTTTAAAAAAGGATGCATTAGAAGCAGACACTCATGTTAAATTGATTTTCCTCCCACAGTCCAAAGACATGCAGGTTAGGTAGATTGGTTTTATTGTGGCTCTGGATTGTGTTTGTGTGTGTGAGAGAGAGTATTCACTCTTTGATGGACTGTTCCATATCCAGGAATTGTTATTCCCTTGCACATGATACTGTGCCCCTGCTCTGGATAAGCAGATTTGGAAGAGAGATGGATGGATGATTGAAAGAGGGCTAGTTAGTTCTGGTTTAGATATTAACAAGCCATGGAATATTACCCAGTATCAAATGTGCACTTCGTCTTCAATAGAACCAGACCCATAATTATAAAGAATTACAAGAAACATCTTTGGACTTGAAGAATACAAGAAGACTAATGGCTGACTCTGTCAAATCTGTCTTTTACATGGCTTGATTGTGGCATGCTGTCCTTACAGATGGTCTGATTGCCCTATGTAGCTCTAATAACAATAATATCTACATTTTACATTTTGGCATATTAGAATGAGTGTTCAACAATTGAAGAGGCTAAATTCTTTAGGACACAGGCTCAAGAAGGTATTCAAAGTGGTGTGCTTGGATCTTGACCCATGTTGACTCCAATGTGTTCCATAATTGTTACAAAATATCTGGTTGAGGCTCTCTACTTCTCATAACTCATTTCTTCTTATCCAATAAATGCTTCAATGATTTGATATCTGGGGACTGGAAGGATACTATATAAATCTGAACACACAGTCACATGATGGACCCATTCAAGGACTCTCTACTCTTCTGTCTGCTTAAAGGAATATCCTATCCAAAAATTATTTTTTCTATGTTACTTAACCCATGTAATCTGTAGTGATGGCTGAGAATTTTTTTTCATCTCATGTTTTCTTGCAAAACTGGGATAAAATTGCTTATGATACAATACAAAGAGATGGTTACCAATGTTGTAAAATAGCAAATGTGAAAAATGTCTATGGAAAAAATACAAAAAAAAGAGAAAATCTCACATTACTTGTGTTGTTTAATCCACATGTGAGTTATCCAGTTCTTTGTTCAAAACTTGCAAAATGCCTGTGTTTTTTGCTAAAATATTGTTAAATATATAGTTCCTGAAAAAAAATCATCCCACATCATATACAGAAAGCTGAAGTCACATGGGATTGCCTTTATGAATTGAAGATAAGTGGTGGTTCTGAGGCTAAGAATCTGGGTTGGTATTGGGAAGGTTTCCGGTTCAAATTCCATTACTGCAAAAAGGGATCCTGCTTAATTGGGCCCTTAACTATAAAATTGCTCCAGGGGTGATGTACAATGGCTGACAAAAGGTCATGAGAAAAGACAATTTTCCCTAAGGAAGAATAAAGTATATCAAAAATTAATGAAATAGATAGACTGCTGCAACAAAATGATGATCTGAAGTGGGAATAATGATCAGATATCCTTAACGTTACTTCTTTCATTTCACTAAATATAATGTATGCCAGGAAAATACACCACAGGACATTACCCAGCTACCACCAGTCTGTATTGTTAACACTCAGCAAGATGGATCAGTCATGAATCATCAGGAAGTGGACTTTATCGATTTTGATGGATTTGTTCAATTTCTTTTTTCTCTATTTGTTCTTTAGTCCCCTACACTACACCTTCTTATTGCTTGTTGAGAGGAGTGGAAGTGTGCACCCTAATATGCCACTTTCCACTCCAAATTTTTATTCAGATGTTAACTGAATGGCTGACTATAGTGACTACAGTTATTGTCAACATGTTTTGGACACTTTCAGCAACATTTTTTTTTTACCCAAAAACTGCCATTGCTTGGATTTTTTTTTCTTTTTAAGTGACAGCCCATTATTGCTAGGTATTATTATTAATACACACATTCTGATGTGTCTGCCACCCACTTCCATGTTGTGTTTAAAGCCACTTGAATCTGTAATTTTGACCATTCTCGTAAGGTACTGCATGCAAACATGAATAAAATCCTTAGGAAACTGTCAATACCTGCTTTAAATAGTTATATCTACAATCTATGATGCTATCACAGATTAAACAGTCAATTAATTACATTAAAAGGCAGTTCTACCTTAAAAAGGAATCACTCACTCAAGACAAGTCAATGAATGAAAAATCAATTCAAGTTATAATTAAAAAATATTGCCTATTATTAAAATAAACTTATGGTTGCCCAAATAATGGTTTTTGATTTTAAAAGCAACTATACTGGGGCTCTAATCACCATTTTGGATTGATTATATTACTAGACCCTGCAAGTATTATGTTCTAACCATTTTTAAACTGAAAATCAGTTCAGGAGTGTACATAACTGGATACAGAAGATTAATTAATTAGATAGTGGATTTTGCACAATGAAGGTGTATTCATGTGCAGAATAAGTAACAAAAGCACTGCAAAATGAAAAAAAATACACACGTTCCTCCGTTCTTACCTAGTATTCAGTGAATAGTTAAAATAAAAAAGCTGATACACCAACTTAATCACTTTAGATCTGTGCTAGTCCATTTTTATAATACACTTGCTAAAACAAGATATCCTTGAAATTGCCAGAAAGTACACACATTGCACAAATAACAAAGTGTACTGTACCTATGTGGAGCTACAGTACATAAAATATTCAGTGTCTTTACATAGAGTATACACAACCATAAAATAAGTGGTGTGCAAAAAGGATAAAGCAGTTAGAATATATTTTTCAGTATGTCATAAAATCTGTTTTCTAACCATTAGGGAAACAGTAAGCAAATATGTGTTCAATTGATAGTGTGTCCCATTGTTTAAAATAATATTGAGTCTGGTTTGGGACTTCTGCCAAGAGTTGGCTTTTTGTTGTCTGGTTCTTTATGCTGGCTGCAGAAGAACATCAATTACTGCTTTGCTAATTAATGAATTGTATTGCATATTGACTTTTGTTTCTGAAAGGAAGCCTTGTGGCATTGAATTAAAAGTGGATTTTATAAATCAATTCCATTGTGAACGGTCACTGTACAGAGAGGGAATAAAAAGCAAGGATATTGTTACTTGATACTGGGAATTATGGAGCATAAAGGATCATTTGCAAACAAAACAAATGTGGTGAAAACACCAATAATGTGCCTCCACCCCATCTACCCACCCCATTCTCATGTCAGACAGCAATTCATTAGTGGTTGATTTGGAAAAAAGGATGTTTACATTTGACTCCTACTTATATTCTGCTTTTTTTTCCCACAACCTGTGCACTATTTAGATGCATAGCTCTGCATTTTATGTCATTTAGTTACTTCATGCCAGAATTTAATCAAAATTCCAACACAAGTGTTGCATTGTCAGAGTCTCTGAGTTGTTAGATTTTTATTCTATTACAGCTGAACAGGGGTTCAGTGTTTAAATAGTAATAGTATTTTTCTGAATCTTTTCAAAAATTTTATTCAGTAAAATCTAAATACTGTTTCTTGGTTGATACATAATTTATACTACCTTTCCAGCAGGTATTCATTTACCACAAAACAAGATTGACTCAATAGTCATCTATGGAATCTTTTTCACAATCAGAGTTCTACAACATACAGTCATCATATCAAATCTGGACCCTCAAAGTAATTCTAGCATGCAAGCACCATGAAAGCCCACCCATTTTTGAAATTGTAAATTCCCTCCCACAATAGTCTAAAATTGTATATTAGGCAAAGTTGCTTAAAGGCACTCCCTTTAACCAAGTCCATATTTATTTCATCATGAAACAAGTTCTAAAGAAATTATAAACTCTTACTATATGTTACTAGAGGGAATTTTATTAGGTGCACTTTTAAGTCCTAATTCATCTGTAGGCTGGTGTTTATTATACTGGAGGCACAAAGAAAACTGGCACTTGTGGGCATACACAAGCATTTAGGACTGGATGAGAGAAGAGGGAGAAGATAGAAAATTAGAACACAACACTTCAGTGTAAAAGGTTTATTTCTGAGTAACCTTTCTTGTGTATTTAGGTCATTGTAATTTCTAATTTGTAAAACCAATACTGAATACATCCTCTGCTAACCCTGAAAAATGCAAGTTTATGCCGACAAGAAAGGGGAACTCTGTATTAATAATGGCTTAGACAACACATTTTACCAGGAAAAAAAAGACTCTTTGTCTTAAACCCATGGTGCAACATCTCTGAAGAAAGAACATTTCATCTGAGAAATTAGATTATAACTAGCCACTAAGGACCTGAAGAAACTATTTCAGGACAGTTTTCCCTCTTGATTAATAATGAACCACAAGGCAGAATATTCACTTGTAGTAAGTAGCGAGAAAATTTCATTAAAATAAACTCTTCGTATTATCAAAATTATACATTGGGAGCTGTTAGCACGGCCCACAAAAAGCTGAGGACAGGCTCATCTCATTAAAGTAGAAGAAATAGTGGAATTAGCCTGAATCTAATTACAAGGCACACTATCTAATGTAAAAACATGCCTGTTTTTTCACTCTCATTCATTTTGACTAGTAATTAGTTTTGGCCTCTAAAATGCCACCCTTTAATCATCCAAACGCAGATGTGATTTGCTGTGCAATTTAATCTTGCTTTAATGAAGAACTAATGGACGCATCGCAAATTACTTTCTCTGTTGGAAAAAAAAATTCTATTTCCTGCTTTTCAAAAGATCAAGAGTATCTTTGATAATAGCCCAAGCAGCCCTGGCAGCTTCACTGCACCGAGCAAACAAGCTCTTTTACTCGACTCACAATTCAATAGAAAAGAGGCTACAATTAGCAACAAAGCAGTGAAAATGCACCACTACAGCAGAATTGCTTTCTGCGGCTCAACCCCCAGCAACCATCGCCTTGTTAGCGCCAAGGCTAAAGTGTCACGAATGAACAATGTGCTGTGATAAATTACTCTCTCAAAACAGCTGTACTGCTAATTTTCAATTATACCTATAAATGGCCCACAGATTGGGAAAAAGGGACACACATTGGAAACAAACAGTCAAAGATTTCAGTTATTTTTCTGTTTGTATTTGAAAAGCAAAAAAAAAAAAAAAAAAAAAAACCTTTAAAATATGATCTTCAGTGGTAATGTAGTAAAAAAAGTGATGTTATTGAAAGTGAAGTAAGCCATGTTTGTTTTGTCATTAATATATAGTTAGGGTTTTTTGGACTTGGTCCAAGATGAGGGTTGCATTGCCAGCATAGTGTTTGCTTGTTCTCCTTGTTCTCATTCTGCATGTTTTTCTCTGATGTCTCCAGTTTTCCTTCCACATCCCAAAGAAGTGCATATTAGGTAATTGTTTACTTTAAATTGGCCTAATGTGTGTAATTGATCACTGTGATGGAATACGAGGACAGACTCCTGCTCCCTTTGAACCTGTAATTGAGTAGTAGCATCAAGGGTAAGGCAGAGACCAACCATGAACGACATATCAATCTACTGCAGTACGCATACCCACATTCACTCAGTTAACCTAAGATGTGTGCTTTTGCAGTGTAGTAGGGAACTGAAGTAATGGGACATGGGGATAACATGCAAACTCCACATATCAATAGGAATTCACATCCATGTGTCTGGAGCTGTGTGCTCTCAGTTTTAACCATTGTGTTGCTATGCATGATATTGTATCATTATACTGTATTGCTTAAACTAATTCAAGGTTGCAGGGGGCTAGAGTTCCTGGAAAAAGACCCAGCAAAGGGAAAACATTCAAACTTCAAATAGACAATAAGTGGGATTAGTATTCAAATCTTGGCCACTACATCTGTGAAGGCACCAGCACCAAACCACTAGCTGCAATGTTGTTTTAAATTATCTATTACTGAACCTACTTCATTAAATTTGGATTTACAAGGTATAGTATACTAAAATAAAATACTGATACTTCCTAAAACAATGTTAAAATACTTTACAGAGATCAGATTATAGAGTGCATTATATAAATATTACTAATTTATAAAGTACTTCATGGTAAGCCCTTCTTTCATAATGAGCACTATTAGAAAGGGCTTTAAAAAGCATGTCATGTCATTTTCTAACCCACTTAATCCATACCAGGGTGTCCTTTGGCTGGAGCCTATCCCAGCCAGCATAGGGTGCAAGGTAGCAACAAACCCTGGACAGGATGCCAGGCCAATTTAGTGTCACCAGTTCAACTAACAGCTTGCCTTTTGACAGTAGGAACACCTGAAGGAAACTCACACAGACATGGGGTGAACATACAAACTCCACACAGGGAGGACCTGGCACGCAAACCTGGGGCTCCTTACTGCAAGGCAGTAGTATCACTACTGTGCCACATGCTTTACAAAGTAATACATATTACTGAATAAAGTGGTTTCTTTTCTTCACTTGTTTATTAAATCAGTTATGTGAATACCAATAAAATATTCTATATTTTCCCAGTCAATAGTTTCAAAATATATGGTGTTACTGATGCAGGTTTAATAATACCTTTGTGAGAGCTGGATAAGGAGATCAATTAAAAGTTTATTTTTTTATGAGTAAAGTAGGCAGCATTCCAAAATACTATTGCTGCATATGGGCCCCTATCAGTGAAGCCAAGTAACACTAAGCTGTGGGGCAAAAACATACAAAGCATCAATATCTTGATTGCCTTTTATATGACGCACTACAATGCCAGTGCATTTTTCCCACTTGCCTAGGAAATAACGCTCTAAACACTCCTAATTCTTAAATTTATTCACATATTACTCACCTGCTTTTGGCTACATTCTATCAATGATGCTTCTTCTTGTCGCATATTCCAAATATAGGTTTACTGAAACTCTATTTGTAGTTACAATAATTATAACTGTTTGGGATCACTTTGACTAATGTGTGCTGCCTATGCAAAGATTAGAGAAGAACCAATGAGGCCTGTTTTGCTAAAAACTGCTGCCACCTTTTGACCCCAGGTGGAAATGCACCACTGCCATCATCCTCCATTTAAATGTATAGGCACTGAATAAACACCTTAATACTGATATATGTCCAATAACACTGGGTGCACATTTGAAGCCTGATATTCTGCCTCACTGTATCAATATAATAGTATAATGTAAGACTTTTAAAATCCTCTAGTTTCCTGTCAGGTTCTACAATGTATTTTATAGTTATTTTCTTTCTATTTATTCATTTATTTTGCTTTCATTTGTTATTTTTTTAACTGTTTGATTGGGTCAACTTCTTAGATCTATGAATGACCTTGAAAATATTAAACGTGCACCCTGTCCATTAAAATTACAGTCTATTTTTTATGTTTGAGTTAAAGGGGCAATCCTTGGAAATGTTACATTGAATTCATATGCATTAAATAGACAAGCATTTATTGATTTGTGAACTTTCTTAATGGGACTGTTTTGTTTTGGTAAAATGATGTTTTACTTTACTTTCCCTTTTGTATTATTAATATGTAGCCTTTGTCAGAATGCCTCAAATCTCACAGACTTACCACTATTTATAAGGTATTATAGTATATAACTTCTCCACACCTTCCCTTCTACATCTATAACCTCAGGCAATTAGGTGTAGTAAAAGACAAGCAGGACTTAAGTTACAATTTAAACAATATATTATTGATAATATTCATAAATTATAGCAATATGCAAAGTACATTTGAATATTGGCAACCATACAACCTGATGTGTAGTGATGTGTAGTTTCAGGCAGCACACAAACTTCTTAGTCACTTAAAATGTCTCTAGTTAAGGCATCATTTTGTGGTCAGCTTTCTTAAGAACAGGCCACATGCCTGTCTCAATATGGCTGCCAAGCTATGCTCTTCATTGTGTTGTCCTTATTGGTTCATGGTGTGCGATGGTCTTTCATCAGTTTGGTAAGAGAGAGAGAGTGAGGTAAAGCAAGCAAATTTATAAGTTTTCTGTCCAACCCCTACAGCCAATAGGGCGTAATAGTACTTAAATGCTTTTGATACAAGACAGTTCTAAACAGCCATACATCAGACCAATGGGGCAGAAAACCTTCACACCTGCCCACAAAACCATGTTAATGTTAAGGTAAAGCTTGGCAGTTAGGCAGCCTGGCTTTCCTGTGGGGATTGACTGGGAGTCCTGCAGAGAAATAGTATAACTTGTTTGAAGCACTTCCCCCAACCCTGTCATAAAATTAAAAAGAGACTCATTCCTAAAAGGGGGAAGGGGTTCTTAAACCATCAAACCATTGCTGTTATCTATAATGTAACACTAATATTGCATTGCTTTGTCTAAGTTACAAATAAAGACGTACAAAATATTTATCAACTTGTATGCAAAGTTTCACATCACAATAGGGACAAAACTTAACTTGTAATCATGAAAAAGATAAAGCCGTAAACTTGAAATTCATGAGATGTTATTGCTTATTTCTTGGGCAAACTTAATCTTTCCTTTCAAAGATTTGAGATGGGTGTATCCACAGCCCTTCACTTAAAAATAAAAGGACAACCACCAATTCACAAAAGTAGACTGCATATGCAGTAGCATCACCTAAATATTAAAGCATCCTTAAAAACCAGAGCATCACAAATGCAAATGACATTCAGGATGCAACTTAGATAACCTAAAAATTATTATGAAGACTTTTAACATGAGGAATAAAAATCTGCATGTGCATTACCCCAGTCCCAAAGATATCACGTCCTAGTGAGCTGAATGACCTCTGGCCTGTCGCTCTGACGTCACATGTGATGAAGACCACAGAGCAGCTGCTGCTTCACCACCTGAGGCCACAGGTCCGCTATGCCCTCGACCCTCTGCAGTTCGCATACCAGGAGAAGGTGGGAGCGGAGGATGCCATCATCTATATGCTACACTGATCCCTCTCCCACTTGGACAGAGGCAGTGGTGCTGTAAGAATTATGTTTCTGGACTTCTCTAGCGCCTTCAACACCATCCAACCTCTGCTCCTTAGGGACAAGCTGAGAGAGATGGGAGCAGATTCATACCTGGTGGCATGGATCATGGACTATCTTACAGACAGACCTCAGTATTTACGTCGCGGGAACTGCAGGTCTGACATTGTGGTCAGTAACACATGAGTGCCACAGGGGACTGTACTTTCTCTGGTCCTGTTCAGCCTATATACATCGGACTTCCAATACAACTCGGAGTCCTACCACGTGCAAAAGTTCACTGATGACACTGCTATCATGGGCTGCATCAGGAGTGGGCTGGAGGAGGAGTATAGGAACCTAATCAAGGACTTTATTAAATGATGTGACTCAAACCACCTACAACTGAACACCAGCAAAACCAAGGAGATGGTGGTGGATTTTAGGAGGCCCAGGCCCCTCATGGACCCCATGATCAGAGGTGACTGTGTGCAGAGGGTGCAGACCTATAAATACCTGGGAGTGCAGCTGGATGATAAATTGGACTGGACTTCCAATACTGATGCTCTGTGCAAGAGAGGACAGAGCCAACTATACTTCCTTAGAAGACTGGCGTCCTTCAACATCTGCAATAAGATGCTGCAGATGTTCTATCAGACGGTTGTGGCAAGCGCCCTCTTCTACGCAGTGGTGTGCTGGGGAGGCAGTATAAATAAGATGGACGCCTCACGCCTGACGAGGAAGGCAGGCTCTATTGTAGGCACGGAGCTGGACAGTTTGACATCTGTGGCGCTGAGATGGCTCCTGTCAATCATGGAGAATCCACTGCATCCACTAAAAAGTATCATCTCCAGACAGAGGAGCAGCTTCAGTGACAGACTGCTGTCACTCTCCTGCTCCATTGACAGACTAAAGAGATTGTTCCTCCCCCACACTATGTGACTCTTCTGTTCCACTGGGGGAGGGGTAAACGTTAACATTATACAAAGTTATTGTCGGTCTGTTATGCCTTCATTGTTATCACTCTTTAATTTAATATTGTTTTTTATCAGTATGCTGCTGCTGGGGTATGTGGATTTCCCCTTGGGATTAATAAAGTATCTATCTATCTATCTATCTATCTATCTATCTAAAACTGTTTTAATTGTCTGTAGTGAGTATAATGGGGCCATATGCAAACGTATCTGACAAAACTATGATAATCTGTACAATTTAGGAACACTGTCAAGATCACCTGGTCCTCTAATATCCTCCCACAGATTTTTGTCACACCAGTTCTGTAGCCAAATCATCAATTGTTTGCGCTTTTGAACATTGTTTTTTGAATTTTGGAAAACATTTTAATTGTCATTAATTTGCCCTTTTTCATGCTGTGGATTACTTACTTTGTCAGGCTATTACACTCTTTTTTTAGAGTTTGGTGCGTGTTACTTGTTGGAAGCTAGATGCTGAAGACAGGCATGTCTGTCCATGTAGGGTCTGGTGAATGAAAGAAGCTCTTACGAATGCAATCATATGGCCTTTGCTAACATTGGGGCCCATTAGTTCTTTTATAACACCATGTGTGCTTTGTCTGACTTCATGATCGAAGAGGATGAATGATTCCCATCAGCCAGGTTGGTAAAAGCTGCTAAGCAAAGCAAAAGTCATAACAAGAATATTTTTCAAAGCAAAACTCAGCCACTTACCCACTTAGTCCTGATGAGGGTCATGGGAGATGCTGGAGTCTGTCCCAGTTAGCACAGGGTACAAGGCAAGAACAAACCATGGATACGGCACCAGTCCATTGCAGAGTGTGCTCAAGCAAAAGTCTTTTCTGATTTTGTTCCTTTAATTACTTAAGTTTGGATGTTGTGACCATCTTTTATAGAATTATGCATCAGGCAAATCACAAGTCTAACACTGTGAAGCATAGTACCAAAATGGCAGAAACTATCAAAATTAGTGTGCCCACAAAAAATATGCGTACAAAATTGTGACAAGATGAAGTTACTAATATGGTAATAATATGAACAGTCAGAAATAAAATTTGTTAGTTGTTTCGAGACCATAAAGAAATGCATCCTTGACAGTTTCTCTGCTGCTATTAGTATGGCATGGTATTAGCACTCAGACATGTCATCTAGTTTTGTAATTTTTAAATGTATACTTGTTTAACTTTTAATCCCTCCAAACACTTATTCCTATACAGTTGTTTCAGAAAGTATTCAGATGCCTTTACTCTTTTCACATTTTGCTATACTGTGGAGGAGGTTGAGGTTGGGAGCAAGCTCTTTTTCTCTCCCTACATCAAGCAACACTCAGTATCCCAGAATAAAAAGAAAACAAAGAAACTTTTTGCAGATTTGTTACAAATACAAAATATCACCTTGACACAAACATTCAGAGCTTTTACTCAGTAATTAGTTGAAGCAGCTTTAACAGCAATTCTATGCTGGAGTCTTCTTGGGTATGAAGTGACAAGCTTCACGCACCTGAGGAACTTTATATGTTTTTCCTAGTCATGTCCAATCAATTGAATTTACAACAGGTAGACTCCAAATAAGGTGTAGAAACAGCACAATGATGATCAATAGGATGGGATACACCAGTGCCTGATTTCAAGTGTCATACAAAATGTTGACGTGGGGAAGAAATGATTTTAAATGATTTTAGCACAAGGCTTGAACATAGCAAAATATGAAAGAGTGAAGGGGTCTGAATACTTTTTGAAAGCACTGCACAAGAGACATTTTGAAAATTCTAAAAATTGCATTTTTGTAACGCTACATTTTCAGCTTATTTATAGAACAATGGGGGAAAAATCATACAGCAATAGTTAAATAAAGCTGACATTCTTGTGTTATGATTGTATTCCTTTGAATTACCCTACTCTAGCATAATACAGTAGTACTAATGTCAAAAACCATTTTCAGTTAGGACTGGAGACACTCTAATGTAACAACTTGGCTGCTTAGAAAAAGAAATTTAATGCTTTGTAAAAACATGAAGGAATATTGTAAACATGAGTATTACTAAGAAGGATGGCCGTGAAAATATCCTATATGTGGGGCATCAAGTCAACTCACCCAGGATGGGACTGTACAAAAAGAACAGCTCAGAACCTTTAAGATATGTCAAGTTAAGTAAAATATTGTGAGCTTAATCAATCTTCTCTATTTAATTTGTTGCTGAAGATAAACATCAGCCCAATAATTAAGAGCATTTGCTAACAGCAGAAGGTGACAACTTGTGGCATCTCTGTATAATTATTTCCTAGAATTTATAAAAAAAAAACACAATTCATATTTTAAAGATTATGTATTTTTAAAGAACCACCATCCAAACATTCCAGAAAATTGCCCTCTGTCATATGCATTTGTGAACAGATTATTTTTTTTAACTAAATACAACATGAAAAGGCAATTTATATGACAAAAACACTCAATTATCATGATACTGTCCCTCTGTGGAGTGTGTATGTGCTTCTGAGTGGAAAAATTACAATTAATGTCCATTTACAATGTCAATAATTATAGAGTAGATGAACAGAAGCGCCTGACAAGCACAATGAATTGAACGTCTGTTACACATCTCACTGTTTGGAAATTAAATTTCAGATTCAGTAACATTAAATGAATTTCATTTCTTAAGCCTTTTTCCCCTATTTGACATAAGTGCTGTATGGTATGCAATTGCAAACAAAGAAACCACTAGGAAAACATTAAATTTCTAAAATTACTGTGGCAGTGTGGAATTTATGAAATGTAATTTGGTGAAGATTGGCAAAATTTCATTAATATACGTACATTGTGAAAGAATTTAGGCTCCTATGCTTAAATATTCACATATATGAAGAGTGAAGTCATGGAAAAAAGAAGGCATCTCATCCAAGAGCTAGAAGCTAGAATTGGATCATGAATAAGCTGGGTTCAGGGCTGGCGTCACCATTAAAGTGAATTTAGGCATCGCCTTGGGCTCAGATCATAGGGGGGGGGGGAAACCCAGCTGCACAGGTTAGCTACTGAACAGTCGGTTGGCACACTAATAAGCTTGGCCTAGAGTGCAAAATAACCTAGCACCAGCATTGCCTTGGATGCTGCATTGGCAAATAATGTCCAAATACCTAAAACGATGGCCAGTTTCAAGATCAGGTCAAACCACAATGTATAATAAAATCATTTATATAGTTATTATCCATCCATCCATTATCCAGCCCGCTATATCCCAACACAGGGTCATGGGGGGTCCGCTGGAGCCAATCCCAGCCAACACAGGGTGCAAGGCAGGAACAAACCCCCAGCCCACCACAGATAGTTATTATAGTTATAGTTAAAATATGTTTTCCTCATTATGAAGAAATACAGGTCAGAAAAAGCACTGCTATTTAAAAAAAGGAAACAGAAAACAGGAATACTGGTCAAAAGATAATGAAATCAAAATCCTATCACTTCAAGTATTGCCAACATTAGAACCTTAGAAAAATATCAATAAAACAGGTCATTCACTCCAACAATGCCCGTCAAGCATATCCACCTAGTTTCTCCAAAATCAAATGAAGTTGTTAAAGTTTTACTGTCTACCGCACTACTTAGTAATTTATTCCATGTGTCTATGGCTCTCTGTGTGAAGAAAAAGATGATATTTATTCTCAACAGGTTTCCAGCTGCACTCCTATGTTCTTGTTGAAGAACTCTTTAAACCTGTAATTCTTTCACAATTTTTAACTCTTCAATCCTATCACCTCTCCATTTGCTTAAAATTAAAGAGTTCAACCGCTTCTATCTGTCCTGTCCCCCTCTCATCGTCTTTCTCTTGCTCCTGTAAAAAATTTCATTCCGCTCCCAACCACATTCCAACTTTCTCTTTTAAAAGGCACTTGAATGAGGCACTTAGTTAAGTGGATTCTTAAAAAAACAGAATCTACAAATGGGGAAAAAAACAAACAGATGTAAGTAATTCTGTTTATGATTTTTTTTTTCTTTTTCACAATACAATCAGAGTCGATCTATTAAAATAATTTTCAAAAAATAAATAGAGAGATAGAGGAACAGATTGAGAGCGACAAGACATCCTAACAATGTCCTCTTGAATTAAAATAACGGTCTGACAGATATTTTCAAAATCCTTAAACTTGTCAGTAATTTTGTCTTCATTTTTACTTAAGATTGTGTAAAAAAACAGCAGGCCTACATATTTTGTCAGACCCATGTGCAGCACATATGTTTTAAACCTGAAATCACTGTAACTTGCATGCAGTATAGGGGTTCTCTAAAGAAAAGTACATAAGGCAGTTTGATTTAAGTGACATCAAGGAGGACAGAGTCACATATTCAGCACCAACGTACTGTACAAGTACAAACATGCTCAAAAAAATGAAAGTTTACATATACAGACAAATAAACAAAAATTAAACTAATATATAAAACAAAGTCGATGTATGTATATGTGTGTGTATGTATGTATGTTTGTTTGTCCGTCATACAAATCTGCACCGGGCTACCGATCGCCACCAAACTGGGGATGGGGCTCCTTTGTAACCAGGAGGAGGTCATGGGGTATGATTGGTTGGGAAAAATGTTCATGGTGAAGCGCTGGGCACCTTTTCACCGACACAACATTCGCCACACATCCCCGTACTTATCATCGACAAGATGGCCGCACGTTGCAAAAGACGTTAACAGCGGCGCCAACTAGCGGCACATTTGGTCCCTGTGCATTGCTCTTTACCCATGTTTCTTTAAATTGCCAAGAGATGGCGGAAGTGTCCAAGTATGAGAAGGCCGACTGCTTTCATCGGGGTGAAGGGGAACTGTCGTATGGATGTAAAATGTGAACGACCCAGTGTGCGTGACCGGCTGACACACCCGCGTTTCCGCGAGTCTCACTCCAACACACACTGATAGTGCTGTATTTCATTCACCAACATTCATTATATGGCAGCACGTTTGAACAGAGACTCGCCTTACAAACAGAGCACCTCTCCCCACCATTTTTCCCAGTACGGTTTCGGTGCTACTCTTTCTCACTGGCTTTCCGTATTTGTGGTGCTATTTGCTCGCTTTCCGATGTTTTGTAAATAATGTAAATTCATCTCACTGTGGTGCTTATTCCATATGTAATACCATGTAACACGTTATAATTGTCCTGCTTTTCGCTGATATAACCATGCCACCGAAAAAAGCACATAGAATTGGAAGATTCACTTCAGATGCCACAAGAAAGTCTATTTCAAGGGCGTCTGAAACGCCACAGCAGACAGAATCCAGAGTGGAGGAACTTACAATAAAATGTGAATCACAAAACTGTTTGCTATATTTCTATGTTCTGTTTCTTTTATCTGGGAAATTCACCAGTTATAGATTCCCGGGCAACCCTGGGTACTCCTGATAGTTATGTTATAAAAATTAAAACACATGTTTTCAACCAGGATATAACAAGTAGGAAGCCAAGCATATGATTACTGCAGGCAAGTGAGACTTAAAGCTAAAGTTCATGCTGAAAAGTACAAAACGTCTGATAATGGAGAGATCAGCACTAGAAGTGAGACAGAGTATTTGTTGAGACTAATTTCATTATGCTTCAAAAATAAAACTGATCATTTTTAAAACTGATGAGGACTCTCCTAAGTTATGATGCATATAGCACTTTTCACGTCTCCTTCATATGTTAAAATGTCTTAGATGCTAATCTCTCTATTATAATAAAAAAATCCAGGGACGAGACAAAACATTTTAGCCTGGGACGAGACATGACTTTTTCTAGAGAGATACTTTCACGTCCCGCGAGACAAGACTTTATGCCAAGAGATTTACCCATACCTTGGGCTGGAAATAAAAGACAAAGAGTAGATGACAAAGTAGAATGTCGTAAAGAATCGCAATACACATTCATTATTTCTAACCTGTTCTGCAAGTACTAAAATTCGAAAGTCTCAAAAAAATGATAGTAAATATCTCAATAGCACAAACAATCGGAAATTACTCTGTGAAAAAGAGATTGAATATATTGTTTGGATTTAAACTTTAAGTCGGAGACTTGTAGATCGTGTAATTCATGTTGCCATCAGGGAAAAGTAGTGTTTTTTTTCCCCAATGAAGAGGCGTATCCTCAAGAATTAAAAGATTTGCTGTTTGGTGAAAGTGAAATCCACATACAAAGGGCAGAAACGCGAAGTGGCTGGTGCATAGTGCAGGGCGCAGGGGTTGGTGAGCAAAGCGAGCAGGTGGCAAAACCATCTAATAAAAAATTATTAAAATAGTATTCTTTTGTGTTTGTCCTTTTTTGCTGTTATAAAAGAGAAATAACAATCCTTTAAATCCTTAAAACGTTTACTAATAGTTGAATATAAACTATGACATTTAAATTGTTTGAATTAATTGATTACAAAAATAAAGAACCATCATACATGAAGGCGTGCATCACGTTTTGATTATATTCCTCCCACTGAGCATACAATACAATTTATTTTTATATAGCCCAAAATCACACAAGAAATGCCACAATGGGCTTTAACAGGCCCTGCCTTTTGACAGCCCCCGATCCTCGACTCTAAGACGACAAGGAAAAACTCCCAAAAAAACCCTTGTTATGAAAAAGAAAATGGAAGAAACCTTGAGAAAGACAGTTCAAAGAGACACCCCTTTCCAGGTAGGTTTGGCGTGTAGTGGGGGTCTAAAAAAAAGGGGGTAAATACAATAAAATACACAGAAAAGAACACAAGTAATCCTCAAAAAATACAATAGTGCAATAGAAATATTACAGGTACAGAGGAGAATTCAACAGTAGATAATATCATCACATAAGATATAAATAAATACTTCACATACAATTTTATTGCCACTACATACATACACAATCATTTGCTTAATTACAGGTACTTTCAATAAGTTTTCTGTGAAGCATGCTAAGCTTAGTAGCTTATTGTTACTTGGTTCCACCACATATAGCAGCCTAATATTTGCTATCTTCCAGTCCTTAGGAGTTTCCTCTGTGTGAAGTGACTTTTAAAAAATGCACTTCAAGGATTTATATATGCACTTACTAACCCCCATTAGCACTCTAGGATGAATATTATCAGGTCCTGGTGATTAGTTTGATTTCAGCCTTTCCGATCCAAGCAGTGCCTCTCCCTGTATAATTTCCAAACTACTTCTTGGCAGTCTCTGTTACTCTTGAGGGGTTATCCACTTCGTCAAATGTGAAAACTTAGGTTAAGAGAATTAACTATTTCACTATCCACAATATTTTATATATCTATATCTATATATATGTTATATGTCATATATATGTTAGTTGGCTCTTAATGTTTGTAATACACTTGATTATTCTTTTCCTACTAAAATCCTGAAAAAATCCATTTGGGTCAACTTTAACCCTTTCTGTAATATTTCATTGTAACTGCCTTTTAGCTTTTTTAGTATCTTTTTTAACTATTGATCTCATGCCCTTATAAGCTCTATGGTTAGCAGTGATGTTATCTGCCTTGTAAGCCTTATACAGCCATTTTCCTTTGCAATTCCATTTTTTATCTTATTTACCCACTGCAGAGTTTTCTTTGATTATTTGCTGCTTCTTAATTTTAGAAAGAACTTGTCCTCCATTGCAAAACATTTAAGTCTGTTACACTGTTCCTTGACTGTCTCCGCACTTAATATCAGTTCTCCAATTGTGAATTAATAAACAGATTAAGAAGCCTAAATACATGGATTTAAACTGTCATGTTATTCTTCTTAAAACTTCACATTGTTTATGATATTGGATTTAAGTGTTTTAGATTTATCAATCCGTCACAGGGTTTCATTGATACAATGTTTGTCTTGTAGTAACATACAACTATATTTTTTGAATATCCAAACTTCCTCAAGTGAAGATAATGCTTATTAGGCTATAAATCTGTAAATCTGTCTCAAATGGCACAATTAGGTGCATTACATTATTTTGGTTTATAAATGGTTTTCCATGCTTTTTCCTTGTCCATACCTTCAGTCTTACAGCTTCCAGCTGGAATACAAATCCATATAAACAATGTAAAAGGCAGAAGATACTAAATCATGTCCACCCAACCCTTTATTTGTACAGTAAGACTATCTACAAGTGTTCTTGCTACTAAATGTTGGCCATTTGCTTCCTCAGAAATCCCATTTAATTTAATTTCTGAAGAAAAATAGTTCCTAAGAACGTTTAAATAAAAAGTCTCTCTTACAAATGGGTGGCAACATTCCTGAATCTCAGTCACGGTCATTCATTTCTCTTGCTCCTTGAAATTTTAGTGGGTAAGTCACATAATGATTGTGAGCATAAAAGTAAAAAAATACAAACAAATTAAACTTACAGTATATGGAAATAAATGAGAGAGGAAAAGAGCTCTGTAGCTGAGGATTGGCAACACATTTTGCATACAGTGAATAAATGTCTACACAGGATGTGTGTTACACCAATAACAACCCCACTGCTGCACTATCTGCACATTATAATCAGCGTTTCTCAACCTTTAAGTATTTGCAACCCGAGTTTTCGTAACAGTTTTAAATGCACCCCCCCAACATTTTTTTGAAATGTAGATGCATATTTTATTATACTTACTTAACTTTTATCGACATTTATCTAACTCTATATCTATTGTTCTAGTATCAGAACGTAGTTTAAGTTAATTTGTTTTGGTTTCAACAGATTTTTTTTCATATTTTTGATTCTTGTTTTCTTTTTTTCACATCTTCGCTCCCCCCTTTTTTTTTACTTTGCGCCCCCCTAGGGGGGCCCGCCCCATAGGTTGAGAACCACTGCATTATAATGATTCAGTATTTCTCTGATTTTTAATTTGTGTCAAAACTGTACAATGAATGTGCTATCCAACAAAGTTAAATGGAACCAAAATTTTTAGCTTGAGACTTCAGAGTTTTTAAAATCTTGCTTGAGTACTTCTTTGAAAATTGAATTATAATTAGAAATAATCTCTCCACAACCAAGAACTAACAATATGGTACCAATCAATACATTTTTTCCATCAATTTATTTAGAATCCACTGTCAATAAAAGCTATTACAGGCCCCACAAGATTATTTTGGTCTGTTTTTAACATGATATATTAAAATGGTATTTAAAGGTTAAATGGTATTTAAAACCATTTGTTTTATATACTCTAATAACAAATGTAATTGTGTTCTATTATTATGGTTATGTTTCAATATGAAAATACTCCAACTTTCAAAACAACATACCTGAATGTTATGACAGAAATTTTCTTACTTGTTATTTTCTTCTTTGATTCCACTTACTTATTTTTGAACATGTAGCCTCTTCACATTGGGGGTTGGTGTTAGGGATTGAGTGAAACTGCAGATATGTAGAATTTGGGTAAGAACCAAATCTGGAATTGATACTCTTTTGCACTCAACTGTATGTTGTGTTAAAAACCAAAGTGATTTGGCAAAAGAGCCACAAGGTGTATTCAGATTTATATTGCAATGGCTACTTACATTTCAGAATATGTGGTAGAAACACGTGCAAAACAACCCTCTAACACATACTCATACATTTAAAGTATAAACAGAGCTGCATTAAAATGCTTTTTTTATCTTTATTTTCTCTTTCTGGCATACCATGCTAGTTCTCTGCACCACCTCCACCTGGTGTAAATTCTCTGCAGTCACATTTAATAATAGAAAGGGTGAAGAAGTTCCTGCTATATGATGTTTCATCATATGTAGATAATAATGACTGTAAAATGGACAGATGTGACTGAGCAGGCACTTGGCCTTGAAAACCCCAGAAGGTTTATTTTCTACAGCATTGATGGAATGTGGAGTTTTTATTTTTCTTTCCTTCTTGGCTATCTAACCAAAGCCTAAATTTGCTAAACTAAGCTCTGCTTTTTTCCCCCATTATAATCATTATAATCCCAAACCTGACTGAATTATGTTACAATTTAGGTTAGCCTCTTGTGTGCTAGAAATGTTACAACTTTTACTTTTACTTTTGTAATTGTAAATTTTCTTTCACTGTTACTGAAGCACTTTGAGCTACATTCTTTGTATGAAAATGAGCTAGTGATGGACAACATAGGTGGACTGACATTCCAGCCAAGTTAAACCACTTACTCTTACCTGGCAGAGATGCCAGTTTAGTGGATGGACAGAAGAAGACAGTCTCCCAAGAGTGTGTGCTCCCCAAATACACTGGACAGTAGCATTCTTCCATCAATATGCTCTTTCATGTGCCTGCAGGGCATGATGGGAGTTGGAGGGGAGGACTGTCCCTACTTTCTGTGGCTCCCAGGTCTGTTCACTCTGGAAATCAGAGTTGGGAAAGGAATCGGGGAAGGCTCACACGGGAGGAGTGAAGGAGCAGAACAGAATTGGGCTATAGGTCTAGTGTATTGAAAGGAAGAGGTAAAGAAAACTAACTGCACCAAAACTGTGTTTATAAAGTTGTGTCAAAGGTTTGGGGCTGTGAAATGCCTCCTACAGGCCACATTACTAATAAAATGAGTATTTTTGTTCCCAATATCTATATGTCACTATATAAGCAAACTTCAGTTTAATAAAAATTGTCATTTTTCATTAATCACCATTGTATTTTGCATTTGTACCTTCCAGAGTTTGCATGTTATCCCTGTGTCTGCATGGGTTTCCTTCGGGAGCTCTGGTTTCCTCCCACAGTCCAAAGACATGCAGGTTTGGTGCATTGGCGATCCTAAATTGTCCCTAGTGTGTGCTTGGTGTGTGTGTGTGTGCCCTGCGTTGGGCTTGTGCCCTTCCCGGGGTTTGTTCCTGCCTTGTGCCCTGCGCTGGCTGGGATTGGCTCCAGCAGACCCCCATGACCCTGTGTAAGGATATAGTGGGTTGGAGAATGACTGACTGACTGACTTATTTGTACCTTACTTTCTTCATACACCAATTTGCTGCCACCACATATTTTGTGTCTGGAACTTGTTAATATATCTCTCCTTGTAATTTATGCGTTGCCCCCCACCATCATTACCTTTCTACTGCTTCCTTTTTTGGAGCCCCTAACACACCACACTTTAAAAGTAGCCCAGTTTGTTTTGTTTTATTATTTTTGGCAACCTGCTGTTGTGATTAAGCCTAATGGTTAGGCCAAAAACCTTTAGGCCCATCCCCAGCACTCAAAGCACTAATAAATATTTTATTTCTGTATTTATTAAACAACAATGAAATAAACAATAATGATTAGATTAATAATTTATAGCAACAAGAGCAGTCATTAGAAAACTATTAATCAGTTCCTCAGAATAGAAACTTACCACTGTTCAAAGAAACCTTAAATGAAAAGTGATAAAGAAATGAACTAAACAGAAAATGTAAATACTTTCTTAGGGAAAGCCTAGCTGAGACCCAAACTATATAATCCTTAAGACTGAAAAGGTATAGAAAAAATTGTCATGCCAAATTATGATGAACAACATGTTCTTATTAAAACAGAATTTTTAATACCGTATATACTCATGTATAAGTCGGGTCTTGAAACCTGAAAAATCGATCATAATATCAGACCCCGACTTATACGCCCGTTCAAAAATATGACACTTAATTTTAATTTTTTTTTTTACATCTTCTTGCTTCCTGCAATCTCACACCAGTTTCTCAGATGCATCAAATTTTGTTGCAGCAGTGCAGTTACCAGTTTCTTTCGCCATCTTCAATGACTTTTAATTTAAAACCACCTTCATATTTTCCTCTGATCGAATGCTCCATCTATACTAATAAAAGGCAAAGCCCTCACTGACTCACTCACTCACTCACTGACTCATCACTAATTCTCCAACTTCCCGTGTGGGTGGAAGGCTGAAATTTGGCAGGTTCATTCCTTACAGCTTCCTTACAAAAGTTGAGCAGGTTTCATTTCGAAATTCTACGCGTAATGGTCATAACTGGAAGCTGTTTTTCTCCATTTACTGTAATGGAGATAAGCTTGAAAGCCGTGGGGGCGGAGTTTTGTGTGACATCATCACTCCCACTTAATCACGCAGTACGTAGAAAACCAGGAAGAGCCCCAAAAAGCGCTGAAGAAAAC